>PVHX01000336.1:0-330226 GCA_004024805.1 Geosciurus inauris | reverse complement strand
GGCACACCAGAGCCTGCCAGCCTCCAGCACCAGGGGAGCTCACATTCACTGTAAGGGTCCCACACAAACTCTCCAGCTTTTGACCCTTCCTAAGTGAGACCTGGGCCCACCTCCAGTTCCGATCCAGAGTTCCTGTTCACAAGCAGGAGTGCAAGAGAGGGGCAAAACAGCCCTCAGGGACCGCCTCAGGAGCCCAGCCAAAGCCACTCCCACTGCCCTCTAGAGGTACGTCCACTACCTCCGCCACCAACTTTAGTGGCAGTAGTGCCCACCTGGGGACACTGGGGAAACAGAAGTAGCTCCAAGGTGAGACACAGGTAGTCTGGAGTCTCAATACAAGATTATAGGATAGAAGCCACAATACCTCAGATTGGTATTTCAAGAAAGGAAGATATACAATCAACATGAAAAAACAAGGGAAGAAAGTGCCCCAAATAAACCTGGATACCACTGTAACAGAATCCATTGACAGCACAGTTGATGAAAGGTCAAAGAATTCAGAATGTACATAATTAAAATGATTAGCGAACTAAAGAATGACATAAGTGAACAATTACAGGCAAAAATTGATCAATCCAACAAAGAAATAGGAGAGCAAACAAAGGCAACCATTGATCATTATAACAAAGAGATAAGAGAGCAATTACAAGTAGCAAAAGATTACTTTGAGAAAGAGCTTGAGATTGTGAAAAAAAAAACAATCAGAAATTCTTGAAATGAAGAAAACAATAAATCAAATAAAAAACTCAATAGAAAGCATTACCAGCAGACTAGATCACCTGGAAGACAGAACCTCGGATAATGAAGACAAGATATACAATCTTGAAAATAAATTTGACCATACAGTGAAGATGGTAAAAAATCATGAACAGAACATACAATAAATATGGGACAGCATCAAAAGACCAAATCTAAGATTTACTGGGATAGAAGAAGGCGCAGAATTTCAAACCAAAGGAATGCACAATCTCTTCAATGAAATATCAGAAAATTTCTCAAATATGAAAAATGAAATGGAAAATCAAATACAACAGGCTTACAGGACACCAAATGTACAAAATTTCAACAGATCTACACCAAGGCACATTATAATGAAAATGCCCAACATACAGAATAAGGATAGAATTTTAAAGGCTGCAAGAGAGAGGAACCAGATTACATATGAGGGGAGACCAATTCTTATCTCAGCAGATTTTTCAACCCAGACCCTAAAAACCAGGAGATCGTGGAATAACATATTTCAAGCCCTGAAAGACAATGGATGCCAACCAAGAATCCTATATCTAGCAAAATTGAGCTTCAGATTTGATGACGTAATAAAAACCTTCCATGATAAACAAAAGTTAAAAGAATTTACAGCAAGAAAGCCTGCACTACACAGCATTCTTGAAATGATAACCAACAATGAAAATTTACAAAGAGAGGAACTACACTAGAGGAAAGACCATTCAAAAGAGAAAACAACTAAAGGTAAAAACCAAAAACAAATCAAAATGACCAGAATTACAAATCATATTTCAATAACAACCCTGAATGTAAATGGCCTAAATGCACCAATTAAAAGACATAGACTGACAGACTGGATTAAAAAAAAAGACCCAACAATATGCTGTCTGCAAGAGACTCATCTCACAGGAAAAGACACCCACAGACTGAAAGTCAAAGGTTGGGAAAAAACATATCACTCACATGGACCCCACAAACAAGCAGGAGTTTCCATCCTCATATCAAATAAAGTGGACTTTAAACCAAAGATGGTGAAAAGAGATAAAGAAGGTCATTTCATACTTCTTAAGGGAATCATACATCAACAAGACATAACAATCATAAATATCTATGCCCCAAATAATGGGGCTTCTACGTATATCAAACAAATCCCTCTCAAATACAAGAATCAAATAGACCACAACACAATAATACTTGGAGACTTTAACACAGCTCTTTCACCATTGGATAGATCTTCCAAACAAAAACTTAATAAAGAAACCATAGATCTCAATGAAACTATCAATAATTTAGACTTAACAGACATATATAGAGTGTTCCATCCATCAACGAGCAAATACACTTTTTTCTCAGCTGCACATGGATCCTTTTCCAAAATAGATCATATGTTATGTCACAAAGCCAGTCTTAGCAAATACAAAAAAACAGAGATCCTACCCTGCATCCTATCTGACCACAATGGAATCAAATTACAAATCAATGGCAGATCAAAAAAACAGAAACTACTCCATCACCTGGAAACTAAATAATATGCTATTGAATGATGCATGGATAATAGAAGACATCAAGGAAGAGATAAAAAAATTCTTAGAGGCAAATGAAAACTCTGATACAACGTATCAAAATCTCTGGGATGCCATGAAGGCAATGCTAAGAGGAAAGTTCATAGCACTAAACTCATTTATTAGAAGAAGTAAAAGTCAACAAATAAATGAACTGACTCTTCGTCTCAAAGCCTTAGAAAAGGAAGAACAAATTAACACCCAAAGAAGTAGAAGACAGGAAATAATCAAAATTAGGGCTGAAATCAATGAAATTGAAACAAAAGAAACAATTCAAAAAATTGACAAACCAAAAAGCTGGTTCTTTGAAAAAATAAACAAAATTGACAAACCTTTAGCCACCCTAACAAAAAAGAGGAGGGAGAAAATCCAAATGACTAAAATTAGAGATGAAAAAGGAAATATCATGACAGACACTACTGAAATACAGAGGACAATTAGAAACTATTTTGAAAATTTATACTCCAGTAAAATAGAAAACCCTGAAGACACTGACAAATTTCTAGAGGTATATGACCTACCCAAACTGAACCAAGAGGACATACACAACTTAAACAGATCAATTTCAAGCAAGGAAATAGAAGATGCCATCAAGAGCCTGCCAACCAAGAAAAGCCCAGGTCCAGATGGATTCTCAGGTGAGTTCTACAAGACTTTCAAAGAAGAATTAATACCAATTCTCCTCAAACTATTTCATGAAATAGAAAAGGAGGGAACCCTTCCAAACTCATTCTGTGAGGCAAGTTATCACCCTGATTCCAAAACCAGACAGAGACACATCAAAGAAAGAAAACTTCAGACCAATATCCCTGATGAACATAGATGCAAAAATTCTCAATAAAATTCTGGCAAATCACATACAAAAACATATCAAAAAAATAATGCACCATAATCAAGTGGGGTTCACTCCAGGGATGAAAGGTTGGTTCAACATATGGAAATCAATTAACATAATACATCACATCAATAGACTTAAAGATAAGAATCATATGACTTTATCAATTGATGCAGAGAAGGCATTTGACAAAGTACAACACCCTTTTATGCTCAAAACACTAGAAAAACTTGGGAAAGTAGGAACATTCCTCAACTTTGTAAAAGCTATCTATGCTAAACCCAAGGCCAGCATCATCCTAAATGGAGAAAAACTGGAATCATTCCCTCTGAAAATGGGAACTACACAGGGATGCCCTCTCTCACCACTGCTATTCAACACAGTCCTTGAAACACTAGCCAGAGCAATTAAGACAGATGAAAGAAATTAAAGGGATATGAATCGGAAAAGAAGAACTCAAACTATTATTATTTGCAGATGACATGATTCTATACTTAGAGGATCCAAAAAATTCTACCAGAAAACTTTTAGAATTAATAAATGATTTCAGCAAAGTAGCAGGATATAAAGTCAACATCCATAAATCAATTGCATTTCTATACATCAGTGATAAACCCCCTGAAAGAGAAATCAGGAAAACTCTCCCATTCACAATAGCCTCAAAAAATAAAATAAAATATTTGGGAATCAATTTAACAAAAGAGGTGAAAGACCTCTACAATGCAAACTACAAGACACTGAAGAAAGAAATTGAAGAAGACCTTAGAAGATGGAATAATCTCCCATGCTCCTGGATAGGCAGAATCAATATTGTCAAAATGGCCATACTTCCCAAAGCACTATTATAGATTCAATGGAATCCCAATTAAAATCCCAACATCATTCCTTATAGAAACAGAAAAGGCAATCATGAAATTCATTTGGAAGAATAAGAGACCCAGAATAGCCACAGCAATCCTTAGCAAGAGTAAAGCAGGAGGCATCACAATACCAGACCTTAAACTATACTACAAAGCTATAGTAACAAAAATGACATAGTACTGGCACCAAAATAGACCAATGGTATAGAATAGAAGACACAGAGACAAACCCACTTACAAACAGTTACCTTATACTAGATAAAGGAGCCAAACACATACACTGGAGAAAACATAGCCAACAAACGGTGCTGGGAAAACTGTAAATCCATATGCAGCAAAATGAAACTAAACCCCTATCTCTCACCATGCACAAAATTCAACTCAAAGTGGATCAAGGACCTGGGAATCAGACCAGAGAACCCAACACCTAATAGAAGAAAAAATAGGCCCAAATCTTCATCATGTCGGATTGGGACCATACTTCCTTAACAAGCCTCCTATAGCACAAGAAGTAAAATCAAGAATCAACAAATGGGATGGATTCAAACTAAAAAGCTTCTTCTCAGCAAAAGAAATAATCAATGAAGTGAACAGAGAGCCGACATTCTGGGAACAAATCTTTGCCACACACAGATCCGATAGAGCACTAATCTCCAGGATATATAAAGAACTCAAAAAACTTATCACCAAAAAAACTAACAACCCAATCAATAAATGGGCCAACGAGCTGAACACAAACTTCTCAAAGAAGATATACAATCGATCAACAGACATGAAAAAATGTTCAACATCTCTAGCAATCAGAGAAATGCAAATCAAAACTACCCTAAGATTTCATCTCACGCCAATCAGAATGGCAATTATCAAGAATGCAAACAACAATAAGTGTTGGCGAGGTTGTGGGGAAAAGGCACGCTCATACATTGCTGGTGGAACTGAAAATTGGTACAACCAGTCTGGAAAGCAGTATGGAGATTCCTTAGAAAACTTGGAATGGAACCACTTTTTGAGCCTGCTATCCCACCCCTCGGTCTATATCCAGAAGACTTAAAAACAGCATATCACAATGACGCAGCCACTTCAATGTTTATAGCAGCTCAATTCACAATAGCTAAACTGTGGAACCAACCTAGATGCCCTTCGATAGATGACTGGATAAAGAAACTGTGGTATATATACACAATGGAATATTACTCAGCAATAAAAGAGAATAAAATTATAGCATTTGCAGGTAAATGGATGGAGTTGGAGAATAGCATGCTAAGTGTTAAGTAAGCCAATCTCAGAAAACCAAATACCAAATGTACTCATTGATAAGTGGATGCTGATCCATAACATGGGGAAGGAGGGAACATGGGAACAATGGAGGAACTCTGTTCACAGGGGTGTAAGGGAGGAGGGGGCATGGGGACAGTAAAGGTGGTGGAAGGTGATGGTCATCATAGTCTAACTTTATGCATGACCGCATATATGTTGTGATTCTATACAACTTACAACTAGAGAATTGATATGTTATCCTCTATCTATGTACAATGAATCAAATTGCACTCTGTTATCATGTAAGCCTAAATAGAACAAATAAATAAAATATGAAAAAAAAAATCTAAAGAACTCAGAAATCTAGTCATGGGTAATTTTCATGTTTCTACTTTTGTATTAACTTTGAAAAGTAAATAGATCTGTCAATCTTTTCTTTCTAGGCTGCCAGTCTAACTGGCTTTACCTATCCAAAGACTAAGCTAATGGACACATATTTTTTCTAATATTTACATAATTTTTCATCCATATTTTAATATATTTTTCATCATTGATGGCCCTTACTTTATTCATTTATTTATATATGGTGCTGAGAATCAAACCCAGTGCCTCACACACGTGAGGCAAGTGCTCTACCACCGAGCCACAACCCGAGCAATTCATCCAGATTTTTAATCAACAGTTTGCTTTCTATAAAGAAGCTTCTTTTCTCAAGAACTGCCTGAACTGTTTATTAAATAAACCAACCTTTTCCCAGTAAACCAAAACATCACCTTCTCTAGAAACTTCTCATTTACACTTAGATGTTTGTAACTGCTATTTTGTTTCACTGATCTATTTTTCTACCGCTTTGCTAATATTCTGCTACTCTGAATATATTCTTACAACAGTGTTTCTCAAACATGGTCCATGTACTGACCACTCACACTATCAGAATTACCTTAGAGGTTATTTGAAATAAAAGTTTACTCAAATATGCCTACCCTATTCCTTACCACCCAACAACTATAAAATGCAAACTCTATTGATTGGTTATCTTCAAATAGAAACCATGTGGGTTTTATGTATACTGATGCTTGGGAACTACAGTTTTAAAGACCTGGTAAGATCATTACTACTCATATTTTTCAAATTTTTCTCATCAATTCTTACAGACTTATTCTCCTACATAAACTTTAAAAGATTTAACAGTTTTATAAGTTGAAACAATTTAAAAATCAAAAGGAAAACAACACTTGGGGAAAAAGTAACAATTACAAAACATGCAAAATGTTCATAAATTTAAAAAGTCAAGTAACAAGAGGAAAACTAGGCTTTAGAGAAACCAAAAAGGAATAAAATGCAGACGGCTAACACTCATATGACAATGTGCTTTCCATACTTTGTAAGCAAGTGTAAAGTGAGGAAGGGAACATTAGAAATATGGCTAACCAGAGATGCCTGGCACACTTCCCTCCAAAGCAAAAGACCAAAACAAGGCAAAACGAGCAACTGTTCCCCAGGAGCGTCGGAGGCAGAGCACCTAAGTGCAATGTGGGTGTGGCAGAGATGTTGCAGAGCACAGAAACACAAGCAAGCCTCATAAAGAAGGAAGCTAAGCACATAGCAGCTACCATTCTCTGTGGAGATCAATCCTAAACCAAGAACTTTGTCAAGTGGGGAATTCCCACACACACCACAAATACCTGAGGTATTTGCTGTTGGAAAAACCTGCAACCCTTAGGGCCTCCCCTATTTACCACACCACTGCACTGCCCAGGATAAAAAATACAGCACATCCTCCGTCCTGCCACCCCCAACCAGGCTCCTGATGCACAGCTCTTTCCAGGAGAACCTACCCACCCGGGGTTCCATGAAATAGCAGGGCAGCTGCATCCAGCAGCTTCACTGACCCAGCCCTGGTAATCTGTCAAGTGCACCATTTACCCAACCTGAACTCCAGAAAACAGCCTAGCAGCCTACACTGGGAAGCTTGGCCCACAAAATGGAAACAGGAACAAAATGGAAAGGAGAGAGAGGGAAGACAAAGGGAACTGAGATTATTTCTAATGGTGATTATAATGACTGATCAAGGAATTAAGTTAAGGAAGGCAAGCAGGCACACTCATCAGCCATGAGGAAAGAAAGGGTTTATCAAAAGACAGAATCAATAAACTTAGATCCTGGGTCAGGTTAGAAGCATAAGAGGTGACAGTCTGAGTCCAATCCTTTAAATTTGGATTACAGAGAATGTGAGTTCAATTCCTGTGAAAATCTAGGTTATGACCAGGAAAAGGGGGGTAACAAAGGCAGACTGGAATATGAGATCATTTAAGGGCAGGCTGTCAAGGAAGTGGAAGACCAGAGTAGTAGAAAGACACTGAAATCACTCATTTTCTAGAGCAACAGGAAGCCTAGTATTCTGGTATTCAACTATTTAAGAATCTGGAAGGCAGGACAGAGGATAGATGATTGTAACAAGAAGGGGTAGTAAGTGGCCTAGTCTGAAGGCAAAGCTTAGAAGACATGGCAGTCTTGTTTCAGTGACCAAAAAAAGAAATAATAAACAAACAACTAAAAGTGGAAAACAATCTAAAGATCTATTAATTGAAGAAAGACTAAAGAACTAAATGGACTGTTACACGGCCACTTATAAACAGTTGTACGTACAATCAGCCCTCCATATTACTAGGTTCTTCATCCACAGATTCAAACAACCATAGACTGAATATATTCAAAAGATTTTTGTGTCTAAACTGAAAAATTAGACTTTTTGTCATTATTCTACAGACAGTAAAGTTAAAACAACTATCTATATAGCATCACATTGTATTAGGTATTCGAAGCAATTGAGAGATTATTTAAAATATATAGGACAATGTGCACAGGTTATGAATAAATAGCCCCTTCTATAAGAAACTTAAGCTTCCTCATATTTTGGTATATACAGAGGTCTCAGAACCAATTCCCTGAAGATACTGAAGGAAGATTATACATGCATTGACCCAGAGGGATTCTATATCTTGCTCATTTTAGAGAAAGGGCAAGAAAAGAAAAATGTACACACAGGTACATTTGGTTATATGACTGATGATAGGGGAAAAATGAACAAGTCGGGGCTGGGATTGTAGCTCAGCGGTAGAGCGCTTGCTTCGCATGCGTGAGGCCCTGGGTTCGATCCTCAGCACCACATACAAAGCAATAAAATAAAGACATGTGTCCATCTACAACTAAAAAAATATTAAAAAAAAAAATGAACAAGTCAAGATTTTAAAGAAACTATCTCTTCAATATAAAAATGCAGGTCAAAGTACATTAATCTTGCATCATGAAAAATATAAAACTCTCTTCTTCACTATTCACAGAATTGCTCATTAAAATAGCAAGATGAGTCAAGTTTAACAGCATTAAAAGAAAATGACATTATTATTTATATAATGATCGATGAGCAAACATCAAATCTTAAAATGTAAAACTGTGATAATACACAGCTAGGCTCAAACACTTCAAATGTGTTTTTAAAATGTTCTGTGTAAATGGTCAGCTGCATTATGTCAAGAGTTTATATCTTATATCACTTTTAGTTAGTAAGTGTCTGAAATCATAATAATCAAGTATAAGGAAGATCCTTCCCCATGTGAGCTCTATTATTTTAGATACTAGAGCCTTGGAAGAAATGAAGGAGAGTAGATAGGATTTTGTGTCATTGTCACAAAGGGGAAGACAGACCTTTGGGTAATGGAAACAACTGTACATAGAATAATGGTGATTAATGCCCACCTACAAAACTACTCTCAAATGGTATACTTCCAGAGTGTATAAAATTCATGTTAAAATTTTATGCTAAACAGTTACTAAAAATTATTAACAATATCACAGTCACACCACCTATATTAATTGCTCATTTGACCAAAAAATAAAATTGCTGCAATTTCTCATCTGAAAACAGAGATGGTGTATTTTTTTGTTTGTTTGTTTGTTTTATGGTACCGGAGATTGAACTCAGGGTTACTCGACCACTGAGCCACATCACCAGCCCTATTTTACATTTTATTTAGAGACAGGGTTTCACTGAGTTGCTTAGCACCTCACCATTGCTGAGGCTGGCTTTGAAAAAGCGATTCTCCTGTCTCAGCCTCCCAAAGTGCTGGGATTACAGGCATGCACCACCGTGCCCAGCTGAGATGGTATATGTTTTAATAAGAGAAAAAATGGTGACTAAGGATAACATTTATATGTATTATTAAATAGTTCTACTTCTAAGATCTGTTTGCAGCTAATGGTAGACATTTCAAGATCCTCTTAAGCTTGAAAGATGCAGCACAGTACCTCAATTTAAAATTGGTAGATCTGTGAAATTATTCTCTACAAAGTTGGTGGGTTGAGCCAACTGGTTGAAGATATTTGCAGTACCCACAGGACAGAACTCAATTAAGTCATTAAATTCACTCTATTGTAAAAGGGTCTTCTGGGTCCCCATAAATGAAACCAGCAACTATTATTTGCTATCTGGAAAGTTTCTTTAAAAGGGCACCATAGTTCTAATGAACATATTCACTTCTCTACCCCCGAAGTCTAAAAACATAATAAAAATATATATTTGATTTAGAGAAATGGATTTAAAATATTCACTGTCCATACACCCTTTATTGGTCTGTTTTCCATTACTATCAGAAACACCTGAGATAAATCAGCTTATAAAGAGAAAAAAGGTTCTTTTGGCTCACAGTTTTAAAGATTAAAGTCCATGACTGGCCCCATTGCTCTGGACCTGTGGTGGCACAATACATCATGGTAGAAGCATATGGCAGAGAAGAAGGCCCACTCACTTCACAGTCAGATGGAGGAAGAGTCTAAGGTCCCAAAATCCCCTTTGAAGGCATGCCCCCACCGACTTAAAATCTCCCTGTAGGTCTCACCCTCCCAAAGGCTCCACCTCCCAACAGAGCCATGAGTGGGGAACCAACTTTAGCACATGGGCCTTTGGGGAGACGTTTAAGATCAAAACCGTAGCACTCTAGTGCACCCCACCACCACCACAAAAAAGAAAAAGAAAAAAGAAAGACCCACCCAGATTGAACACATGCATGGATACATACGTGCAAAAATATACACATATATCTCAGCTCTGCCACCAGTATCTTGATCAGGACACTAAATCTTAATTTGTTCACCATTAATATTGATGGGATTCAAGATTCAACTACCACAGATCAATTTTAATAATATAGTCTACTGATGTCTGAGGCTCCCAAAAATCAATTACTGATAGCCACCAAATAATGAAGATATAAGTGACCTGAGGAATTAATCTCTTGTCTTTTCAAAACTTACCTTCTCCAATCAAACCAGACTGTCTCCATGATGAGTAAGTGAATAGGTACAAGAAAGGGATAGAAGACTTTAATTACTTTTCATTTTTGAATCACATGAATGTACTACCTTAACAACAACAAATAGTTTTCTAGCATACAGTCTGAAGATAACATGCGAAGCCACAGGAACTGCTGGCTTGAAAGTGATTCAACAAAGACTGGATGGTCTCAGGCCTGACTGCTTCAAACTACTACCCGCACACACCACTCAAGACACACCAGCTTTACTGCACTGGGCAAAATCTGATTTCATATACTCATCCTGATCTCGCTGTCCACACAGCTAAAAGCACAAGAGCCAAGTATCCTAGAAAAGGAAACTACCAGGCAGTGTTCCCTCAAGTAAATAAATGTGTGAAGCCTAAAGTCCACAAACAAAAATAGTGAAGTGGACTTTTTACACACAGGAATGTCCCTTCATTCCTACTTATGGTTGCCACATTTATCAAATGTAAACAAATGTAACTGGATGTCTTGTATTTTGTATAGCAACTCTACTCCCATTCTCAATCCACCACCATGTTACAATTAAGATAAGCAACTACCCTGGTTTGCCAGAGCTGCAGTTTCCCAAAACACAGAACTTTAGGTACTAAAAACCAGGAAATCCCAGGCAAACCAGGATGTGAGGGTCACCCTACAACTAATCACTTCATACCATCAGCAAAGTTAACTACAGCCTGGGCTCTACTGTTAGCAACTTCAGTCTTTTTTTACAAAATAACCTTTTGTAACTTATTTCCCATCATCACTTATCCAGTGCACAAAATTAAAGTAAGAATAAAATGTGAAAGGTAGTAGCTGCAAAGGGATTTTAAAAACTAGTTATTAGTATAGAAGGTATAAAGACAAAGTTCAGTCAGTTTCACGCAGCTTCAAAGCAGACAGTACCTGTTTTATTTATATACTTTATATGATTCACTGGCAGTGCTATTACTTGCAACCCTAGTTTGATTACATATCAACAATGTTTAAAAATAGACTCCGTCCTTTTAGAACTATGGCAATATGCTCCAGGTTTGATGCCAGCTTCTCATTTAATCATATAACATGCGACAAGTCCCTTCACAGCCTCAAGCTTTAGGCTCAACTATAAAACCTGTATGATGACAATACCCTACAAAACTCCTGTTAGAGACAAACAAGTAGGTAAAAGTCCTCTATATAAAGTAAAAAACGTAATGCAAGTGTTAACAGTACTTTAAATGTTGTGGATTATATAACCATGTATACCACTATTCTTTTGTCTTAATTATTTTCTTATGCCTGCTGAGACTGAAAACACAAGTCAATTCAACTTTACTCTTAAATAAGTGTACCTCGGCTGCTACATTTAAGGTTTTAAGGTTGGTTGGAAGAGGCTGAAGTCATGTCTATCCATAAAGTCCCTTACAAAACATAAAATAATAATGAGCAAAAAGAGTAAGAATGACACTTAACATATCTCGTATTTGAAATTAAGTAGTATTCCATTTGGCATCTCTGGCTAGCTAGTCAGTTTGGGGGCTCTCTCCACGAGCTTCAACGAGTTGATTACAAAATTCATTTTTTTTTAAGATGCATTCATATACTAAGAATATTTTTCTGTTTTAGTACTTCATGCTAAAATTTAAACATTTGGATTTTATAACACAGAACTACTGAATTCCACTTTCTGGATCCCACTCTAGTCCCAAAAGTAGAGAATACATTTAAATAAAACTCAAACTGTTTAACCAATTCAGCTTACTCAACCTTCATATATTTAAAAGAAATGTTCATTAACAAACATCCCTAACTCTCAACAACCTCAAGCCAGGGCCTAACAAGACACAGCAGAACCTTCAAAAGTACACTGTAGTCCACTCAGCCATCTCAGTTGCCATGAAGTGTGCTGCTAACCACCTCCAGTCTCAGCACCCAAACACTCACCCTTCAATCAGTTCTGGGTTCTGAATCATTTTGCCTCAACTTGCTCGCCTACAGGAAAGCCTACTCCTGTTTTTCTACTTATTTTCCCAAGCCATATTCACCTACTGCATCTTAAAAAAAGTGACATGAAGGTTTCTCCATTCAGAAGTGTAACTTTTTATATTAGAATTCTGTTCAAATTTGACTCTTTGAAGAGGAGTGGGGAGGAATGACAAGACATGTAAAGCAATCATTATGTTATCCAAATGGTAGAGCAGAGAACCTAGACTCTAGTGTCCTATTCAGCAGCACTATTTGGATATACTTATCAGTATGTGCCAACTAGACAAGAAATGAATGCCTTGACTGTATTAAGAAAATACTGAATAGGACAATTTAGCAGGTTAGTACTATTCTTTGTTTATTCCAATCATCTTCAGCAAAATATTAATGAGAGTGAGCTGTATACGTATTTAAGGAGAACATGAACTATTAAATTACATAATGACATCAATCTGGCTGGTTGACAATGTATGTCTATTTAGAATCCTACTCCTTTTAATTTCAAAGATTTATACACAGTTCACTAAGATTTCTTAAATGTTTCCTTATCTTTTCCTTCATTCCCCTCCCTACCCACAAAGTCCAGTTTCTTACCTTTATTTTGGGGAAATCCATTAAAAAAAATATTGAATAAAACACAAATAACATATAGCATAATTGGAACTTACAAGTATGTTGTAGAAATACAGATTATGAAATGAATTACCTGCATCACAACTAACATAGTTTCACCTTCATTTGTACCACCTAAAGGTTAAATAGCTAATAAGTTTTAAACATGCAACTACTTCCTTCAGTCAAGTCTTATTACTTTATTTATACAATGTTATCTGGTTTTATGTTTTTCCTTTTTAATTCTTAACAGTGCTTTATCTTTTCATAATCTTCAATTGTTTTACTACTAATAAAGCTCTTCCTAAACAACATGTTTCAAAATAAAAGCTACTAAGATAAATAGTTATCTTCCCTCTCCTCTTCTCCATTCTCTGGTGTTCCATTTTCTGGCCCCTGCAGCTTTAAGTGTTCAAACTCCAGATTACATTTTTAAAAAGATAAAAGAAAAATGGATCCCATTTAAATTGCTATGAGAAATGTTTGGCCCAACTCTAAGAAACCTTTTACTGTTAAACCCAACTTGCTGTTGTACCCATTTCTTTCACTTCTCATCACTTTCATACACAAATGAAAAGATTATATACAATTTCTCTAGTGCAGGGCTATATAGGTAACACTTTCTGATGCCAAGTGAACACAGAACATTGAACAGCAAAAGAAATTATTAAAAGCTAAAGGCCATTAAAAACTTCTACTGCACAAAATATTTAAAATATGAATTACTATAATCATGACAGGATATGAGTTTTATTATCAACAGAATTGAGCATCAAGGGGGAAAAAATGAGAGTAATGAACTTGCTGAGAATCCATATATAGGCTTAACACAATTTATAATAGCTGTGATAAAGGTCTATAAATTTATTCATATACAAATCTGTTTGCTAATGTTTTCTTTGAAATTCTAAAGTTGTTTTTAGATAGACTACTAAAAGCAAGAAATGAACATAAAATTCTTTATTAAAAATCTGCTTTCCCAAATTATCTAAGGAGTTTTCAATCTGACAGTCTTACAAAGGACATGTACCCATGTGAATCACCTTCAGTGTCGACACATTTCTTAAGTCATGGGACTTCTGAACACAGGCAGTTCACAATTGTGAAAGGTTTGAGTTCTAGTTCCACAATTCAAGATACTGGGTTCCCAAAGTAGTTCATGGTATCCCCTTTAATTCATCATATAATTAACCTATTAAATGTGACTTCTGAGCTTCCTTTCCACTTTTGGCTACCTGGTCAAGCCTAGGCAAAATTATGACAGGGACAAAGTTATTCTCGTCACCATACTATACCACTATTTCCCCATGTACTGTTCCCTACTCCCAGTTTTTGTCATCCTCCTTCCCACCCACAAGTGTCCTAAGTGCCCTACACTGAGCACAAGTAAATGTACTAAAGCTCCCAAACCCACTTCTCCATCCACCTAAAGCTAGGCAATATTAATTATAACAATTTCTATAAATGCCTTACTACTACTTATTTTTTAGTGTCATAAGTTATCTTGGTAATTTCAGTTTGATTGTAAATCCAATCTATAATGATGTATTCTTAGCTAGGAATTCAACATTTGGGATCCTCATAAACTACTGACCACTAAACAAATCTGTTGAGGTTGAGGAATGCTGCACTGTTCCAATATGTTCACTTAGTAACTTCAAAACAATCTTAATTTTGCAACATCTATTCTTCAAAGAGACACAGGCAAAGAATGTCTAAAGTGAAGGGCATCAATGGGCAAAGTATATTCTTTAAC
This sequence comes from Geosciurus inauris, assembly GCA_004024805.1. NCBI lineage: Eukaryota > Metazoa > Chordata > Mammalia > Rodentia > Sciuridae > Geosciurus > Geosciurus inauris. The sequence goes on along the minus strand of PVHX01000336.1, from coordinate 315,311 downwards.
CCAACACCCAGCTTCATCAAAAGATGGTAAAATTAGTTATGCACACAAAAGGTCTGAAAGGATGTATTTCACAATGCTAAGGGGTAGGCCCTAGCAAAAGAACAAAGGGAAATATCAAATTGTACTTTTACATCACAGAATGCTAAAAACTTGCAGGTCACTTGATCCTTAAAGTGTTGCCCCCAAATCTCACAAACTCTACTTCATTTCAGAAACCACGATAAAGAAAACTTTGATATATATTGTAATGCCAGGACTACTGTAATTATCATGTAGAACTTTCTAAAGGTTAACAAAAAGCCCACTGCTGTTTTCCTGACCTTGAAACTACAATTTCTGTTAAAATGTCTAGTTAGAAATTTACAGTAACACCACCACAATTGTAAAGTGACTATCAGGTGTTGAAATGCTTAACACTAGTATAATTAGTGATGAACTTAATAAAATAAAGAAATCACTTAGTTCATATCCTTTGTAGAAACACTTAATGAAATCCAAACTGAGGAAGAAGGTATGCAACATTGCTAAACATGGTTTAATGCTCAATAGGTTTGTATGGAATTAAAATAAAACTGTTTTAATTAAAATAAAACTATTGTCTCATAACTTTCCTAATTCTACAACACAAAATAGAAAATTTTTTCACCAGTTTAGCCATAACTGGTTTTAACTTAATATATTTTATGTTTAAATTAATATTTCATAATTTAAAAAATTAAATATTTTACCAGTTGACAATGGTAGGAGGTACTAGTGCCTTCAAGATAAGGGCCTTTGGGTCGCTACCTGTCAAAACAAACACATGAAGACAATAAACATTACTTATAGTCTAGTTAAAAATATGAACTTTTCCCCTAAGATATTTTACTTCTAAAACTAGCAGAAAAATTTCTGGAGAGCTTTTCTAGAAATACCTCTATCACAATAACAAATAACATTTTATCATGTAATCTTTCTCAAAAAAAAAAATGATACATTCAGTGTGCATCTACTAGAACGGCCAAAATCCCACATACTGACAATACCCAATGCTGACAAAAATGAGGAACAACAGGAATTCTCATTCATTGCTCATGAGAATGCAAAATAGTATAGCCACTTTGGAAGAGAGATAGAAGTGCCTTATAAAAGTAAACATGCTATTAACATATGATCCAGCAATCATACTCCTGGCTATTTACAAAAGGGGGTGAAAGACATTCACAAAAAAAAACCTGCACATGAGTCAGGTATAGTGAGACACACCTGTAATCCCAGCTACAGAGGATCACAAGTTTCAGGCCTCAGGGCAACTTAGCAAGACCCTCCCTGTCTCAAAACAAAAAGTAAAAAGGACTGGTAATGTACCCTGGTGGCAAAGTACCCCTGGTTTCAATCCCCAGTACCAAAAAATAAAACTGCACATGAATGTTTATAGTAGCTTTATTCATAATTGCAAAACTTGGAAGCAACCAAAAAATTCTTCAATAGATGGATGAATAAACTGTGGTATATTCAAACAATGGAATATGATTCAATGCTAAAAAGGAAGGAGCTATATAGTGATCCATGAAAAGGGAGGAACGTAAATGCATATTACTAAATGAAAGAAAAATCTGAAAAGACTACATCCTGTATAATTTCAACTATATAACATTAAGGAAAAGGCAAACATGGTGACAGTAAAAAGGATCAGTGGCTGCCAGAAGCTTGGAGGTAAGGAAAGATGAATATGCAGAGCACAAAGGATTTTAGAGCAGTGAAAATACCCTGGATGGTATATAATGGCAGACACGTCATTATACATTTGTCAAAACCCAGGGAATATACAACAGCAATAGTGAATGCTAATGAAAATAACAGACCTCCACTGAAGGTAATGTGTCAATGTATGATTAACTAACAAATGTACCACTGGTGTGGGATGGTGATAATGAAGGCAGCTATGTGTCCTGCAGTAAATTTCTCTCAAAACTGAAAAGAAGGTCCAGAGATTTGATTGTAAACCTAAAACTGCTTTAAAAAAATAAGGTCCATTAAAAATAAGGGACATTGACAACTAAAAAAAAAAACTAAAATTTATTTATTCATTAAGATGAATATAATAAAGAATAAAAATTACTGAAATTATTCACAGTGGCATATTGTTCATAAAACGCATTTTTATATTATCCCAATTTTTCTTAACCACCTGTAAAGCAAATAGGCTGTCATTAATATAGTCATTTTTATAAATATTTTAAAACTAGCCCAAATTCACAAGCTAGAAAGTAGAGCTAAAAGCTAAATCTTTTGAATCAAAATTTAGCATACCACTGTATCATTATTAATTTTCTCATGTTCTGCAAGGCAGCCTGATACAGAGAGAAAAGAAGAAAACAGGCCTTAAAACCAGATATAACTGGGTTCAAAATCCCTGCTCTCTTTCTTATTAGCTATGACTCTAGACATGTTCATATATCCATCTGGGAGGAAAACATCTTATAAATGTCCTTTATAATTTCTTGTGCCAGTTTCCTCATATATAAGTGTGAACAACAGTACCATTCATATCCATATTGGTACAATTTCTGTAAATAAAAGAAAACAAAAGAAAGCAGGCTGCATTAACAGAAAATTCACTGAAAACACAATGGTCAACCTTACTATCAAGGAAATGTAAAATAAAAGAGTATCATTCTCTCCACTGATTTTAATGAAAAAAATTACAGGAATTGAAAAGGATATAGGGAACAGAATAGCTCTTGGTACTTTGGGGCAAGTGTAGCTGGTTTGGAGGGCAATTTGGAAGCACCTAGCAAAAGCTGAAAATGTAAATTCCTATGATCTAGCAAATGCTTAAGTAATTTGCCCTGGAGAAAGTGTAGCGCAGGCATATACTTGCAGGGACATATACTTGCACACTGGCCTACTTTTGTTGTGTTAATTAAATGGTCCAATGGACAGTCTCTCATGTTTAATTAGCCCTCAAAAAGTTCCTAGTCTCCTGTAAAGCCTGACATGGCAAAATTTTTAACATGACAAATACTATTAGGAGAAGTACAAAGACTATAGTACAAAACCTGACAGGCAAATGCAGTCAGTCCTCCATCTAGGAAGAAGAGAGAGTCAAGGAAGTAATTATGAACTGAATACATACATTTTTGTCTAAGTAGAACAAAAAATGCCGGCAATAATAACGACATTTGCAAAAGCGCAAAGGCATACAAACAAAAGAGAAATTACAGAAAACTCTAAGTACTGACAGAACGCTAAACAAATGACCTCAGAGGTATCAGGCTCTAATCTCTGGAACCTGCAAATGTTTCTTATTTAAAGAATCCTTGCAGATGTGATTAAATTAAGGATTATGTGACAGGAACATGATCCTGGATTATCCAGTGAGCCCTAAAAACCATCACAAGTATCCTTGTAAGAGAGCAACAGAGGGATATTTGACACACATACACAGATGATGAGAAACAAAAATTTGACCATGGTGGCCTAAGAGACTAGACTAATACAAGGAATACCAACAGCCAACAGAAGCTGGAAAATATAAGGAACAGATTCTTCCATAGAGCCTCAGAGGGACAGAAACTCTGCTGGCACCTTGATTTCAGCCCTGTAATACTGATTCAGGCTTCTGGCCTACATTAACTATAAGATAAATTTCTACTGTTTTAAGCCACCAAAATTGTGGTGATGTGTTGCAGCAACAGCAAACACAGTCCCTCCCTGCCACTACAAATGAATGCCATGCTAAGTGGTTGAGATGTCAATCAAGTTTCTGAAGAAGTATCATTTCATGCACAGAATAACAAAAACAGACCTATGTCTCACAATGTTAAATCTGGTGGCAGAGCAGACAATTGATGGGAAAACAAAAAGAGTAGCCACTACAGAACTAAATCTTCAGACAGAAGATAAAAATGGATTACCAGACAGATGAGAAAAATCATCTCCATAAAAGAAAGAGAAACAAAGAGGGGAAAAGGAACCTCAATGAAAATACATAATATAGCAAGTGGGGAGAATTTCAAATATGGATATGTAATTCATATTCTCAATGGGAGACAGACTATCACATATTCCACAAAACAAGACTGGGATGCTACATAGAAGGAATAAAAATAAGAAAAAGCTCTTGGAAATTAATAATAACAGATGAAATTAAAAAGTCAACACAAGTATCAGAAAATGAGCTTGAGAATATGTCCCAGAAAGAAAGGAAAAGGCAAAGACAGAATAATAATCAAAGAATTTGACTTCTATTTAAAAATAAGGTGTCAAATGAATCCAAGAGATCCAAGTGCCACTACAAGGAATTTGAGGAGTTCGAGGAGGAGGAACAGGAAAAAGAGGAGAATGAAGAGGCAGAAATCACTGAAGCATTGTACAGTAAAATATCCTGGAGCTGACAGACACTAGTCTTCAGACTCAAAGAGCAGAGCAGATGAATGACGGGAAAAAATGACCTCCTGATACAGCCTGGTGAATTCTCAGGGCACAAGGTATAAAAATACCTTAATGATTTCCAAAAAGGCACAAAAAGCAGATTCCATACAAATAAGGTGTGTCTATAAGTGATCAACAACAAGGACAGAGAGTAAAAGCTGGTGCTATTAGAAAGTATAATTTGAGGGTGCTTCCAACAAATCAGGATGCATTGTTGATCTTTCCATAAAAGAGTGAGAATCACACTGCAATAGACAGCTGAGCACACTGCAGGCCAGGTGGCTATGAACAATGCCTTAAAGTTTTGAGGGATATTAATTTTAATCTAGATAGAATTCCACTCCCAGCAGAATCCCCCATCAACTACAAGTAGAATAAAGAAATTTTCTTTGCACCATATCAAAGTCCCTCAACCATATGCATATATTCCTTTGGTAAAAGTTCTCAAAGACAATTTTTTAAGCAAATTGATGTCAAGTTTCATTATCTATTTTACAAGAGTACGTATAATGCTAATTCCAAACCTCAACATAATCACACAAGATAAAACTCTCTAGTGAATGTAAGGGGAAAAAAATCTCCAAACACCAGCACACCTAATCCAGCAGAGTTAAAAGAATACTACATCACTGCAGGAGGATCTCGATTTCAAAGCCAGCCTCTGCTAAGCAACTCAGTGAGACCCTGTCTCTAAATAAAATACAAAATAGGGCTGAGGATGTGGCTCAGTGGTCAAGTGACCCTGAGTTCAATCCCCGGTATGCGGCACACCCCCAAAAAAGAATACTACATCACATTCAAACATGGTTGTGTTTATAAGTATAAAGTTGCTTCACTACTAGGATTCCACAATTATTATTCTCTATATTAACAGGCTAAGTAGAAGGAAAAAGGTGTAATCATGTCAGCGTATATTTTTCAAAAGTATTTAAGTAATATAAACCATTAACTTTAATTTTTTTAAATTTGTTCTAATTAGTTATACATGACATAGAATGTGTTTTGACATATCATACATAAATGAAGTATAACTTCTTATTCTTCTGGTTGTATATGATGCAGAATTATACCAGTCATGTAGTCATATATGCACACAGGGTAATAATGTCCATTCATTCAACTGTCCTACCCATACCCCTCCCCCCCTCTCTTCACTCCCCTCTGTCTAATCCACAGTACTTCTGTTCTTCCCTACCACCCCCTTATTGTGAATTAGCATCCACATATCAGAGAAAACATTTAGCCTTTGGTTCTTTGAGATTGGCTTATTTTGCTTAGCATGATATTCTCCATCTCCATCCAGCAAATGCCATAATTTCATTCTTCTTTAAGGCTTAGTAATATTCCACTGTGTATATACACCACATTTGCTTTATCCATTCATCTGTTGAAGGGCACCTAGGTTGGTTACATAGTTTAGCTATTGTGAACTGAGCTGCTATAAACACTGATGTGGCTGCACCACTGTAGTATGCTACTTTTAAGTCCTTTGGGTATGAACCAAGGAGTGGAATAATTGAGTCAAATGGTGGTGCCATTCCAAGTTTTCCAAGCAATCTCCATACTGCTTTCCAGAATGGTTGCATCAATTTGCAGCCCCACCAGCAACGTACAAATGAACCCTTTTCCCACATCCTCTCCAACATCTATTGTTGCTTATATTCTTGATAATTGCCATTCTGACTGGAGTGAGATAAAATCTCAGTGTAGTTCTGATCTGCATTTTTCTAATTGCTAGAGATGTTGAACATTTTTTCATATATTTGTTGGTCGATTTTATTTATTCCTCTGTGAAATGCCTGTTCAGATCCTTAGCCAATTTGTAGATTGGGTTATTTGGTTTTTTGGTGTTAAGTTTTTTGGGTTTAAAAGATATTTTAACAAAAGAAAACTATCCAAAAAAAGGAAAGTGTATTCATCAGAAATGAACAGGATACACAAAAGCAAAATCCATTAAAGTAAAATTAAGACAAGGAAGCTCACTATGATCCTAATTACTGTACTGTTAAGACGACTCTAGCCCTATGTTGTCTAATGCAGTAACAACTAATGACAGTGCTACTGAGTATTTGGGATGAGGCTTGTCCAAACTGAAGTATACTCAAAGTATAAAATACACAGGGGTTCCAAAGACTTAGTTTTTTTAAAAAAAGGAATATAAAATAGCTCATTAGTAAGTTTTGTACTAATTACACTGAGATATTATGGATTTATTGCATTAAATAGAATTAAATTTACCTGTTTCCTTTTTACTATTACATGTCAACTAGAAATTTTAAAATATATATATATGGCTCACATATTTGGCTTTTACTACATTCTTTTGGACAGTACTGTCGTCTAGCCAATACAGTAACAAATTTTTAAAAAATAAAAAGTATAAATGCTAGAAAAGAGGAAACAAACAACATCACTGGGCACAGATAAGGGGCTGTCAGGCAAAATCCAAAGCAATTATCTAAATACTACTCACCAGAGGCAGAATTCACAAAGGCATCTAGACACTAGATAAATAATAAAAGTTAGTTTTTCCTATATAGTATTAACAGCAAGTTAGCAAAGGAAAAAGGTATTTGCCATAACAACAAAAACAACCTTAAAACACTTCATGTTATACAACACCCATATCAGGGCAGGAGATATAGCTCAGTGACAGAAAGCTTCCCCAGCATGAATGAGACCCTGGGATGTATCTATACACACACACACACACACACACACACACACACACACGCAAGCACATAAAATGCTATTGTGATAGGTACTAAATATCCTGAACATAAAGACAGACTTGTTCCTGAGTGGAATGGAAAAAATACATTTCTGCCAAAATAAACCTATAAGCCAAATGTAATCCTAATCAAAATCCTAGTGAGATTTTCTCACTTTTTTGTTTTGTATGGTTTCCTAATATATTAATTTTGAAGTTTATATGGAAGAAAAAAATTAAGATTAGCTAATAAAATTTAAGAGAAAAAGAATACTTAATGCCTATTTGTCCTATTAGATATCAAAACAAACACTATTATTCTGGTAAAGAATTTGAAAAGCAGACATAGTCATGCGAATTTTGAATTAATAATTGTGGCATTTTAGATCAGTGGGTAAAAATGATTAAGTTGCAAGGCAGCTGGCTTCCACATCCACCCCAGGAGACCATGACAAATATGGACCTCCACAGGTATCTAGTGAGGCTTATATCAAAAATATGAATCTGCAGGCCTAGAACTTGAAACTGGGATATGGAACTGGGGAGACATAAAAGAAGCTAAGAGGATTGCCAAAGTAAACTCATTCTTCGAGATTCTGTTTAAGCCTCCATGAAGCCCTCCTTGGACATCAGAGCTGAATCAGTCCTCTATGCCGATTCCTCCCATTATGCCTACCCAACAATTGCATGAATAAACACAAAGAGGAATCAAAAGCAGCCTGAGATGGTTAGAACACAGAAAACCTGGGAGCAATTAGAAACGAAAATGCTGCAGACAGAATGAGATCGGTTTTTAAGTAAGACATTTGAACCAATTTTTTTTAGACTGCTTGGGTCAGCAAGCAGAAGGGAAGACAAAGCAGAAGGGATTTCAAGCATACACAGAATGAAGAGGTACAGAATGGAAGGCAGCAGAGGACAAACAGGACCAGCTGCAGAGACTTTTCTGAGGCAAAATGAACAGGACTTGTCAGATAGGATACAAAGAGTTAGGGCTTTGAAGATAAATGTCAACATTTCTACTGTGGAGGAATCCATGGCTTATAATAAAAACGAGGAATACAGGAGGAAAAGCAGACAGATAGATAGATAGATAGATATGAAAGTGCACGGGTGTAGGGTTGGATATTGAATTTGTAGGAAAGACCAGAAGAGAAAGATATTCAGTATACTGTCAGAAATAAAGGGCTGAGCCTCCAAACCCAGCTAAAAAAATACATGTTAAATTTATAGGTATCACTGATTCTACTCAAAGACCATGAAACTTCTTCAGAAACAGTATTTTTACTTATAAAAGGATCAAGAACAGACACTAAAAAAAATAGCAAGAAAGGTGAAGACACACACAATGTGAAGCCAAGAGCGAGTGGATGAAGGTATTATGGGAGGGTCAAAGGCTCTGGAGAAGGGAGGAAGTGGCAGTGATTATTTAAGTGCAGAGAGCAGCTGGGCTGGCCTGAAAACAATCCATCACTTTCTTGCCTGCATCAGGTAACTTTTAAAATCTTATTTATTTCCTTAACCAGTTACTTGTTTAAACACACATTTATAAACAGTAAGTTTTTTCAAAATTCTTGAGAACCCACTAATAAATATATACTGATCATTTTAATAGGAGATTGTTAGCTTTCCAAAATTTTTCTGGAATTATGCTCAAATCTTTCAACTCAATTTAATAAATGCTTACTCAGTAACCCATGTCCATTATTATACTAGACACTCAAAAGTATAAGTGTCTCCTATATGCTGGGCACTCACTGTGTACAGCAGTAAATAAAAAATAAATATCCCTGAGCTTGAGAGGGATAAAATAAACAAATCTACTCTTCCTTACAGAGCCCAAAATAAATACATTATATCCTTGACTTATCTAAAAGCAATAGCGAATACAATCATTATAGGACATATGAAATAATGAAAAAAAACTATCATCGATCATCTATAGTTAACATGCCTGTCCTCTGGCATCTTATAATACAAATAAACCTCATTAACTTAAATATATGTTCAATCAGCTCCTATTCATCTGTGGGTAAATTATTTATGCATAAAGGGTAATTTCTTATTGATTTGTTTCTGGGTGTCCTACCCATGGAGTTTCTACTAGTCTACTAACACATGATGCAGTGTGAAAAATATACAGTGTAAGACTTTAATGAAGTAACTCAAACATTGCACATGTACCAGTTTTATTATATCCACCATTTTCAAAAGGACCTTGCAGAGACCAGCTCTCAAAATCCAATACCCTGCAATTCATTTCCAAGAATCAGCCCTCTTCAAATCCCATTCAATTTATCTCAAAGGCTGTCCTGAAACTAAAAGCTTCGATGTGCCCAAATCCCTCTTTGTGAAAATTACTGGCATTCCAAATATGAGTACCTTTAATATTGTGCACATGTACTATTTTTCCAGGACACTGTTAACATTGTAAATCATGTACAAAATATAGAAATTTAAAAGATAAAGGGAAGCCAGGCACAGTGGTACATACCTATAATCCCAGTAACTCAGAAGGCTGAGGCAGGAGCAAGACCAGTTCAAGGACATGCTCTGGAGACTTAGCAAGGCGCCCTCTCAAAATAAAAATAAACACAGATGGCAGAGCACCCCTGGGTTCAATCCCCACAATGAAAGAAAGAAAAGATAAGATCAATCCACCATTTTCTTCCAGTACCCCAGTGAATGAAGGACCACATAGGTTGCAAGGAAGACATCATTCCGACATTAAAACAGACACTGAGAGGTTAAATATTTTGGTATGGTCACAAAACCAGGATAAGGTAAAGCAAGATTTGGGCACTCAAGCCACAGACCAGTGTCAATGCTCAAGTACTTCCTTGCTCCTATCCACCACTTCAATCTCTTTAACTTACACTTGAGATACTCTGATCTCCCTCTGGGACCTCCCACTTCACAGGCACATAACATACTATCTCACACATAGTAAATGCTCAATATAGACCTACTGAAAGGATGGGTATACAAACCCCCAAAGACCCCCATTCCTAGTTTTATCTGAGTGGTCGTATTCTACTAGTTATTTCACTCAATCCCCATCTGATCTCATCTAAATCTCCCATCCCCTTGACTTCACTGATCCCTATTGTTAACCACTACAACTCAATTCCTTCCTTCTCAAATTCTCCCACCCCCCCAGACCACGTGCTCCTTCTATTTTGTGTGGTATCTCTGTGGCCCTCAAGATTATCTAATGCATTTCTTCTGCAGCTAGTCAGCTCATCTCCCATATTATCGCTCAGTGGATTCCTCTCCAACACTCTCCAAATCTCTTTCACCTTACTTCTACTGCTAATATCTTTGGGAAGGTGAGCCTTCATGATTTTTTATCACTATGACTTCATGATTTTAAAATAGCCCAAGTTATTCTTCCCTTCCATTCACCCAAGTCAATCTCCCCCAAAGAGCTACTATTTTATTTTCAACAATTTCAATAGGTATAGGGAATCGAATTTTATTTTGTTTTATTTTTTGAGATAGGCTCTTGCTATGTTGCCTAGTCTGGCCTTGAACTTGTGATCCTCCTGCCGTTGCCTCCATAGTAACTCCACTCTGCCCAACTCAGGAGAAAATTTAAAGTCATAAAGTAATAATTAGTTCAAATATATATTAAGGGCTGGGGATGTAGCTCAGTGGTAGAACACAGGCCTAGCATGTGTGAGGCCCTGGTTTCAATCCCCAGTACAAAAATAACAATCACAATCTACTGAGGAAAGCTATCCCACACAGGGGCAGGGACAAGAGTACCAGAAATCAAAGCTACTCCTACGATTTACAAATCCCAATCTATTGCTCCTCCCCCATTCATCAATCCCAGTATTTTCACACACGTGCAACAGTCCCAACTCCACCTCAGATATCACCTCAATTATAAAGTCTTCTAACTGCTTAGTCATTCTTTCTTCAAGAACACAAAATATTTTGAATATACCTATTAATCCTTTTCACATGGATTCCATTTAATATTTTACTATCTACCTCAAAAAGGCAGACATTCTAATGATTCATCTTTGAAATACCTATGCCAAGAAACCTAGAAAATATCACTTTATTATATGTTCTGTACATTTTATTGATGAATATATTTTTAAAAGGGGGAAAATAAAAGAAATATGACAGAAAACAACAGTTAGTAAAGAAAAGCATGCCTGTGCTTCTGAAACTACACTGGAAACCCAAAGACAGGTAAGGGGGTAGGGAAACTAGCCAGCTGGTTTCTTATTATCAGCTGATTCAACGACCAGTCAATACTTGAGGGGAGCAGCAATCAGTGAGGCTCTCTAGATGCCCAGATGTGATTATTCCTATGCTATAATATGGTGTAATTAACCTCTCAGTACTAGCACTTATTTCTAAAATCACCACATGAAAGTTACATACAGATAAGGCTGAATTTATAGAAAATTCGTCTATCATTTTTCCAGGAACCAAAAGTAAAAGGACATAAAATGTGTTGTAAAATCAGCCAGTGAAAAAGCAACCTATATTTTATTGAATAAAACCCATATCACAGTGGATGCTATATATATCAACTATTATCTGAATCACAACTAATGGACTTGACAGGTCCCTCCCCTCCACCCCAGCACTCTCTCTCCAACCCCCTTTGTACCAGTGAGAAGGACAAATGGAACTTTGAGGGACACTTCCTGACTTGGAGGGAGAAATTTTTACAGCAAAAATAGCACTAGGTCCATTTATTGAGCACTTAATATGGGTTTAAATAACCTTACATGTGCTATTAACATTAACATGTTATATACAACTCAAAAAAGTAAATCAAAAGCTAAAATTTTTAAATTATTCCTAATTTTATCTCTCCATTCAAATTTTCACACAAATTAAAACTGTGCAACCTTCTATTTTTTACTTTTATACTTTTGAGTAAAAATTTTTAAATCTAGAAATTTTCTGTTCTTCAAATTCTTTAATAGGGAAGGATACTTATAGCTAATGAATAAAAGTAGAGCAATTATTTAAATCAGATCCAGATTAAGACCAATTCAGAGGCTGAGGATATAGCCCAATTGGTAGAGTGCTTGCCTTGCACGCACAAAGCCCTGAGGTTTGATCCACAACACCACAAAAAAAAGACTGGTTCAACCAAACAAAAAAATATTATGCTGCTAAGAAAAAAGTTTTTAATTATACAAAATATTCTTTATATGAAAAAACATCTTTCTCATTTTTAATACATACAGGTGCAATGTGAAAACACTTTCACAAGCCCCTAGTGGGCACAAAAACAAGTACAGCCACTGTAGAAAGCAGTTTTATAATTTTTATTAAGAGTCTTAAATTTTTTCATAGATTTTGACCCAACAATTTCACTTCTGGGAATCTTTAATGAGGAAAAAAGTTGCCTGAAGATTTCCACTACAGTTATTTATAGGGGGATAAAGGAATTAAGCAAATATCCAATAACTGGGAAATGGTCAAATATATCATGATATATATGTATACCAGATTATTATATCCACACTAAAAATATTTTCAAAGAATATTAAATAACACGGGAATTGCTCCTGATAAATGACAAAAGGTAATTTAAAATTAAATACAACTCCACTTTTATTATTAACACACACACAAATATACATCAAGATGGAAGCACCAAAATCTTAGCAGTGGCTATATCTGAAAAGTAGAATTAGTGGTGATTTTTATTTTCTTCTTTATGCTTTTATGTATTTTCTAAACTTTTTCATGTAGACATATTGTGATGAAGAAAAACTTTAAGCAAATATATAAATGTATTATAATTTCCACAAATTTATATAGTAACAATACTAAAATCCTGCTTTACACAAGAAATTGAACAGAATCTGGCAAATAAACATTTACTTAAAATATGTGCTCAAAACATACAACTCTACAAAATATTATAAAATATTATATAACCCGGCTGAAAAGTTTTACTGACAACTTACCATGTCAGCCAATACCAAAACCAAAACAATAAATTACAACAGATATATTCTTCCAAGTTTATAGATGTTTAATATTGCTAAAGATAATTTTGGCAAATTCTAACATTACAAGTCATACAATTCAAACCATGAGAAGAAAAAAGTTATTTCTATATAATAATAAAAATTAAATTTTCTGTACTACATGAGGAACAAAGCAGCATACTGACTTGATATAGCTACTGCTAGCTGGCACAGCAGAGCCTTCGAGTTCCTGAATCTACACTCTACTCTCAATACAGAGCCTTTGAGAGCTTTATTTTCACTCCTATCTTACACATTCTATGCCCCTATTTACCTTGTGTCCAGTTTAATCTCAAACAACCACACAATCTCCTGCCCCCTGGCCTTCTTGTGGATTCCTCCCAATGCCAAGTCTTCACATCACTTCCAAATGCTTCAAGCCTCTGCCTCACGATTGCCCACTCCATACCACATCCCCCTGCACCTGGATTTGTTCAAAGCCACTTCTTTCGAGAAGTCTCCCGATATGGTCTGGTTTGATTCTCTACTATCAGCACCCTCAATTTTACTTTCACAGTATCTACTGCATTTGTAATTAAATAACTGCTTATGTAACTACTTAATGTTCATGTTCCCATTCTGTGTGGAATGGAATTCTAAGGGCGGCAGTATTTTTCTTATTTATCACTTTAGTGGACACCAGCACCTTCTGTGTACAACCAAATTCTACTAATTTCTTAACATCTAAATTGATTGGACAATCTCCTGTGCCCAAACCTCCAAAGGTGCTAACTCCATCCTGAACTTCTCTAAGAGTGTGTCTCATCTTTGGCTTCATCTGTTTACTGCCCACTGATTCTGAGATAGAGATTTATTGAGATGTCTAAAGAGGAAGAGACCTAGGCAAATACCCCAGTGAATTATGTATAGTAAACAGAAAATAAGCACAAAGGTAATAGGTAAAGTATTAAGACACTTAAAGCTTTAAGGCATAGGTAACACAATCCTGAGCCAAGTAAAAGAGGGCAGAGGGAAATGAAAATTAAAAACAATGATGGAATAGCAGATTTTTTAAAAAAGCAAGAAAAGATTACAGAAAAGGAAACTGAGGTCCATTAAGACTAAACACCTTGAATAATGCCACAATGACAATCTTAACAGCAGAAAAAACAAACAGCTGGGTCCAGGTTCCACACTCTTCCTGTTCTCTTCATTTGCTGGCTGCTCATCTTGGTTCCTAGTCCTAGAACCTTTAATTCATTCAACAATTACTTTGAGTTGAATCAATAATAAGTAAATGAGTTTATGCAAGGTCTTAATTGTTTTTGTCCCTTGTGTCTCTGTTCCTTGCTTCCCCGTGGGACATGATTTATCCTCAGTCTCCTCAGTCCTCCTAAGCAACTGATGACTCAATGTTACCTATCAATGCTCCTCTTCCCATCTCCACTGCCCCTGAACATCCAAAGTGAGCATCTTTCTTAAACTCAAGTCTTTCTTCAAATCTAACCTAACTTTGTGCTTAGTTGATCCTTCCATGGCTATTCTAGCCAAATATGACCTCTCTGTCCTTCAGACTGCTTATTTAACCATTACCACATCTAACTAGTTACCTCCATATAGCCTGAAAACTCGTCCTTAGGAATTAATACTTCCTAGTCTCTGTTAAATGGTGCATACTTGTGTTTATATAATGGATTCACTAACTTGCTGGATTAAGAATGCCTTGTTACTATTTACCCAAAAGCACAGTGAAGGGAAGGAGAAGAAAACAAAATAGAGAAGCCAGAAAAAAAGGAAGTCAATAGATAAGTTAGAAAAGAAGAGGGAGGCAGAGAGATGAAAGAAGCAACTCACAGGCAGTTCAGCTGTGTCCCCTGAACTACTGCCTACCGTCTCCCTCAATCCTCATGACCCTGTGTAATCAGGATTTTATGATCTTTCTGTTACAGAAACTGAAATGGAAGGCTAAAACAGGTTAAACTCAAATTACACATCAAGTGTTACACATACAGATTCCAATGGTTCCTTCTCTACTCAGCAACACACTTGATGATACACTTACAAATGTCACCTGAATTATTACCAGGTTCATATTTCAAGATATTTCTAACTAATACAAGTAGACTCTTGTTAGTTATCTGAATGAGAAGTACATGAAGTCAACCTATTTTCAATATGCTGTATATATATTTCCAAAAGAATTTAAGCACAAAATGAATCCTAAATGATTGGTGTTAAAATATAAGAAAACCTACTTTATGTCCCTCAATTTCATCAATATCTCTTCCCAATCTCCACTAACAATCTCCTTGAGGTATATTTATATATGTGAAGATGATAATGCTGCTTCAAAAGAAAAGGCAATAATAAAGAGTAAATTTGAAAATACTGCATCTTCTATAAACAAAACTAATAAAAATAGTTCATATTACTGAATACTACTATATTCCAGATACCTATCTCATTTAAAATCTTTTGACCTACAGGTAGATTCTATTAACTCTATTTGATAGATCAAGAAATTGCAGCACAGAGAAATTAAATGAGTTACCCAAGTTTACACATCTATTTAGTAGAGCCAGGATTCACATCCAAGCAACGTAACTCCAAGTTTATGTTCCCACCCACCAAATTGCATTGGAAGAAGGTACTACATTTTAGAGGAAAATTTTTAAAGGAAACAAGCACTAAAGTACAGGACTGAACAAAGAAACATAGCCCAAAACAAGCTGTCTTTTATGAAATTAGAAGTGAAATAATATTTATATATCTGCAAAACACTAGGAACAAAAAAAAAAGTAAAATTAGATTAATTAAAGTTTACTAAAAAGAGCCTTACAAAAAAAGTGGCCATTACAGTTTTGTACTCTAAGTATAAAGGACAAAGGCATCTTAAGTCAAACAATACAAGGATTTGAGGAGGGCAAAGAATAAAATATAAAGAACAAAGAAAAAGGAGTGCAAGGTAACTACGATGTCAAAATGGATTTAGAAAAATACTCTTGTTCAAGAATACTTATTGTAATTAATATTTGTAATAACAAAAAAAAATGGAAACAACCTAAAGGTCTACCAACAAAACAAAGGGGAAATAAATGTGATACTGCCCTAAAATGTACTATGTTCCAGTAAAAATGAAGTAAATCAACATGTATCCACACTCAGAAATTCAACTGGTGAAACCACACTGATAAGTGACACTGAGTGGGAGAAAAACATATGTTCCCAAGAATACATACAGCACCGACTACACAAAGTTTAAAAACGTAAAACACAATACAGTATGTTTTGAGGATACTAATGTGTAGGGAATATGCATAGAAATAATAAACATCAGAGCAGTGGCTAACAGAAAGATTTGGGGGATGGGAGTAGGTTTCTTTAACTGGATTAAATGTGATGAAATATTTCTCAGACATAAAGTATATCTACATTTTATGTAGGAGAGGAAAAATGAAGTTGGCAGACTATGGCATCCCAAATTCCATTATATTCTTCATCCAAAAGAGAAATCTAACACAGCAATGATAGGGCTGGGGATGTAATTCAATAGTAGAGTACCTGTCATGCAATACATAGGCCCAAGGAAGGAAGGGACGAAGGAAGGAAGGAAGGAACGAAGGGGGGTGGCGGACAGGGAGCAATGATAATGATTGCTGTGAAGGAATATTAAAAGAGAATGTATCCGAAAGTATTTATGTTCAAGTACGAGAAGAAAATTCCAGTAAAATTGTTTGTTATTCCTTATGTTTTCTCTACTGTACAAAAAAAATTGGGGCTTTATTGGGGGCAATAACTGTAACTAAAATAGATATAAACATTGCCCTTAAATTTCATCATAGTCCCTTTCCAGACATAATCATGCCTTTAGATGTCAATGTGAATGAACTTCAAGACAAAGGGTCAATTCCTTAGAAAACTTGGAATGGAACCACCATTTAACCCAACTATCCCACTCCTTGGTCTATACCCAGAAGACTTAAAAACAGCGTACTACAGTGATGCAGCCACTTCAATGTTTATAGCAGCTCAATTCACAATAGCTAAACTGTGGAACCAACCTAGATGCCCTTCGATAGATGAATGGATAAAGAAACTGTAGTATATATACACAATGGAATATTATTCAGGAATAAAAGGGAATACAATTATGGCATTTGCAGGTAAATGGATGGAGCTGGAGAATATCATGCTAAGTGAAGTAAACCAATCCCAAAAAAACAAATGCCGAATGTTCTCTCTGATAAGTGTATGCTGATCCATGAGGTGGAGGACACAGGAAGAACGGAGGAACTTTGGTCACAGGGGTGGGAGGGGGCATGGGGACAGTAAAATGGTGGATAAGATGGACATCATAGCCCTAGTTTCATGTATGACTGCATGTATGTTGTGATTCTACATCACATACAACCAGAGAAATGAAAAGTTGTGCTCCATCTGTGTACAATGAATCAAAAAGCATTCTGCTATCATGTATACCCAAGCAGAATAAATAAATAAAATTTAAAAAAAAAAAAAAAAAGACAAAGGGTTGCCCTAGAGAGGAGGTACAGTCCTTGGTTAAGAACATGGGCTCTGGAATGAAACTGCAGGGATAAAACCCACCACAAATTGAGACAAGTCACTTTTGATCCTCTGTTACCGGTTTCCTCATGTAAAATAAAAATGATAATAGAATCTATCTCATAAGAGAAAATTGGAAAAGTATCTGGCCACAGTATACTGTAAATGTGTTAGCTATTATCTTTATTCCATTCATTTAAAAAAAGAAAAACCAGGCTTTGTATCAAAAGAATATAATTAAGACCAATGACTTTTTACATGAAATAGGGGATAGAAGAAAGAGTTGACCATGAAAGGACAGGAGAAAATGGGCAGCTTTTCACCCCTTGAGCAAGCAATGTTAGGATGGTAAGAAAAAATTTTTAAATTTTCTTAGCATTATTATTCAATCTTTGATGTGTATATATCTGTGTTTGTACACACACACAACCAAATTCAAGGTAAAGCATTCTATTTCCTCACTCCCTTGTTCACCTGGAAAAACTCCTTTCATCTTAGAAAATCTGGCTCACCCCCACTGCTCTGTGCCCACTCTGCATTTTTTTCTTCCACTGCTGCACTAATTAATCTACTTCTATGCCTTCTTCCACCACACCACGCTGTAATGTTTGTTCATACACTTCTTTCCTTTCATGAGCTTTTTGAGAGCAGAAACTACTCTTCATCATTTCTAAATTCCTGATGCCTTGCAAGATAGGCTAAATAAAGAAATGAATCAATGTCCCTGGATACCATTACAACAAATGCCTTCAAAAATAACTAGATACCTATACTTGGAAGTGACTTATCCAAAAAAGGCTAGTTACTTGAGTGTCTTCAATTTTAAATAAACAGCAGATCAAATGAGTCCACTGTTTCTTTCAAAATGGGAAACAGCAGTATGTAAGAAAACAGTAATAATAGATGTAATAATAGATGCTAAAACTATTGGCAGTAATAATAGATGCTAAAACTTTAATTTTAAAAAAGGCACTTAAAATCTCAGAAAACAGAACTAATCTGAAAACTTAACAAAAATGAGCACATAGGAAAGGAATCACAGAATTTAATATTTCTCCTTCAGAAAAATCATAAACTATAACCAAAAGTCAGATTAAAGTACATAACTTAATAAGGTGGGTGAAATCAAGACTAAACTACATACTAAATCAATTTCACACAATGTTTCTGTCATGTGGGTTTCTCAAAGACTAGGTCATAAATCAGCAAAAATTGGTTTTGTTTTTTAGGAATATAACAGTTCTCAACAATTTAAAGGAATATGTTTAGAACTCAAAGTACAGGGCCACAGAAGACATGGCCCTCGCCCCTCCTCCCAGCTAAGTCACAGGTCTTGCTGGTGCTTTGAATGTCATCCCCTCCCATCCTCTCAGAAACTATACAGAAATGAGTGACCCTTTCTCTCCTATATTTAACCTCTCCCCCTCAACCAAGCCTTCTCATCAACATTTAAACAAATTTCCTATATACTTGCTCTCTCCACTTCCCTCACCTCCTGCCACCAGATCAGCAACTCCTGTGTAGGTCACCAACGACTTCCAAGCTGCTAAACCAATGATGGTCTTTAATTCTCCTCTCACAGAAGCATTCCACAGTAATGAATATCTCCCCACGCAGGAGTATCTGCTTCTGGGTGTCCTCTCACTTTCCTGGCCACTCCTCTAGTTTGCTTTGCAAACTCAGCCTCCTCTACCCAGCACCATCCCAGGCCTCCTCCGATGGCTTGCATAGGCAATCTCACTCACAGGCAAGGTTTCAGCTACCCCTAGGGCTCAAAACCAGTAACTATCCACCTTGCTCCTGCACATTAAATCAGTACCTCAACAGAAGGCAGGTTCAAGTGATCATTTCCAAAGCTACGGTCATGCTCTCCCCATATCCAAAACCTAGTTCTAGCCCCAGGTCAGTGACCAGCACACATAGTGACCTTCAGTTGGTGAGTGCAAAATCTAATAATCACTCAACACCTCACACATTATATACTGTTTATTACCATGCTGTGACAATTATACCATAAAATCTCCACTTTCTTAATATTTCTGTTCATCAGGGCTCTTTTAAAGGCTCCAATGAACCAACATCCAATAGTACTGTGGAAAGCAGGGAAAGTTAAATTTGAGTATTAGTATTAATTAAATTGAAATCTTGAAGACAGGAACTGTCATTTTTGTATTCCACATGGAACTTTGCATGCAGCTCACACTGAGTAAAAGCACCATAAGGAATTATCTGTATGGGCTTCATACATGTCCAACTGAAATATTTATGTACTTGATAGTTTATATTTCCCAATCCATGCCATCATTTGCCTCCTAAGAGCTGAGAATTTAAAGTTAAGTCACTCTATAAAGGATAAACTACAATAGATACTTTTGATAATTATGATGCTGCTTATGTAAATTACAAAAGCCTATCATCTTTAGCCCAGCTTCCTGGGGTTAAAAAATCTAAATTCCATCTTCAAATCCAAATCTCACCCAAAAGATTTTGGCTTTATAACTGTTCATCAAGGAAAAAATGTAAGTATTTCAGGAATATTAAAGATTTAAGTGCCCTGAAGGCAGACAGAATGAATGACTGTTTGAAAAAGTTTCCTATATCCTTTACGTTTCTTAAAAGGTGAGCTGGAATAACACTATACATAGGAATAGACACTGAAATGAGTAAGCACTGCTGAAAAGTTCGCAAACTCTTATGTACATTCAATTACAATCTCAGAATGCAAGACTGTCAACTAGTAAAATCTCACCATATTGATTCAGAACAGCTCCCTAGATTTCTATCTAAATCACAATCTTGATTACAATCTTCATTCATTCAATACCTTTCCTTCACTACATGTACCATAACTTGTAATTATTCATTTATCTGTATGATCATTTGCTTGGAGTCTGTTTCATGCCTAAGGGCACAGGTCACATCAATCCTGTATACTGCTACATCCCCAGTGCCTAGCAAGGTTCCTGTTATGAAACAGAAGTTAGAAAATTCCAGCAAAGCAAGTAATTGAATGAAAAAATAAATTAGTGCCAGACATGATGGCACACACTTGTAATCCCAGCAACTCAGGAGGCTGAGGCAGGAGGATCACAAGTTTGAGGTCAGCCTCAGCAACTTAGTGAGGCCCTAAGTAACTTAGTAAGACTCTGCCTCAAAATAAAGAGGGCTGAGGATGTGGCTCGGTGGTTAAACACCCCTGGATTCAATCCCTAGTACCCACCCACCCCACACCCCAAAAAAGAATTAGTCATTTAAGTGGAACCAGAGAGCAGGGAAATAGAATGAGATAGATCTTGAGGCTTAAATATCTAATCTCCCTCAACCTGGGCACCCTGCAAAGCAGAGAGAGGCTGATTTTCCCCTCATAATTGGTCTGTCCTTCATTTCTCCCTTCTTTCCTTTCTTCCTTCAAGTAGGACATTTTTAGACTCATAGAACAATTGAGCTTTAAGTTACTCAGTCTAAATGTCTTACTAATCCAGTGACTGAGCCCCAAAGATACCATATGACCTGTCACCTTGACCCTTAAAGCCAATAGGCCATTCTTGCCCTATCCCTCAACAACACTGCCACCCTTCAGAATCAACCCTTTTGACAGAAATCAGAATATGCCTAAAGGGGATATGAAAGCTATAGTGACCACAGCGACCTTACTCTTACTTACCCATGAGAACTGCATGGGAAGATGCCAGAAAACACAAGAATAAAGTCTGTGCAATCAACTCCCATGTCTCAACACCTCTTTCCTGTGATAACTTTCTAACACACTCTGCAGCAACTTACCAACACCCCTTAATTCTTGGAGCCAATATGGGAACACAAAATAGGTTCCAATGATCCCAAGAGATGGTGTCACCAAACTACAGCTCTGCTAGCCACCCAGACCAAAACTCCACCCAGGAAACTATTCAGCCAGCCACCAAGGAGAGGCAGTATATTACAATGGTCGGATGTAAGAGCTCTGGATTTAAATAGGATGGTCTGAACCCCAGCTTTTCCTCTTTCTAGCTCAGATCTAGGGCAAGTTAACGTGTGCACGCTGCAGTTGCTCCCGCTGTAAAATGGGTAACCACCACCCTAGAAGGTTGTTAACAGTATAAAGATACTGTGCATAAAGCTCTTAGAACAGTACATGGCATTCAATAAATGTCAGCTGTCATTTTATTCAGCTATAGTGGCTTTAACAAAGCCTATTCCCTCTTTAGCTCCCATATAATTTTCAAGACGTTGTTCTACCCTTTCTGTTTTGGAGGGGCCCTATACACAATAGCTTGGAGCACATTTTCTAGAACTAGAGAGTCTGGGCAAACCTGTTCAATCTGTGCCTCGGGGTCTTCATCTGTGAAACGGGCCTGATAATACCTACCCCCATAGGACTGTTGGCGGTAAGCACTCTCTCAATGTTACGCATCCCATGACACGTTAGTATGTAATTAAAATGCACTTAGGAAAACTATACCTAAAAAGTGCAACCCCAAACCTCGGTCTCAATTCCAGTACTACCACCTAAGAAGGGTGTCTAGAAAAAACAGCCAAGGTCGACCCTCCCCACACGCCCAAATTCTTCCCACACCTTGCAGCAACGAACACTCTTGCCCCTCCAGCCTGGGTTTTCCGAAACCACTGGGCTGGGTTGCCTCCCACGGACACTGCACCATCTTATTAGAGTGGGCGACCCCGCCCCCGTCCCAGTCCCCGCAGCGCCGGGAGGGACCCGTGCATCCTTCCTCCCGGGATGCGGCTCCCCGCTCACGTGGGCTCTTCAGCAGAAGCCACCACCGCCCGCTCCCCAGATCCGGGCACGAACGTCTCCCACCCTGACCGCTGCTTCTCCCCAGCGCCACGGGCCGCCTGCGCGCACAGCCCCGGAGCCCGCCCCGTGACTACGCGGGAGACCCGGCCCAGGCCGGCCGCGTCCCCCGCACCCGGGCGCCCTTTGGGCCCTGCCGGCCGCACGCGGAGGCCGCGCCGCCAACCGGCCCCCGACGCTCCCACAACGGGCGCCGCACTCACCGCGACGCCGGGGCCGCGGTTCCTCCGGCCTCGGGCCCACGCAGGCCTGGCTGAGACCGGGATCATTCACGCCCCGCGCCGCCTCCTGGGGACCCCGGCGCGGCCGGCGCGGCCGCACAGCGAGGAAACGACTGTCTGCGCCCGGTCCGCCGCCTCCTCGTCCCAGCCCCGGCCGCGGCGACAACGGCGACGTCGCTCCCCGGCGCCGGCGGAGCAGCGTCTGTTGAGCCGAACCCCGGGACGCGCACCCCCGGCTTGCGCTCGTTGCATATGCAGAGAGGCCGCCGCCCATTGGCCCGCGGGCGGTGGCGCGTGCGGGGCTGGGCCTATCGCAGGCCGGCCGGGGAGCGCGGCGCTGGCGGCCCGGGGCGGGGCGGGGTTACTACGGGTCATTTCTGCGGAGCAGCCGCGGACCAGACCTGGCCGCAGCCTGCGCGGGGCGGGGATGGGGTCTGCGTGGAGAGACTTGGCCGCCCCCGGTTGGGGGAAGGCGCGGGATGGGAGGCGGCGACGTGGAAGGACGAGTTGGTCGCGTAGGGTCTGCAGGAGGTCTGTCCTTCAGGAAAAAGACCACCCTCCCCCTCGTAAAGAACTACAAATCCACTCATTGCTATGATGTATAAATCTTAATATAGAGATCATGAAAAATACGCATTTTTTTTTCTTTCTTCGTTGAACTAGACTCGTTATCCTGTGCACAAATCTTGCAAAGTAAAACTTCTTTTGGAAATGCCTGGAGAGGGAAGAGACTCTAAAGCTCAAAACATGCCAATTATTATTTCTCTTTTATGGACTTCGTTTAGCCCAGCATATAACCCGTTTTTCCCTAAATTCACTCACTCTGCAAGTTTGATACCTGTTTTCAAGGGATAAAGTTTATTCCAAATTATTGGTTTGGAACGTTTTGGGGAACCTAAAAGTGTTTCTGTATTTTTAGAGTTTGCCATTGCTTCTCAATTGGGATGCTACAAAAAGAAAAAAGGTTCTCCGGTTCAGGTAGACTACTCCCGACAAGCATCCAAAACAAAGCACACACTAATGAGCAGAACGAAAACTGCAGTGTGCCATATAAGAAAAGACTTTGATTAAACTAGCAACAGTAGGATTGGGCGCTTTTTTTTCCCAACCAACGTATTATTTAGTCGGTCTGTGAACTTTTTTAAAAATATTAGGTGAAAGGTTGCGTTCCTGAGCCAGCCTTAGGCTAAAGCCAGGGGCTCGCTTCCCAGGAGAATCTCAAAATCGGGAAGCTGCCAGAACTTGCACAAGGTGGAGCACCGGGCAGAGAGCTCACTCACCTTGGGCCCAGAGCCAGTTCAGCTACCTAAAAAGAAGGATACCTGACTCGGGAAACCTGTTTTCCTGCTAGAAAATATGGCAGTCCAATTGTTCCTTAATCTGTGGAAATAATATCAAAAGAGACACAGAAAATAAGAGGAACTCAAAATTTCTGCTGTGCAGAGGGTTGCCTATCTTAGAAATGGCAGTTCCAGAGCCATAAGAAACTTCTAACTTCTGGATGAAAAACTAATAATGGACCTTTTTTCCCCATCAATGACCATAAAGCAGATGAGTAAAATTTCAGCAATACCTCTTCATTATCTCTTTCTATATTATGGGATATGTACATTATACATTATAAGCACAGAATTATATTAAAAGAAAATATTCCTTGGAATTAAAATGCTAAATTCCTGGGGCTGGGGTTGTAGCTCAGTGGTGGAGCGCTTGCCTTGCACGTGTGAGTCACTGGGTTCGATCCTCACCACCACGTACAAATAAATAAAACAAAAATACTTTGCCCATCTACAACTAAAAAAATATTATTTAAAAATGCTAAATTCTTGTTTTCTGTTTAGCAGACTAAATAGAAATGTAATATTTCTACTCTCTAGGTGTTTTTTTATTTTTTCGATTAAAAGAACCCACATATACAGTTGTTTTTCTTCTGGAAAGGTTTTCAGTATATTTTTATTCATAGCTTTTGAGAGTTACAGAATTTGCTGCACTTTCCTTCTTCTTATGAAAGTTCAATTTAGAAATTAGTGACTGACTAAATGAAAACATCTATAGGAGCAAGGCAATCCCTTTGAACGTTTTGTTTATTCTCCCAACAACAAGGACATTGAGGGAGATGTCTTTGTAATTTGCGGGAATACCTAATAATCTGTTTTTACATTGTAAAATACTGTGTGAAAAAAATTTTTGAATTTCCTATTTTACTATAATACCAGGGCCAGCTAGTGTTTACATTTTTAACAGAAACTATTTTGGTCTTTCACCTCCAGTGAGTTTGTTGGAAGAGGGGTTAAGGTGGCAGATGATAGCCTGTGAGCTAAGAAGGTCTGGCTTCAAAGAACATAACACTCTACAAAAAAAAAAAAAAAAAAAAAGAATTAAAATGACTTCTATTAGTTTACAAAAAGAAAACTCAAGAGGCAGGGCAAGTCCAAAATCAGTCCAGGGACTCTGTCATCAATGAATTACTTTCACCCAGTCTCAGCATATCAGCTTCATCTGTAGGTTATCCCCCTCATAGGCCTCTATGTCAGCCACAGTTTCAAGTGTCACATAACAGCTGCATCTAGCCAAAGAGTAGAGGTATGTTTGCCAGACTCCATTTTTTGTTGAACTCTTTCTCAGAAGGTTCACAGCAGACCATTCTGCAAATCCCAATGATCACACAGCCATACCCTAGCTGCAAGGGAAGCTGGGAAAGGCCAGCATTTTTTGGTGTCTCTAATGGAAGGTCAGCACCATCAGCACAGAGGAAGCCAAGGGAAGGAATAAATGTGGGAAAGCTTAACTAGCATTGAATGCTATGTATTTCACCTGAAATTACCCATTTATGACTAATAGTGGCTTAAACACTAAAACCAACTGTTACCCAACTTAACAAAATCCACAGCAGGCAGTATCAAGGTTGCTTCAAAAGCTCCACAGTGTCTTTAAGATACCAGGTCCTGGGGCTGGGATTGTAGCTCAGCGGTACAGCGCTTGCCTTGCATGCATGAGGCCCTGGGTTCGATCCTCAGCACCGCATACAAAGCAATAAAATAAAGACATTGTGTCCATCTACAACTAAGAAAAAATATTTAAAAAAAAAATTTTTTTAAAAAGATACCAGGTCCTTCTCTTTACTTTTCTCAGTACCCACATGGCCTCTCCCTTCACAGCTATAAGATAACTGCAGCTGCTCTAAGCATTGCCACCACCATCCAAAGCCAGTAGAGGATGGCTTCCTCTTACAAGTCACTGTTTAATGGGGAACTGAATTTTTCCAAACTTTAGTCACCCCTCTCCCACTAAACCAATCGCTGGCAAATGAAATAACCCTGATAAACTTAAGCCAATTTCATAGAAACTTTTAAGATCATCTACTAGGGTTAGGGGAGGGCAGTCTAGCTACTGGGGACACAGTATCATTTGACCTCTATATACCACATTTTGAAGGATAGGGTTCCACCCCAACAGAATATTTTTTCCCAAGGTGGCTCCTTAGTTGGACTTTTAAGAGTTATTTTAAGTGTCCCATTGGGCATCATTTATCAGTTATGCAATATGTGGTAGGACCCATGGATTTCACAGTCACGTGCCTTGTTATACCTCTGCCATAAAGCCCTTGATCCCAGCACAATATTATGCAGGATTCTGTGATACAAATTAGATACTCTGTGAGCCCTGGTTTGCTCAGCAAACTCATACCCAGGTTGTATATTTTCCCCAGTAAGGACAAATGCCTTCTTTAGACACTGATGGAGGGAAAACCCCCAGGTGGAGTTTCACAGGTACAACAAACACTATCAAAAAGAAGTTTCTTCCAACCAGGTGCCGTGGGGCACGTCTGTAATCCCAGAGGCCCAGGAGGTTGAGGCAGGAAGATTGCAAGTTCAAAGCCAGCCTCAGCATTTAGTGAGGCCTTAAGCAACTGAGAAAGACCCTGGTCACTAAAGAAAATATTAAAAAGGCAATAATAAGTGTTGACAAGGATGTGGGGGAAAAGGTACACTTATACATTGCTAGTGGGACTGCAAATTGATGCAACCACTATGGAAAGCAATATGGAGATTCCTCAGAAAACTTGGAATTGAACCACCATTTCATCCAGCTATCCCACTCCTTGGTTTATACCCAGAAGACTTAAAATAAGCATACTACAGTGACCCAGCCACATCAATGTTTATAGCAGCTCAATTCACAATAGCTAAACTGTGGAACCAAACTAGATGCCCATCAATAGATGAATGGATAAAGAAACTGTGGTATATATACACAATGGAATATTACTCAACTTTAAAGAAGAATAAAATTATGGCATTTGCCATTAAATGGATGGATTTGGAGAATATCATGTTAAGCTAAGTAAGCCAATCCCCAAAATCCAAAGGCTAAATGTTTTCTCTGATTAGTGAATGCTGATCCATAATGGTGTGGGGGGCGGGTATGGGAAGAATGGAGGCACTTTGGGTAAAGGGGAGGTTGGGGAAGGGAGGAGGCCTGGGGCAGGAAAGATGGAGTGAGATGGACATTAATACCTTAGGTACATGTATGATTGCACAAATGGTACAACTTTACATTGTTTACAACCAGAGAAATGAAAATTTGTGCTTCATTTGTGTACAATGAATCAAAATGCATTCTGCTGTCATGTATACCTAAGTAGAATAAATTTTTTAAAAAGGGGGCTGGGGATGTGGCTCAGTGGATAAGCATCTCTGGGTTCAATCCCTGGTACCAAAAAAAGAAGAAGTTTGTTCCATTTAAGGTGATTTGATTTTGTTCTTTTCATGATTAAAAACTGACCAACCTCCTTTCAATAACTCTTGAAGTACATGAAATATTTGTGAGTTCTCTTTTACTTTTTTCTTTTCCAAGCTAGACAAACTATGTTTTAACAACCTTTACCAAATGACCTAATTTCTACCCTTTTACTCATTTTTATTGCTCCTTTCTTCCTCTTCATCATTTGGAGGACAAAACAATTTCTAAATTTTAATAGAACCTGGATATTGCTGGATATTCATCAAAATATGTTGAAAGATTCTATTTCAATCCCTTATACACCAGAATTCCATTAAAGTAGCCTAAAATTAACTAGCTGTTTAAATAAACAACACATACTTTTTTATTCCTGGTTCATTTTGATTAATGATAATTCCCAGTTAAAGCAGACATAATTTATTAGCTATACATTATTAAATATCTAGAAGTTACTTCAAGTATATAAACAAACATATGAGCCTCTGCATGTGCAGCCTTTTATATTATATTTACTAAATCTTCTCTGTAATTTATCAGTTCAATTGAGTCTCTTTCTCTCTTATATATGTAAACAGCCCTGAATTCAGGAAGTTATATTAAACTCTCCAAAATACTTGTGATTTTACCTGGATTTAATCTGGGTTCAATCTTCAGCACCACATAAAAATGAATAAGTAAATAAATAAAATAAAGGTATTATGTCCATCTACAACTAAAAAATATTTTTAAAAAGAGGAATCCTGGATGTATCAGAATTACATTTGGCTATATGTAACTAAGAATGTAAAATAGTATTGACTGAAAAATATGAGAGTTTTTATTCCACACAAAAAGAGTCTCAAACTTGGTACTCTAGGGTCATTATGACAACTCCCTGAAATCATCAAGAACCCAAGATGTCTCTTTCTGTTTTGTCACTCTCAGTGTGTGACTTCCAAAGTTATAAAATAACTACTGAATTACCAGCCATTACATCTGCATTCCAGGATCAGAAGGAAGAAGAGACTGGAAAAAGGAGGCAATTCCCAGTAATTCCTCTAAGGATTTTTTTTTCCCCCACACACAATGCTGTGCTTTACATCTCATTGACCAGAATGTCATCCTGTGCTATGGAAGCTGCATCATAGATTTTCTTAGAAGCAGATATTGTCAAATTAAATAAAATCAATTTTCTGCCCCTCACCATGTAGAAGAGAATATTTCCTGAGTAAGAAACCAAAATTATCTGTTTTCTTAATAAAGGTGGGGCAGCTGAAGGAAAAAACAGTATGTTGAGCACTGAAATACTTCCCATAGCCTGATGATAGTCAAATACTAAGCACCTGTAAAAGTGCTCATTTGTTTCTTCCTTTGATTTAGAAGTTTGTGACAACAGAGAGCAGCATTTCTATTTTTTTCTAAACAAAAAGCCTTTATATACGTGATGGTTTGAATCTGGAATGTGCCCCAAAAGCTCATGTGTTGAAAGTATGGTCCCCAGTGCATCAAGGTTTAGGCAACGACTGGATCACGAGGGCTCTGACCTCATTAGTAGATTAAGCCATTTGATGGATTAATTCACTGATAGCTGGATGAACCACTGGGAGGTGGGACCTAGTTCGAGGAAGTAGGTCACTGGGGTCATGCCCAAAGGGTTTATCTGCCCCCCAGTTCTTGTGCTTTATCTTATGTTCTAATTCATCCCACACACACACCTCTTCCTGGCTATCTTGAGCTAAGTTGATAGGGACTGAATCCTCTGAAACCATGAGCCAAAGTAAATATTTTCTCCTCTAAGTTGTTCTTGTCAGGTTTGGTTACGGTGAGAAAAGCTGACTAACTCAATATAATTGTGAAATAAAGGAATCCCTGAGGCTTCTCTTTTCCAGAATTATACATATTCCTCCCTTTCAGAGTTCCTTAATGAACTTATTCTTCATCCGTTCATCCTTTTTATTTCTTTTCTCTGGATCTGATAGAATTTATGTATATCAGTACAAAATATTTGGAAGCCAAACCTCAATTCAATACTCTTAACTAGTAGAACATTAATTCAACAAATATATAAGTACCTACAGATGGCAAGTACTGGGCTGGACACTACAGATACGGCACTTACATAGACTGAAAAATTTCTGACCCTTAAGTTTATATTCTAAGATCATAATAATAAATATATAAAATGGCAAATAAGATAATGAAAAATAATTACAGTGCTCTTCAGGCATTTTTAAATGGAAAAAAAGGAGGCATCAAGACAATTTTAGATGAAGAGATTAAGAAAGACAACTCAGATGTGACATTTAAGCCCAAATGAGGAACTACCCAGTTTTTATAGCAGAAAAAATTTTTCCTCTGATTTTAAAGGGCTTCTCTTAGAAAGTAGGAGCACATTCTTGTGTAGTGTGGACTGGACTTAGCATTTTTAGGACTCCTTCCCAAGTTTCAGAATCCAGACATGTCACAAAGACTTGTCCTGTCCTCAAAAGTTCCATTAGATCTTGCGTTGTCACTTAGGGCACTGAACTTAAATGTTAAGTGCTCTCTGAAACTCCTATGCAAAATGACTTCTCCAATTCTCTGTGTTTTGTGCTACTGGTTTATCAGTTAGGCCTCTTTAGTTTACAAGGAGTAGAAATGCAAATTAAACTTGCTGAAGCAAATGGTATTTGTTGGTTTACAAAATTAAAGCGCCCAGGAGTACATCTACCTTCAGGGGCAGTTTGATAAGGGGCTCAAAAGATATGAGAACAATGTTGGTATTGATCAGTACCTTAAGTGCCTTGGTACAAGTGTTTGCTCCATCCTGAGGTTCCCATGGTAGCAGGATGGCAAGAGGCCCTCCAGACTCTTATCCCACTGGAAATTCAGATTCTCTTCCAGAAGTCTAATTTCCTCTTGTGGGGTTATGTGTCCCTCCTTGTTCAGTCTGTGTCCAGAACACCATGCTGTCCATCCAAGCCTGACTCATGCACTCCACTTTGGATCTTTGGGTATAGTCCAGCAGTCCACACCCCAAAAACACTGAGGGAATGTGGTTGGGGAAGTGGGGAATTCCATGGGGAACTGAGAGTGCAATAATTAGCAGAAAGGTTAAAGGGAGCAAAGCATCAGATGGCACCACTATAAACTCAGGGCTTCTTGTGCTGAATTTTGTCCACTTGTATTAGACTGTGACGAGCTGCTGGAGCTTTATTTCTTTGTCCTCAGGGTCTTCCCAATGTGTTGGTAGGTACACTGTCTGCTCTAAGTCAGAACATTGGTTGAATTTAACTATGAGCACTGTATGCCTGGGTTTAGAAGGTATGTATATCAATGCTGGTATTGACAGAACATGGAAATCTGCTTTACATCAAACTGTTTCTCAACAGCTTAACTGAGAAACTGTCTTCATGCAGCATGAGAATTTATGTCAGTTACTTCTTCTGTGACATTTGTTTATCACTCTTTTTGCAATAAATTTATTCCTATATATTTTTCTTAATCATTTATTTCAATCCACATTTAATTGACCCTGTCCTAAGTCTTCTAGTCCTTTGGTATTCAAAGTGTGCTTTAAGGGACAGCAGTGTTAGCATCAGCAAGGAGGTTATAAAAAATGCAGAATCCCAGGCCTCAGGCCTACTTGAGCCAGACCTATTTTTAACAAGATTTTCAGGTGAGTCATAGACACAGAAAAGTGAGCATCACTGATCAACTGCTCTAGACCAGCACCATTCATTGGAAATACAATAGGAACCAAATATGTCATCTAAAATATTCTGACAGCCACATTAAAAAAGAAAAGAGAAGCCAGGCGCGGTGGCACACGCCTGTAATCCTAGCACTTAGGGAGGCTGAGACAGGAGAATCGCGAGTTCAAAGCCAGCCTCAGCAACGGCAAGGCACTAAGCAACTTAGTGAGACCCTATCTCTAAATAAAACACAAAACAGGGCTGGGGATGTGGCTCAGTGGTCGAGTGCCCCTGAGTTCAATCCCCAGTACCCCCCCCAAAAAAAAAAAAGAAAAGAAAAGAAAGAAAGAAAAAGAAAAGAAGGAACAATTGAAATTAATTTCAGTAATATATTTGTCATCGCCCAATATATTTAAAATATTATTTCAACTTACAATCAATATTAAAAAATCATTACTGAGATACTTTTGGGCTGTATTCTTTTGAACCTGATGTTTCTTTTGTACTTGTAACACAGTCACTTTCCAAGTGCTCAGTAGCCACATTGGCTAACGGCCACTTAGCATAGCTAAGTGCTTAGCATAGCTCTATACCACAAGGTGCATGAAAATGACAGACCACATCACTCACTGCTGTATCCCAGTGCCTAGCACGATGCCTTACCTGTAAAAGGCATGCAAAAAGCATCTGTTGAACTAATACATTTGAGGAGAAGAATATTTAAAGCACTTAACCAACACAGCAAAGGCACTGATGAAACAGAGAAGTTATTTCAGTTTTTCTCTTTAGTTTTGTTCCTTCACACCTTGATTATGGAAAAACTTAGAATCTGCATTTTTCTTATCATTATAAAGACAGTTTTTAGTCTAGAAATTTTTAATGAAGTAAGACTATGGCATAACATCAAATTTTTTAAAAAGTAAACCACTTGTAAAGGTTGTTACATGAATGTGGTTGGTAATTTTATTGCTGTTTATACTAAATAAATTCTAACCTATTAGAGTTATATTCTAATGATCTTATGAACATCTCTAGGATCCATGCACAAATAGAAAAACATTTGGTTTGTTTATATTCAACATTTTTATATTTTCTCTGTGATCTTTAATCCATAACACTCAAGTACTCTTTATATCATCACACCTTAAGAGCATAGTGCTCAGACCTGCACAAATGGCAAGAAGTCAAAGCACTAACTAAAGAGTAGGAACAAGACTTAATTTACCTCATTGAGGTACAAAACAGCTTTAAATAAAACTTAGGAACAACTAAGTGTGATTTTACTGCTTTGTTACTTAAAATGTTCTATGGACCCGCAGCATCAGCTTCAATGGGGAATTTGTTAGAAATAGAGACTCCCAGGCACCTGCCCGGATCCGATGAATGGAAATCTGCAGATTTTAACAAGGTGGTTTGTGTGCACATTAAAGTTCAGGAAGCCCTGACTTAACCTTACTGTGGGTTCCTTCCACCACCTAATGCAGAAGTGCTTGATGCTTATGCTGAAAGCCAGCCCCAGACAGAAGAAAACAACTGACCCAAAACAAATAGAGGATCTCTGATTTCTAGTAACTTGTCACACTGAACAGGGGCAGGATGGAGCTTCCCACAGAAGGAGGAGCGGCTGGGGGGAGAGCAATAAAAGGCCAAACCTGAAGTTTATCTGGGTTGTTTCATCCAGAAAGCAGAGGCTTCTGCCAAACTCTGAGAATTCGGGCTAAGGTAGAAAAGAAAAAAAAAAAAAAAAGTATGTCATCTTTTTAAAAAACTAGACTTCTCTACAAGTAGCCTTATCCTTCTCAAAGATAGCATCCTCCACCTCCCATCCCCCACATCACTCTCTTCAACTGAGTAAATCCAGTGATAACCACGAGGTTCGAATCTGCCTTGCAGACTCATTTTATATCAATGGTGTTATTTAAAGAAAGCAAATTCACCACATACTGGTTTTAACCACAAAATCACAAATTCTCATCTATTCACTTTTCCATCAGCTGCTTTAATGGACAGTGAGTGAGAATTTAGTGAGAATTTGTTGGTTTGGGGAAGGCCTCCCAATATATCCCTTCCTATTACCACTACTGAAGTAGCTCTGAAAAATAACCATACTTTAGGATATGTTTTCCAGAAGTAAAGATGAGGCAAATACACTCTCTTAGGGGATAAAGAACCTGATAGATACAATTTCAAAACTCTATTTTAATATGTGCACTCAAAAACTAGAGGATCATTTGTAGAAGATCATCTCTAGCATGAACATCTGTTGCACTGTCTATCAAACTTTCCTCCTTCTGTCTCTAGTCAAAGTCATCTCTTCCCTTTAGGGAATGGCCCCTCCCCATTCTGTGTGTTTCTGGAAGAATTGTAAGTCACTAAACCTTATTCACAATGACCACAGAAG
The DNA here is from genome assembly GCA_004024805.1 of Geosciurus inauris. Taxonomy (NCBI): domain Eukaryota; kingdom Metazoa; phylum Chordata; class Mammalia; order Rodentia; family Sciuridae; genus Geosciurus; species Geosciurus inauris. The sequence continues at coordinate 281,840 of PVHX01000336.1, read as the reverse complement.
TCAGTACAGGACCAACCTGTCAATCAGAACATCTCTTCCCCCCTTGCTATAGGTATTGGTTCAAATGATGGTCACATGATCCAGGGAGAACCAATCAGAGTCCCTCCCTGGCATTTTATATCTCCATCTTGAGAAAGAGATGGGTTTGGAACCATGTAAGCCTGAAGTTCACTGAATCCACCTAGACTGTCTGTCAGAAGCCATAGACTAACACACACAGAGGGACCCTAAGAAAAGAAATTGGGGTAATGATCTCCAAATCCAGTAGTACTTCAGGTCAGCGCCCACTTCCGTTTTTCCAGAAAAAGGAGTCAATACATTCTTGTATATGTGTATTTGCTTAAGTTAGTTTGGGATCATTCACATCACAAACTTCAAGATATACAAACAGGAAAATGAAAAGTGGATTTAAAAATGATATTTAGGAGGCTTAAGAAAGTAGTTTGCTGCTATTGCAAAATTACAGTTATATCTTTACTAATGCAAAGTGTGTTAGGCACTCTGCTGGCTTCTATCTTGACATGCGTTCTATCTTCTCATCTGGATAAGTGGAATCACATTTCTAGGGCTTCTTTTTCTTCCAGCACTAGGTCAGATAAGCTCAGGTTTCCAAGTGAATAAAGCAAAAGAGATGCATAAAACAGTGTTTTCTTTTAGACAGAGCTTCTCATTGAGTCACTCTTTCTCTTTCTGTCTTGCTTGACTTGGTGAAAATATGAAATTTCCATCAACTATCAACTATTCTTCAAATGAAAAATCAAAGTGTTCAGATGGAAAAATAGCACTCATCTATTGACTCAATGATATATATATATATTTTAATAAAATCTGATAACTACTCCATAAAACATTTCCATGTTTAAGTAACTTCTTGAGATCCTGAAATTAGTGGATGATAGAACCTGCACATCTACCCAGGCCTTCCTGATTCCTGGGCGCTCATGATTTTTTCTGTGGCATTACCTTGCTTTCCAGAGAACAAGGTAGTATTGTCATCCTGGAGGCATATCTTGTATTACACAGAAGCCAACATATTTGACTATTTTGGAAGTGTATTCAACATTCTGTAAGTCTCAGTGTAAAACAGTGTGTTAAGTAAGTAATCATAAGATTGAGCTTGTATTAAATGAAAATATAAAATGAACATAAAAATAAGTTTTCTGCCTCTTTCCCCAAACATTCACTACTAGAAGAAAGAAAGTAGAGGAACAGGAAGAAAAAAAAAAGGGAGAAAAGGACAAGGAAGAGGAAATTTCTGCCAGATAAAAAGGAGAACTCAAAACAAGCATCATTCCTCAAAAGGCATCTATCTCAAGTTATGAATTAGCACCAAGGAAGGAAAAATTATATCTGCCTTGCTTATCTGGAAAAAAATAAACATTATGATTTTTAAAAACACTAAATTTAAATAGCAATTAGGAAGATAAAAAAATTGGATTCTAGCCTGGGGATTGAGGAGCAGGGCTAGAAAAATTAAAAGCTCAGCTACACCCTTACAACTCTAATACTGCACCCAGCCTAGCTCTCTTTATTCCTACTTGTGTAGGACAACTTCTTGGCGCCTCTCCACCCTTCAAAACTTGCCAGTCCTGTATCTCATTTCCTAAAGGCATACTCTCAGTTTTTCATAACTTAATCTTTTAATCTTATAACACTGACATGAAAAAGTTGCTAAAACATATTGCTGCATTAAATATGAAAAATTGAAATGGATAGAAAAATATACAATATGCGAGAAGATGCGTGAATGGTGAGATTGTGGAACGAGGGCAGATTTTCAGCTTTTGTTGCATGTATTTTTGTATTTTAAAAATCTGTTGAGCATCCCAGTGGTTTGGGAGGCTGAGACAGGAGGATTGTGAGTTCAAAGGCAGCCTCAGTAATGGCAAGGCACTAAGCAACTCAGTGAGACCTTGTCTCTAAATAAAACACAAAATAGGTCTGAGGATGTGGCTCAGTAGCTCAGTTCCCCTGAGTTCAATCTCTGGTACTGAAAAAACAAAATCTGTTACATTAAATACATGTTCATGTATTATTTATGTAATGGTTTAAATGAATGGGGGGGGACATACACAAAACATCCTGGTTTAGCTCATCTTCCCTCTCCCAGGAAGCCCTCTTAAAGAGACTTCTTAAATACCTAGAATGGATTTAAAAGAAGGGTAGGAGCTATCTCTTGGTTTGGATGATAAAGGGAAGGTGTTTTCTGGGACTTTTTAATAGAACTCCACTTTTGGTGGAGTATATAGGTAGAACCTACATGATCACAGTCATCACCCCCTGCATAACCATTTGAAACAAACTTGGGTGCCTGTAAAAAGTTATAAAGTTTGTTTTTGTTTGTTTGTTTGTTTATTTCAGTACTGGAGACTGAATCCAAGGCTTCACACATACTAGGTAAGTGGCCTATCACTGAGCTCTATCTCCACCCCAGAGTTACAAAGTTTTAAAGAATACCAGCTAAATACAGGGTGACCTCTGACAGGGAAGGGTCAAGAAAAAGTTCAGCTTTCTCTATAATACTTCAATTTATACAGGAAGAATGTATTCATGTTTTGCTTTTGTAATTAAAAACAAATGTAAAACAAATTTTGAATAATGCAGCTGGAATGAGCAGTAGGGATTCTCCATCTAAGTGAGCCATATTCATGAGAGTTTGAGACCCACCACTCCCTTCAAGGAACTCTTTCCTTCTTGTGCAGTAGGCCCCTAGGGTCAGTGACCATATGCCCCAAGGGAGTCACTGGGTGAAATACTTTGAAGGAAGGAAAAACATGGTCAACCTATGACCACAGAACCTCTGTATTCACACTTTCATTCTAGATTTGTTGGCTAGTCTGATTTCTGCATATACTGTATTCATTTGCAAGTGATAAAGACCCAAATAGAAAGCCCTACTGAAACAGATTTTTTTCAATCATGTAACTGGAAAATCAAGACAAAATTGACCAAAGGGGAATGAGGGGAAGAGAGAGGAGACAGCAATAGGAAGGACAGTAGACTGGATCGGACATTACTTTCCTATGTTCATATATGAATACATGAATGGTGTAACTCCACATCATGTACAACCACAGGAATGGGAAGTTATACTCCATGTATGTTTAATATGTCAAAACATGTTCTACTGTCATGTATAACTAAAAAGAACCAAAAAAAAAAAAATACAAAATAGGCTTAGCATCCTATGAAGTTGGGTTAGATGTTGAAGCATCGCCCTTAGCAATGTGTTCTCCTGCCTCTCAGCTCTTACCTCTTTTGCATGGGTTTCATTCTCAAGTCTTCTTCCATATGGCGACAAAATGATAATTAGTTCCTGCAATCTTGGAGTCTCAGGAGCTCAAAGCCTTACTGTCATTGTTGGCAGTGGGGGGGGGGGTGTCTATTAACCCATTATGATTTAGACTGAAAAGGAATATTTTTCTAGGCAGATCTTATTCAATCAACATCTTTCATCCAGTTTTATTTATCAAACATGCATGTGAAAATTTGCCTAATGAGAGTATTATGTAATAAAATCAATATTGAGATGGTGGAAAAGGGGTAGAGTGGAGCTCCTACAGGATAACAAAAGGGAGCTATAAAAGAGAAGATTCCAGATCAGCTCAGGGTGGTCAGAACGTGCTTCTAAGAGATGATTCGAGCGAAGTTGGTAAGGACATGTAGGAGTTGGACAGACAGGTGGAAAACAAAGGAGTGGATGGACATTCTAGGTACAGAGAACAGTATGTGCCCAAGCACATAAGCAAGATGGGCGATGGCACATATTTGAAATTACTAGTAGGCCAGAGTAACTGCAGTTCAGGTGATGTGTAGGAAAGTGGCTTGAGAACATGTAGGAAAGAACAGGCATGAACTTGTCAGTCCATCAAGCCTGGATGCTGGGAAGTAAGTTTATAAACAAACGTTCACCACTGAATGCTTTCAGGTCTAAAACAAATAGAAAAATATGACCCAGAATGGTTTTGTTTGTTTATTTAATCACTCCTTGAAAAACAGATTGCAAAGGACTCAAACTGGTGACAGATATGGAGCAGATCAGGCAGGTTTTGAAAGGAAGGATTAAATAAAGCACAGTAAGAGTGGGAGAGAAGAACTGGATTAGCAACGTACAGGAGAATTGGCAGGACAGGAAAAGTAGGGAGAGTGAAGGAAAAGAACAAAGATGAGAAAGTGGCGGAGGCTGGGATAGTTCCCTGGTTTCTGAGTTGGGTGACTGGTTGGTTGATGCTGTCATTCAAACAAAATCTAAGGTTTCGGAAGAAGATGGTGGATATGGTTGTGGAGGCAGCCAGTTGGAGATATGGTAATGGATATAATGGTCAGGCTCAGGACTAGAGATGTAGATGTCATCAGGGAACAGGTCACTGAAGACGCATCTGTGAATGGGCTCAGTCACCAGAGGTTGTATAACATGACAAGTGGGATAAACAAAACCTTGGGTGTCACCAGTATTTGAGTCCAGTGAATAAAAGGAGTCAGAAAGAAGATGAAAATGAGGAGCTAGACTTGAAAGGACGCAATGGAGATGTCTGCCTCTCCAAGCATGGCAGAGTCTCTTCTTTATAATTATTTGGAATTTTGTTATGAAAAATAGCCTCATTCCCCTCCCTGATCTGGCTTGTCTCTACTAAAGTTACAGACAGGGCCTGGGGATAAGAAAAGGCTTCAGAAGGACTGCAGCCCCAACAGAACAACTGATTTTGGTAGTTTTTCTGCCCCCCTACATGTTGTTAGCAGGTGCTTTTTCACTCTCTTCTGGATGCTTGGATGCCTTCCAGATAACTGAGGTCATAAGATGATGATGCATTCCAGTGGCAAACTTGGTCTTGATAAAGAATCAACTGGACTCCTGTTTCCTTCTGAACCAGGAAATTCTCTGTATGAATCCCACAGGCCCTCTCTTCCCAACTAAAAAAGTAAAGAACTAGTGAGTGGACACACACACACACACACACATACGGACACCCCACATCTGGATTATCCTGATAGATCACAGACAGAAGTTCACATATGAAACCCCATAGTCTAGGGAAAAGATAAGCTTGAATGTAATCCCGGCTCTGTAAGTCAATGGCCACTTGGCCACAAGCCCTTCTCTGAGCCTCAGCTTTCCCTATCAAAGGGAGGCAATTATTCTTACCTCATAACACTGTATGAAGATAAAATGAGATCAATAGCATGGTAGAGCTTCTGGTTTCGCATGAAAAGAATAGAATGACTATCTAATCGACTACTTACTTTTTATTTTGTGATAAAATATATATGAGATTTAAATTTTAAGTAGATAGTTCATTGGCATTATTCATATGCACTATTACACAACATCATGATTATCTATCTGCAAAATTTTTTTATCATCACAAAAGAAATTATACCCATTAAGCAAGTAACTCTCAGCCATTGTAACATTAATGTACTCTCTCTCTCTCTCTCTCTATGAATTCACCTATTCTAGATAATTCATAAAAATGAAAGCCTACTTGTTTGTCTTTTTGTATCTGGACTATTTCACTTATCATTTTCAAGGTCCACCTTTGTTGCAGCATGTGTCAGTATTTTATTCCTTTCTATGGCTGAATAATATTCCATTGTGTGGATAGACTACCTTTTGCTTATCCCTTCATCTATTGATGGGCACTAGGGTTGTTTCTATCTTTTGGCTAGTGTGAATGATGATGCAGTGAATTCTGGTGCACAGATGCTCTGGTTTGTATCTCGACTCTCCCAAGAAAGCTCACATGTTGAAGGTTTGGTCTACAGTTGATGCTACTGGGAGTTGGTGGAAATTTTCAGAGGTGAGCCTAGAGGGAAGAAGGTAGGTCACTGGTGGCTTCCCCCTGTGTTGTGGCTTGGATGTGAGGTGTCCCCCAAAAGCTCATGTGTGAAACAGTGCAAGAAGGTTCAGAGAAGAAATGATTGGGTTACGAGAGCCTTAACCCAGTAGGTGAATTAATCACCTTTTGAGTGGTAACTGAAGGCAGATGGGTGTGCTTGGAGGAGGTGGGGCTTTGGGGACATGGCTTTGGAGTATATATTTGTATCTGGCAAGTAGAGTCTCTCTCTCTCTACTTTCTGATCATCATGTGAGCTGCTTCCCTCCACTACACTCTTCCGCCATGATGTTCTAGCTCACCTCTAGTCCCAAGGAATGAAACCTGTTGTCTGTGGATTGAGACCTCTGAAACTGTGAGCCCCCAAATAAACTTTTGCTCCTCTACAATTGTTCTGGTCGCATCCTCTCGTCACAGCAGCAAAAAACTGACTAAAATACCCTGAAGGGTATTTGGGGATCTGGGTCCTTTCATATCTCTTTCTCTGTCTCTCTCTCCCTCTCTGTTTTTCTCTCTCTCACACACACAGCTCCATGGCCGCCATGAGTTGAAGAGTTTAGCTCCATTGTGTGCTCCCCACCATGATGTTCTGCCTTGCCACAGACCCAAAGTAATGGGGCCAAGCAATCATGGATCGAAACTTCTGAAACTATGAGCCAAAATAAACTCTTGCTCTTTTTAAGTTGTTTATCTCAGATATTTTGTCACAGTCCTGGATACCTGAGTAACAACAAGTATCTGCTTTAGTCTCTGCTTTCAATTATTTGGGATATATATATCAGATCAAAGTGTAAAATTGCCAGGTCATGTAGGAAATTTATGTAAAGTGTTTTTGAGAAACCACCAAACTATAATCCATATCAATGCACCACTTACATTTTTACCAGCAATATACAAGGTTCCAATTTCTTCAAAGCCTCACTAATACTTGCTCTTTTCCAATTTTTTAAATTATAGCTATTTAAATAGGAGTAAAGAGGTATCTAATGGTAGTTTAATTGGCTTTAAATTATCTCCATCAATACAAGAAAACAATTTAGGTAATCAAATCAAACCAATAGTTTAAAAAATCTCTATATTTTCACTCTGTCATGTTTTGGTATTATTTCAAAGTCTCTGTGCCACAAATCAAGGTTTGGTTTTTTAACTGGTTAAAAAATGAATTTAAAATAATAAATCCCTGTATACAGTTCTTACTCAGAAGAGGCTGGAAGCTGGTCTCTCACTGAGTGATTCGTTGGGCTTTGCCCACTTTGCTAATTAACATACAATGTCCCCGAGGACTTGTCAAGAAGGGTTTGTAAAAACTCACAATGACAAGAAAGTCTGAATATTTGCTCCTAGGTTGTCTTTCTGGTTTCCGAATTTCTTAATACATAAAGATAATTAATTGTTTAGTTTCAAGAGATTTAACGACCTCCCTAATTGAGAGTTGATAAGAAGAAATGACCGCAATAGTAATAATGGGCACACTGGACAGAAGTGATCTGAGCTCAAATTTCTAAGAGGTGTAAAAATTACAAGGATCTACCCACCCACCACTAAATGATAAGCATTTTTGGGAGGACAATCACTCTACCTTGTATGATGATAGTCTTAGATTTATAGCATACAGAAAGAAGAGTCTTTTTTTTTTTTTTGGTACCAGAGGTTCAGAGGTACTCGACCACTGAGCCACATCCCCAGCCCTATTTTGTGTTTTATGTAGAGACAGGGTCTCACTGAGTTGCTTAGCGCCTCACCATTGCTGAGGCTGGCTTTGAACTAGCGATTCTCCTGTCTCAGCCTCCCAAAGTGCTGGGATTACAGGCATGCGGTACAATGCCTGACTAGGAAGAGTCTTATCAGCTCCTTTCATATTCTAAAGGTCTCTTTAGTTGGTTCCATTAATATTCTTATATTTATATATGAGAAAACATGCTGAAGAAATTAAGTAACCCGAGCAAGTGACTGAACCACAATCAAGTCCTTTCAACTTCTGATCCATCTTCATGGAGGATGTTGTGTCTCCTTCTGGAAGTCACAAATGCAAAATCAAGGTGACAACAGGGTTGACTCCTTTAGAAGAACAGAAGGGAAAATGTTTCATGTTCTCTCTCTTCACTCTAATCTCAGGTGTTTCTTGACTTTATACCTGGTGTTCTCTCCAGGTCCTCACATCATTTCCCCTCTATACCTGTCTCTGTGTCCAAATTTCCTCCTTTTAAAAGACAGCAGTAGTGTTGGATTAAGGCTTGCATCAATGACCTCATTTGAACTTGGTTAACTTCATAAAGACTCTTGAAATAAGGTCACATTTTGAGGTACAGAAGGTTAGGTCTCCATTATGTCTTTTGTGAGGAGGAATTAGGTGAACGCACTCAGCCTGTAACAATAGTACCTTAACATTGAGTTGTCTGAACTTCCGAGCGGGCTTGCACTCCTGTCTTCTCAAAACTTCATATAAACAGTCAGAAAGACCTCAGAATGTACTTTCAGTTCAAAAAGAAGAATTCATAAGTTTTGAACTGGAAGCCTGCTCAGTATTCCCTCAGCTACTTTAAAATCCTGCCACATACTCTAAGACATCTGTTATTCCAATCTTTTCAAATTCTGAAAAAAATCTTAAGTTTTGCTCACAGTGCCTGTGGGCCTGCTCAACTTCTAGCATTGGTTCAAAAGGAAGCTCTTTATTTTTGAATTGCTTCAGGTTTATTTTTAAAATAAAGCTTCTATTTCCCATAAATTCACAAAGTTTAGTGTATCTGGAAAAGAAGGATTTAGGCTTCAGAAATACATTTTCAAACATAGACATTCATTTACCAAAAAAATGATTTAATATCTCAATTTTTTTTGTAAGAAAATAGAACTATCTTGTAATGCATTTTATACATTTTTCTGTTTGCTTTTTAAGATGCTACTAGGTCTTTGATTTTGACCTTGAAGATCTCAAGACAGAGCTTAAGGCAAGGACTTAGAGATTGAACAGTGGAACACTAAGGATAGGAAGGGTTAAGGAATGCGTGGATGACTTTACTCCCAGAGTCTGTCCCCTCTTTCTGGGGTCAAGGGCTTATGTCCTCAGTTACTGGGAATGATGGCAGTCCACAGCCTGCTGTCAGCCCTCCTTAGGAATTCCTAGACTGAGTAGTCAAGCTGCCATGGCAAGTCACCCTCTCTCCTATAGCAGCCAACAGTGGTCTTCAAGGAAGTCATCATGTTGTAGGGACAGACGAGGCAAGACACCGGATAGGAAACAGGAAGCGGGTTTATTTGACTGCAGAGGGTACCCTTTCACTGTAATTAATTGATTTCCCTGAACCCCAAGTTCAGGCAGTTTCAGAACTTTACACCCCGTGTGTAAGGGAAGGGCTCAGAAGTTCACAGTCTGCAGAAGTTCACACAAAAGCAGCTTTTTCTTTTCTCATTCTGGACAAGTTAACCCTTCAAGGACAGTACCTGAGAAGGGGAGAGCTGCTTCTCCCCTTTTTCCTCCCTCTGCCAGCTGTTACCATGGAGGCCAATTAGTAACATCTTCTCTTATCTCTGAAATGTAAACATCTCTGTTTGCAAGGCCAGAGGCCTTGTTAAAGGATCTATCCTTCTTGTTACACTTTGCATTTATAAACCCACTTTCCACTTAAAAAGATTTATAAGCCATTATATTGTTATTGCACTAGATAGTTCAAAATGTTTCTTTTGAAAAACTAGTAAGGGGATGTCTCTTTTGGCCTGTGGCCAAGCAAAAGAGAGCAACAAGAAATAGGAACTTCAACTACATTGAATTCTTTGGTAGAGACTCCTTTGCCGGTAGTCTTAAGATTATTTATGGTGCAGATTTCTGGAGAAGCTTAATTAAGATTTTCTGTGGAGAAGGGGATGCCACTACAATCAAGGCTGAGTTTTTGCTTCAACAGGACAACTCTGAGGAGCCACCCAGCTCTGGGGCTCTACTGGGATGATTCCCTGTTGCACCTGGCAATAGTCCATTTCCCCCTCTGTCCAGTTCTCTTCTGTTCTCTCACCCCACCCCATATTTACATCTCAAGGACATTCCTTAAAAATGTACTGAATGATAATCTCAGGAGTCTTCCAGGGAACACAACCTGGAATAGGATCCCAGATGTGAAGACTCCCAGAAAAATAGCCAACTATGAGAGCAAAAACGGAGTCGGGTTCCAGACAGCAGCTAAGGTGAGACTACAAGAAAGCCTGGGTAGGAAGAGGTTTGCAAAATAATTATTTCACCCAGCAGTTCAGGGTGTCCTGAAGAATCCCAAAGGGTACATCAGAGCAACAACCTAAACCACCAAATGAAGAGGAAAGACAAGAAAAAACTTAAGGGTTAGGAATGCATGAGAAAAAGCTTATTGTCTAAAACAGGGAAAGGACAGCAATAAGTGTCAGTAAATATTGTTTAATGACTCAAAACTGATATAAGCTGACAGAGGAACTTGAAACTAAACTTGCTATTTAGCTCCATTAAGACCTCGACATTTTCTCACACTGTTGAAAAGGGTTGTTTGGAACTTGAACTAGTTACTTGATTGTAGTAAACAGGATAAATTCAGAATAGAGCTTGACAAACCCAAGGTTGGGAGAAAAGGCTGGAATTCAAGGGACATCGTTCTGAAGGAGAAATGGTCTTGCTTTTTACCCTTAAGTGGCAACAGCTACACTCAACCAGAGCCATGACAGGTCACCTGCTGTGTGGGTGATAGGTGAGGAGTGGTCTGTGTCTTGTGTCGTGGGAAAAGTTGAGATGGGAGCATGTACCATGCAGACAGAGTCTGCTCCTCCCAGATAGATTATACCTTCTTTTTGTCATAGTTTAGTTTGAGTCTCTTCAAAAGCAGAGCCAGAATTGAGTGCAGATAGTTTCATTAGGAGGGGATCCCTGGAGGTGGGCCTAAGAGAGAAGAAACAGAAAGGAGGAAAAGCCAATATAAAGGCGTAATTCATCATTGTGTGGGCAAAGGGTTTGGTTCATTGGGTTCTCCTGAGAAATGTTTAGAATGTCTCCCAGGACCTTCCACCCAAAGGACAGGAGCCTAGAGCACTTACCTACTGGCTCCACTCCCTCACTGCCCAAGGGCTGCCCCTGCAGGCAAGAGGTCCCCTCAGTTCCAGGCTGTGCTTGGAGGTTTGGATAAGCAGCCTCCTGCAGCCTGTGGGAGGGATCTGGGAACAAAAATGAAACAACACAGGCATCTGCTTGAGGTGGGTTAGTCTGAGCTGAAATCAGAGCGGGGTGGAGAGCTGGGATACCAGCCCCATAAGCCTCTGCTGTGGCCATAAACTACCAGAGGTCCTGGGAAAAGTAGTCACATGTTTTTAAAAGAACGTTCTTAATGCAAATTAAAATATTAAAAGAGAAGTTATATTTTCAATTCCTTTGACTTAGTTTATTACTAAGTAATAAACCATAATATTTGCTGGATTTTAAATAAAGTAGATGTGTTATATTGGGGAATTTTAAAGAAGAATAAATAATACCTCTTTCTTCCACTGCAGAATTCTGATGCAGTTGAACTGTAAGACACAGGAAACTGACAGACGGAGGTAAAAGTGGCAGCAGATTGGAGAACATGGCTATATACATGTGGCCCACAGGGCTGGGATGGCTAACATTGTGAGCCCCCATTATAATCTGGACTATGGGACAGGACACCTGAGCAAGTATGTGTATCCAGGTCATTTCTTTGCTTTGGCTGAGAGGAAAGAGAATGACTCTCTGATAGTTGCAACCTTGCAGCTTTTAAATAGATTAATTGTATCTGAATGAAAAGGAACCATTAGGTGTGGGATCCTCACCATCTACCAATCAGATAATTCTAGAGCAGGCATGTGGACCAATGAGGCAAGGTGAAGAAGATTTCTCCCAACAGCTGTGAAAAGGAAAGGAATGGCAGAAGTGATGCATACTAAGTCCCCCCTGCAGGTCTGAGGACATTCCACTGCTTTGGCACAATTTGCCTTGATAACCAAGGGTAGCATTTTCTCCTTTACGAGCTGAACAGCTGGACTGTTGGCAGTAAAACACATCTAGACCATAAGTTCAGGAAGGGTGTGTGTCTACTTCTTTCTGCAGGATCCCAAAAAGAATACCAGATTGGGAGGCAGGAAATCTAAATTCTCCACTAGTCCCCAGTAAATTTCCCCATGCAATTCTGTTTGCACGGTCTTTTAGACCCATTTCAAGCTCGCATATTACTTTCAGAATTATTTACTAGAATAAACACTGATAAAATAGATGGGTTTAAGTATTACCTAATAATCATAATAAAACTTGAAATTGAACAACAAGGTGCTGTGTACTTAAGGGGGAGAGAAGCCCATGAAATAAGCACTAGCTGTGGCATTGGACAGATTTATGGTTACAGCCTGTATCTGTCACTTTCTACCCTGAGAAATTTCCTTGGCTTCTCTATGCATTCATTTTTATCACTGGTAAAATCATAATTTCTACCTTGGAGATTTGTTGTAAAGAATTAATAACATAATGTAAGTCGAATGAATAACTTAATGCCCGGGAGACATTCAATGCATGGCAGAGATTACCTTTGTTATCTAAGAAAAGAATTTTAAAGTACCATTAAAAATACTTCATTGGAAAATAAGAGCTTCTTAAGGATTATCTTTGAATAACTAATTCATGACCTTGATAATCATCAGGCATTTCCAGGTAAGAGTGGGTGGAATTAGTTATATGTCTATTAAAAAAAAAATAGATCTTGGCAGTCCTGTCCATTAGCAAGAAAAATTGCTCAAAGATTTTTCTGTCTGCTCCCATCACCTCTGGGCATATTGGTTCTGCCTGCGCTTACCACACTCAGTCAGTCCTTAGAGAAGGGATGGAAGAGATGGTGTTTTGTGAAACCACAAAACTAGGCACATAAATATGTATGTCGAATGAATAAATCAATAAATGAAATAATATAAATTGTAGTAAAATGAATCACATCAACAAAGGAGTACAAGTATTGGCTTGCTCTATGGAAATGACTACAGACAACAGGCTACTCTGAAGGTCACAGATCCAAAAGCAGTCCAATGGGCTGCCAACATGCAGGTGGCTGTTTTCTATACCTCCAAGTCTCCCAGTAAAAAGAGAAAGGAGGTTATGTGCCCCCTCTACCTCCATTATTCCATCTCCTGCCATCGGGGTACAGCAGAGATTCCATCCCTGACCAAGGGAATAACCACATTTCTGGAAAGGGGATGGAAGTGGTTGATTTAATATTATTAACATGTTCCCTTTCCTCAATCACTGAGATGGTTCAGGGATGGGCAAGTTACACAATTTGATCAAAGAGATGATTAACCCCAAGGCTTGTGAAGGAGCTAGCTGTGCCACAGATATAAGGTCTCAGAATACTGCTGCCATTTTGGGCACTTGGAGCTGCTGGAAAGAGTTGGAAGGTGGTGAGATGCAAGAAGAACCAGAAGATGATATCCATTCTTGGTGAGATGGGTTGAATTGTGATCTTCAACCTTGTCTGAAGGCTATATATCTTGGAGTATTTATGTAAGCCAGCAAATCCCCTTCATTGTCTAAATGAGAGGTATTTTTCTGTCACTTGCAAAAGTCCTAATTAATACAATGAATCTTCTTTCCTTTATGCCAGATGGAGTTCTGCCAATTTGCTGACTTGGAAATAAAATTCAAATGAAGTCAGTGTCTGAGAATACCATAGATGTGAGGTTATGACCTTGAAAATGAACTTCTAAAACATTTTTAAAGACTTTGTTCAGAATAGATTTAGTTAACCAATGACTGAGATTCTACGCTGAGTGGCTTTCTGTAAAATCTTACAGAATTTTTGGATTTCAATGGTTCATTACTTAATAAATAGCCCTTAGAAAATCACTGAAAACTGTATGTAAAATATTCAGAACTACTCATGTGGTATTTTACAGTCTTTTATGTTACATCAAAATCGAAAGACATTAGACTTGACTAAGAAATAAAAAACATGTACATTTCAAACAACAGTGTTTAATTCTTGGAATCCAAAAGGAGACTTCATAAGTGACCAGAAACAGAAAGTCTTTGTTCTCATAAACGAGATTTTAAGTTAAAAGATACAAAAGAAAATAACTTCCAGCTCTGAAGATTAAAGAGTACAAACATGAATATTAAGAGAAGAATAAAAACCAGATACATTTTTCTAAAAAAATATATCTAAAAACCCTACCATGAAGAGGCAAAATCTAAAAACATTGTATTCAAAAGTTGGTGGAAAGATAACTAAAGAGGTTATTTGGTTTGTTTGATTTTACTTGATTCAGATATTAAGTCTATATCTGATCACAGTCACACTGACAAAGTTTGCCAAGTTTGATTATGGGACATAATCAAATTGTGACCCATCTGCAACAAATTCATACTATTTCTTTCTGCATTTTAGTCAAATAATAGAGATTTGATTCATTATTTTCTTCCAAGAAAAAGCCTTTGAAGTTAAATAAGAATTTCAAAATTGTAAAGGAAGTTAAATTATAAGAAATAGAGAATTAAGAGCTATTTATTGGCTATTATGCACTGTGCAATATATTTTTTACAACTGTAGGGGTAGCTACATTCTTTGTCAATGTGTAATGGAGAGGTGTGAAAATGTTTCTTCATCCATAATGAAATTATGTCATTTGCAGATGGATGGATGGAACTATAGAACATCATGCTAAGTGAAATAAGCCAGACTCAGAAAGTGACCCGCAGAACGTTTTCTCTCATATGCAGAAGCTAGAGAGAGAGGGAAAAAAGGGAGCACCTCATGAAAATGGAAGGAAGACCAAAAGAGTAGAGGAAAGGGATCAAAAGGGGGGTAGGAGGCTGGCGTGGTGGTGCACACCTATAATCCTAGCACTTTGGGAGGCTGAGACTGGAGAATCGCAAGTTCAAAGCCAGCCTCAGCAACAGTGGTGTGCTAAGCAATTCAGTGAGACCCTGTCTCTACATAAAACACAAAATAGGGCTGGGGATGTGGCTCAATGGTCAAGTACCCCTGAGTTCAATCCCTGGTACCAAAAAAGAAAAGGAGGTAGGAGGGGAAGACATGGGGAAAGTACTGGGGAATGGAATCTACCAAGTTATTCTATGTCCATGTACAAATAAATCACAATGAATATATATATATATATATATGTGCATATATATGTATACATATATACACACACAATGTATACATATATACATATATTGGTGTTATTGTTATTGTAATTAGTGCAATATATATACACAATGTGTACATATATACATATATGTATATATATACATTGCACTAATTAAACTAACAATAACAATAATATAATTCATATGAATTCATATCCACATAATTCATCATATGAATTCATGTAATGAATCCCACTATTTTGTATAATTTTATGATGCAGCAATAAACAAAAATAAATTTTTAAAAGTTTCTTCATCCAGAAATATGGATAATTTACCCATATCACTGAAAGGAAATAAGGTTAATGCAAAAAAGAACTGGGAAATAAACTGGTTTTGAGTTCCATTGTACTTTGAATATTGTTTTATTGCATAGTGCTGAATTTAAATTCACCTAGAGAGATTGTCACTTAAATAATGTTGGACACATCTCAGCCCAGATGGCGGCAGTAAATAAATGTGAAGCATGTTTCCTTGGTTTAGGAAAGGAGTTCTTCTTTTTTATTTTTGTTTTTATTTTTGGTTATTGTATTGTTTTGCTTTTGGCTTACCAAAGCATGATCTTCCCTATACTCTGGGGTATACTGGAGCGGTGTTTGGGGGAATAATATGAGCAACTTTGTCCAGGGGACTGAGAGCTTCTGGGAACATGTAGAGACTCATAATTCCTGTCCCTTGGGGGTTTTGATTCTCTTTATGGAATTAAATGGTCTGCAAAAGAAATCTAGCCAAGGAAAAAAAGGGCAAACAGACTCTCCTAGGCCCAGTATCAGGGTCTAGATTGTTGAGAATTGATTCTAGAGAAATGCAAGACACTGACAAGGAGCTGTGCTTTGGGGAACTATGGTTGAGCAGAGCAAAAACCAGGGGCATTCATTTACAAAGGCAGCAGCCTAAGAAAATGTGAGATCCATCAGTGAGACTAATCAGATTCTCTGGGCTCTCTGGGCAACATGTTTAAAAGCAGGACTAGCCTGACCAGACTGTGTGATCCCTTGGTGTTCTTGGGAGAGGTTTTTGAGAGAGAAGGCAGATCTCCTGCACATCTGAGCAATTAGGACCCCAGGGATTAACTTGATATTGTAGGGAGGTATGACCTTATGGGAACCATGAACATGATAGAGCAAGTCATACAAATTAAAATAGTATCATCTTAAGGTCTCAGCAGGTCTGGACATTCTACAGCTGTCATTATGCGAGACCTACAAATGTGTAAATGGGCATGTTCACTTCCATACCACTGTCCCCTCTGTATTCTTGGACAAACGACAGTGAGAAACAGGTAGCCTTTAACTACATATAGACTTGATCCAATTTAATGTATCTTAAATCTGTTTCTTTTTAATTCTGAAAAAGGAACAAAGTATTCTGTCTTCATTTTATCACTTATATCTTAATGTTTCTGCTTAATATTTTAATACTTTAAATATTGTAAGTTTAAGATTGTATCAGGTAAAATAAGCTTTAAAAATAAAAACAGTCCACATTTTACTTCTTTCAATTGATTTATTTAACTTCTCTTATTTACTTGCTTGGGAATTTTTCTCCAGTAAAACTTCCAGAAATTTCTCCCTGCAGTATAAAAATATATATGGATTAAAAAATAAGTAGTACTATTACACTTTAATCTCAATGAGGAAAAAATATGTCAAAAGGACAAATCAAACATCATTAATGTGATCTATTAATAAAGAAACAATGTAAATGGTTTATATGCCAGTGCAATTATTAATTTATAATATAATTTATTTGATAGTTTTAATCGATTCTCCAGTTGGCCTTCTAAATTTGTTATTCTTTATGCTGTTATATTGGTAATATTTCCTATAAGGAGTACGTTTTTTAAGTTTTTTTGTTTTGGGGGGTTTTATGGGATTGAATTCAGAGCACTTGACCACTGAACCACATCCCCAGCCCTATTTTGTGTTTTATGTAGAGACAGGGTCTCATTGCTGAGGCTGGCTTTGAACTCGCGATTCTCCTGTCTCAGCCTCCCTAAGTGCTGGGATTACAGGCGTGCACCACCACGCCCAGCAAGTTTTTTAAGTTTTAAAGATACTTATTAAATAATTACATTTAATACTTCAGGTAAAGTTACTTCAAACAGCTATTATTTCCTCTCCATTTTAAACATTTTGTAAAAATGTTGCTTTTCATGATCACATTAGGTGACTTAGGTTACAAATTCTATTTTGAATGCTATTTGGGCTTTTCTGTTATAATTTAAAACATTTTTTTTCCTGATTACTGGTAGTAGTCAGAATGCCATTTTTCTTAAAAGGATTAAGTCACAAATTTGATTTCATGGAGATGACTTCCTGAAGTGACAGTAATATAACTGAGCTTACTTAACATCAATGATATTTCACATCCCATTTATAAAAGTTATAACCAATTATCCAAGGGGCTTTATAACTGGGTTCTTACTATTTATTACAGAGAATAATAATGTTGGATAAAGAAGATATCTAGAGAGATAATAAAAAGATGCAAATCTTTTAGCAAAATATAGAAGTCATATACTTAGTGCTTTTTTGAGCCAAACTTGAGAATGAGTAAAAAGATAACCCAAGTAGAGGCAAGATTTACAAAGGAAAAGATTTTGCTAGTGAGAAGGCAACTTCCCTTTCCTCAACAACTGAGACTCAAGTGCCATGGACCCAATTAGAGCTTCAGTTTAGATGATGGGGAAGAGATGCACTTCACTGATTCAGCGAATGTTTACGGCACACACACACGCGCACACACACACACACCACTATGCACTAGAAATTGTGTGATTTTTTTGGCTGTACCATTCATGAGCAAAGAAAAGACAGTGTCTTTATGGCCATAATTAAGGTCCTGTCAGCAATAAGCCACATGACTATCGAAAGAATAAGATCAGCAAGTTAAGAATAAATGTGGATGGGATGATCAGTGGAGGGAGCCTGGAAGAGGTGACTTTTAAGCTGAGCCAGGATGGATACATATTCCAAGCAGAGGATGACTGAGTTCCAGAAAATAAAGTGTGGAGAAAGAAGCCTGTGCTTCTTTGCCATCCTTTCATCTTGTTCCTCAGGCTCCTCCTAAGGACCCTCCATCTCCCTTCCTCCTCTTTTCTCCACTGGTGTGGGGTGGGGAGCAAGGTACTTACATATATAAACGAGTCACAACTTTTAGCTAGAAGGGAATGAGGTTCTGAACCTCATTCAACCTGAAAAAGTATGACTGTTATACAAGGCTGCAATAAAAAACAGGACCCACTTTGTCTAACATGCCAGAACAAATGAAGTCAAGTGCCCCCAAGGGCACCCTATAATGACTCCCATGTTGGCCCTCCAGTGATTTCTTGAGGGTTTCTCCAGGATCCTTGTTTTCTCTTATCTCTTGACATCAGGCCTATTGAAACTTGCTTTCAACTGGCTTTGCAATTGAGGGAGTTATGTGCTTAGTTGTGGGAAGCACTCAATTGACAATTAATCTCATTGATCCCTGGAAGGGAAAAGTCTTTTAATACATACTAATACATAGGTTTTGTCCGATTCTAAGTCAGCATTTTTTGAGTAGAGGCTCAGTCTTTTCTTCCATAACCAATCTACAAGACTTTTTCATACCTTCACTTGAATAGGACAGGGACTGTAATTTGTACAACTAACCGAAGAAGCAAAGAGATTTTGCAGTAATAGAGATTAAGGCAACAAGCCCCATTCCAAGGAAAGAGAATCACTTGGGGAGAGGCTTTTGACCCTATTTATTTGACATTTTTCTGTGTGTGTTGCTACTAGAGGATAGAAGGCAAGTGTGGTAAAGACCATTTTAAGTGTCAGCCCTGATACGATATGGATCACGAAGACCAGTTATATAGATAAAGCCAATGTACTAGATTTGAAATTTACCACTTCATTTGGCAATATAATTACCTAGTAAAATCGAAACTCTAGAGAGGTATTATAAAGAATTAGTAATGACTCAGATTAGTCATTAATAACACAAGTAATTCTATAAGAGGAATATAATGCCACTTATCTGAGACCTCTCTCTTTTACTTTTTCTAAGCAAAAACCTAACTTTCTTTGCCAAATAGAGAGAACTGATAATGGAAAAACCATTTCCCCATTTTTGAAAAGGTAGTGATTTAATGGATGAAAAGTTACTATTCAACCTCAAAGATAAATTAAAAGATCGAGTCAGGAAATTTACATTTAATGCCATAATTTGGGCTTTGAGAGCTGAAGCAAAATTTAAGACTGACCCATATCAGCAATAAATTAATATAGACAATACAAGACAATCCTCAAAGAACCAGAAAAGTTTAAGAACTACTCATAGACATCTCTCAGGGTCAGCACAATGGATTATTAACCAGAGGAAAATAAAAAAATGTTAGGAGCAGTCCCAGGGCAGCAGCTTGTGAGAAGCAATGGGTTCCAGGAGCAGCATACACCATTTGGAGAGCTCAGGAATTTGCCATGATCAAGCCCGCGGTGGACACTGGTGCTCTCAGGACCGGGCTCTGCTATGAGCCCACGTGAAAGCCATTCAGCATGGGCGGTGGGCGGGGGACAACTTTTCAGAGAGCTGGTGTTGAGTGGGACGAAATGGGCTAAAGAGATGTTGAAATGTCCACTAATTTAATTACTCACTAAACAGCAATTCCAGGCTAGGTGTTGTGGGATATACCAGGCAACATGCTGCCATCCTCCAGCTGCTGAGATCTGGGGAAACTTTGGTTACACTGCATTTACTCAAAAACCACTATTTTATTTTCCCCCCAACTTTTTTATTTTGAGATTTACAGAAATGGTGAAAGAACAGTGCAATGAATATTCATAAATCCTCCACCTGCATTTATCAATGTTAATGCCTTGGCAGTTTGCCAAAGAGGTGGGTGGCGGTCTGGATACATAGGTAGATGCATGGGTGCCTCTACACATATACATATGCACACATCAATATACAGACATAGGTGTATAATGTGGGGTTTTAGCTAAATTATTTGAAACTCAATGTCAGGTATGATGACATTTAACCTAAATATTTTAACATGCATCTCCTGAGAATAAAGATATTCTCCTACAGGATTACGAAATCATTAAAAGACCTAAAGAAATTAATAATATTGCAAAAGTAGCATCCAATGGTCAATCATACTCACATGTCACCCATTGAGGGTTGACATATTTCATGGCTGATGCTTTGAAATAAGGAACCAACACTGATGTTCCCAATACAAAGACATGGTAAATGTTTGAGAAGATGGAAAGGCTAATTACCTAATTACTACACTTTGTATACATTTACTGAATTATCGCACTGTACACCCCAAATACGTACAAATATTGTGGGTCAATTACAAAGTTTTAAATAAATTAAATATTTTTTAAAATGTTAAAAAAAAAAAAAGATGTTGAAGGAACAAAAAAAAAAAGATGTTGAAGGGACAAAAAAAAAAGATGTTGAAGGAAAAATGTAAGATGGCAGAAGACCCAACAGGGTTTTGTTTTGTTTTGTTCTCCCTTTTAATGTGAATAAAGAATTTATTGGAGGAGAGCAGGGGCTCACAGGCGACAACAGTCTAGAAACCTGGGCAGCTCCAGGGATCCATGAAGTAGGACACAACAGTGATGCTGGAGCAGAGACAATCTGGAAAGAACAGTGCTTCTGCCTGCTTCCCCTGGCTGCTAGTGAACTCAGCCAGTCCATCTCTGCCTCATTATAGTCACAAATCCCTGGTGGAAGCCACCAATCAGCAGAGTTTAGCTCTTGTCCTGAGTGTTGGCTAGCAGGAGGCAGGGGAAGAGAGGATCTGAAGGTTCAGGGAGATGGGGCACTGCTTCTGCTATCAGAGAATACAATATGACATTCCTGAAACCATGGGAGGGGAGAGTTGGGTTTGGGTCAGCCTAAAAAAGCAAATTTCCACCAATGGTTACTTCCCTACCAGCTCCCCACCCAGTGGCAGGGATGGAACCCAGGGCCTGGTGCACCTGAGGCTAGCACTCTAACGCTAAGCCACACCCCAGTCCTTGCCCCCTCTTCTTATTGCCCCTCCACTCCCCACCATGTATTCTATCTTTGTTTTACCTATGGTAGCTCCCTACCAGGAGTCCACTGCAGCTACTAACATTTAGGACAATTATTTGAATTAAGAGATTCAAACTTTTCTTAAAAAAAACAAAAGCACCATTTCTTGGGCAAGAATATCTACAGGATGGTCAGCACTATGCCAGGCACTGTGCTTCATGGGCACCAGAGTGAGTGACTTGATGCTGTGTAGATCCTCCCAGAGCTTGGTAATACCTGATGTGGATGGAACATTCCCTGTGTCCTGGCACTATCCTAAACATTTCAGGTCATCTTCTCAAAGTCAGTGAGCTCTGTTTGAGCCCCAGTTTCAGGTAGGAAGCCTGCGCACATGCTTATATATAGTACCAGCACAAGAATTACAGCACAACCCCCTGACTGGAGTCCTTGTCCTTAACCTGTCTACTATACTTGACAGTTTTGTACTTGACAGCCTTCTCCAATTGATGATGGTAGTTGCCTCTGGATTTCTGTTTTTCATCAGCTGCAAGATTGGCTTTCAAGGATTCTGAAGTGATACAATTGTAAACCTTCAGAGCTCATAAAAAGCTCAGAGATCACCCAATTCAACAACTGGAATTTACATAGAAATCAAGATCCACTCGATTGAATCTTTTCATTCTTCATAGCAATGAAGGGATACTCAGCAACATGTGATCAATGATCAAATATCTGCATAGTCAGTCTTCAATCTGTCATGGCACTATGTTGGCTTCTGGAACATTCCACATCTCCCACTATTGTTTTAAGTCATGCCTCGTGGGTCCGCTTAACGAGTTGTGGTCCTGAGAGATGAGAAAAGGGGTCCTCAGGGAAGAGGAAATGGGGTCTCATAGGATGAGGTTTTGGGGTGACGGTCTGTGGACTCCGGGGTAGATAAACTGTTCTGCCAGAGCAAGACGCAGAAACACTATTTATTCCAGAAAGCACAGAAGCTTATATACACTCCTGGACCAATCATGGCCCAAAGTTACAAACAATGGGATGCTCTCTGTCAAGTGCACAGTCCATTAGCATAGGATGGGGAAAGATGGAAGGGTGGGGTTGAAGGTATGGAGAGTGCTCCTACGTCCCACGAGAAAATGAGTTTCTAAAAACATTTCCGTGTATCAATGACTCAAGTAAAGATGTGTATCTCACTAAAATAACCTTAAAAATAAAATACCAATGAAATCACAATTCATAAATGTGCTCATTTGGGAAGGGGGGTAGATGGTCTTAGCTATGACCAGCTACTATGATTTGGGTAATATCTATCCCCCAAAGCCCATGTATTGGAAGCTTGGTCCCAGGGAGTACTGGAAGTTGATATGAGAGAGGAGGGACCCAGTGGGAGGCCTGTAGGTCCACTGAGGGCATGTCCTCAGGCTGGTCTGTGGTTCCCCAGTTTCTCTTCAGCTTCCTGGTTCCATGATGGGATCTCTTCCTCCCACCATTGCCAAATGCCCTGAGGTGACGTAGCCCTGGGGAGAACTTGCCAGAGCCTCCACCATGTTCTTCAGATTTTTTTAGTCTCCCAAACTGTGAGCTAAATGAAATCTCTTTTCTTTATAAAACAGGTGTTTCATTACAGTAATGCAAAACAGACCGGTACATGACATATAGCCAGCCCTTGAGTTTTTCCCGTGTGCATGAGCAATAACGGTAATTACGACAACAATGGTATTCCCATTTTATACACTGCCTCTCATCTCAGGTGTGTTAGCATCATCAACTCATTAATCATGAAAACACTCTTTGAAGTTACTGCATTGGGTAATTTTATTATCTTTTTTATGGACTGAGAAGCTGCAATAAAAGTATAGTGGCATATGCCCGATGTCATACAACAAATTAGAGACAAGATCCAAGACTCTTACATCTTTCTTTCATTCTCATAAGCATGTGTTCTTTGGAAAATTAATGTTTGGGACATTCAAGTCTTGGAGTAATTTATCAGATTGACATTTACATACCCTAAAAAAACTTTAGTTTTGATAATATTGCAGGTTTACTAGGATGGATTTTCGAAAGCTAATTTATTCTTCTTTAGTATGGATATATCAGATACTGTTTCTTAACTTTTCCTTACGTTCTATATTTATTTATTTAATTTTAAAATTTTATTTCACTTTTTATTCATTTTTCTAAAAGATTTTATTTTTCAGAGTAGTTTTAGGTTCATAATAAAATTGAAAGGAAGGTACAGATTCTCCACGTGCCCACGGACCTCCCTCCTCCTCTCCCTCCACTGTCTAACCTGCACCATGGTAGTACATTTACTTTAATTTATTGTCATCCAAAGTCCATGGTTTACATTAGAGTTCACTCTTGGAGTTGTATAGACTGTGAGTTAGACAAATGTATCCACAACTATAGAATCATAGACTCCTGAAAATCCTCTGTGCTCTGCCAGTTCATCTCTCCCTTCCCAAGATCTGCCTATCAAGACATTTTAAAAATGGACTTCATTTTATTTTGGTTGAAACCAGGGGTACTTTGTCACCGAGCTACATTCCGAATCTTTTTTATTTAGAAATAGGGTCTTGCTAAATTGCTGGGACTGGCCTGGGACTTGTGATCCTCCTGCCTCAACCTCCCCAGTTGCAGGGATTACAGTGCACCATTGTGCCCAGCAAAACAGATTTATTTCCATGAGCAGTTTTATGTTCAGAGCAATACTGAATGGAAAATCCTGGAAGCTGCTATATTGCCTGCTTTTGATACATCACTGTGAAGCTGCAGTCTTTTCGGTCATTTTCTGTGAAAATCTGGGTGGGACACACTTAACTAATGTTTGAAATCCAATTCACCCAGTAAATTAGTTGCATAAACAGAATTAATGTTAAAACAATATTAACTTCAGTAAACATTAATTACTTTGTATTTCTTCTTATTAAATAATAACCATGTAGGTCATTCCTTATTAACTCTACAAGGCTTTTTCTCTGGAATATCTAAAGATGATATTAAATCTTTACGCAAGTGATGCTTTTGTTGACTTTTGCAAGGGACCTAATTGTTTAAAACTATTAAAATACATTATCCAGGTTTACACTTTATGTGAGCCAGGGAGGAGAGCTTGAAGGGCTTTAGGCTTCACTCTGATCTATTTTAGGATCACATTACCCAGTATGGAGAACCAACTATCTCTACCATAAAACATCACAGCTGTTGAACTGCCCTGAGCCACACCACAGGACAGTTTAGATTAGAAAATGAAAAGGAATCGCATGTCCAATTGAAATGACAGGGAGAAATTTGAGGGCAAGTAAAGACTGTTTATAGAAGGCAGTGCCCTTTTGAATCAGATAAACCTGCTTTTTGTTCAAACAAGCCCAGTGGACTTGCACTTCTAAACAGTGGGTCAATTCTGTTCCTAGAACCAGGAAACCCACATGAGCTTCAGTGTATAAATTACATTATTGAATCAAGGCAAAACAGTGGAGGCTTCTCCTAGAAAAGCTGCAGCATGCTAGCCTCGATTCCACCATCCAACCACCACCTGCCCCCCTTACCTCAGGCTGTATTACTACAGGCTGCTGTTAGGAAGGGGGATGAACAGTCCTCCTCCCCTTCGTTTTCCTTTCAGTTCTTTCAGTACAAATGAAGTCGAGGGCGGTGCTGGCAGCTGCAGGGCAGACACAGGCTGCACATTGCAGAGCAGCTTCTCAATGGATGAAGTCCCCAGCCCAAGGCTCTGACAACAAGATTAACTACACAAACCAGGTGGGACTTGTTTTTCCATTCATGACAGAGTGGGTTGGAATTTCACTTCAGTTTACTAACCCTCACTGCTTGTGTGGATCTATCTCAGGAAAGTGACACCTCGTAATCTTTAACATTTTAGTTTTTTTCAAAGAGATGGCACATGAATTTTGCCTTTCATTTTTTTTCTGATTGTAAACGTAGAATATATATTAAATATAGCATATATATTAAATGGAGATCACTGTGAAAAAATTCAGAGATACAAAGAAGAAAATAAAAATTACTTTTACCATATACCCATATAGAAATAATCATTGACTCTTAGATTTTTTTTAAAAAAATTAATTCTCTAATTTATTTAGTCTGTCAGGTTTTCTACATTTTAGCTTCAAAACATCCCCTTGAAGTACATGGATCAGGAATTATTATGTCAGTGTTACAAATGAGGAAACTGGTGAAATTCAACAGCGTGTCCAGAGGCCCACAGCAAATTCATATCAGAGCTCAAGCTGGTCCCACAGTAGCCACGAAGGGACATTCCCTCCCCTGCTTCTGCTGCCAGTGCAGTATGCTCAAAGGTCTGGAGAAACTTTCTTCTTCTCAATTACAATTCAGTGGCTCCTCATTATTTGCAGATTTTATACCTGCAAATTTGTCTGCTAGCAAAAATGTATTGCAGCCCCTGAATCATTACATATTTCCTGTGCTTTCTTGGGCCTTCCTGGATCTGCACATAGCAATAAAGAAATTTGAGCACACCTCCTCCCCTGTCGTACACATTGCTGGCTGAGGATAAATGAGCTGCCTTCTCTCAACTCTCATACTTGAAAAGCTTCTTTTGTGGGCAGTTTTTGTTGTTGTTGTTTGTTTGTTTACTGTTTTGTTTGGTAACTTTGTGCTTTTATGGGAGATATCACTGTTCAAAATGGCCCCAAGTATAGTGCGGAAGTGCCATTTAGTGTTCCTGAGCACTAGCAGGAGGTGGTGTCCATATAGAGAAAATACATGTGTTAGATACAGATGTGACTTGTAGTACTGTTGGCTGCAAGTTTACACACAAAACAAGGTTATGTATCGATCTGTTGAAAATGTGTGATCAGAGGCCTGCAGGAACCTAGCTATGTTTTACCCCTCAGAGCAACAGTTCAGTATTTGCTAATTCAGTGTTTATGACAACCTTGTGCAACATAACTGTCATGAATAGCTAGAATCAACTGTATTATTATCATTGCTGTCATTGTTGACTAACAGTAAAGGTGGAGCCTCTCAGAAAATTCAGGTTATGCAAGAGAGTCCCACCAATACTTTACGTTCCTTCCTGCTGGGGATGCTGGGGAGCTGTCTTAGATTTTTTTGCTGGCTAACACCATGACACCCTAAAGAAAGAGTTCTCCTGCCCTCTCACCCCCACCCCATAGCAATGAACTACTGGTTCAAGTCCTGACGCCTGTTCTCTGAGGCACCTCTTTCTCCTGCCAGGGCCTGGGAAGCATCAGGACAGCCTGTTAGTCAGGATAGGTTTGCTTCTGGTTTGCTTGGGGATTGTGAGTCAGAACTCTAAGGAACTGGCCGCCAGCCCTGCCTTCATCATTGTTTCTCTGACCCACTCAAGGAGAGTTTGTGCTGTCCTGCTTTGACACCCCAGATTATCTGAGGCAGATATGCAAATTAGTCCTCAATGCTTAATGGTGTTCTTTGAGAGAAAAAAAAAATGTTTACTTCTCACAGCTTGCTGCTAAGGGAAAGCACATGTTGGCTTATGCAGAAGTCTCAATGTCAGTACAGTCAGCTTAAATCAATCCGAACACATATAGAAATCTCAATTTCAAAAGAACAAACTCACTTGATAAAATGTTTAATGAAAGAGGGAGAATATTTAATGGAGCAGTTTTTTTGTTTTCCTTATTTTTTTTCCAGGATATTCGATAGTCTATTTTTTTCTGAGAAATTCCAAATGAAACTGCTGGCAGCCATCTCATATATAATGAGGTAGTTCAACTGGTTATAATAGGTGTTTTGTTTTTATTTAATGTGAATTGCACTTTCATGATAAAGACAGTTATGTTCCAAAGCAAAGTAGCCATCATTGATGAAAGATAAGTTCTTATTCAATTAGGAATAAACAAATTACATTCCTTTTGTAATGTGTGTTATGGAGATAATTATTTATGCTTAATATAGATACCTTTATTGTAGTCGTCAGTACAAAAATGGAAAATATAAAAGATGCAAAAGTCAAATACAGTGGAAAGTCAAGTTATCATAGTTGACACACTCTAACCACCACTCTGTTAAAGCCATGAAGATGCAGTTCATCGAAGGAACTCGTACAAGCCATCAGTAAATATTGATATCGACTTCAACCATAATAAGAAACACACAAATGAAACTCAAATGTAGATGGCTTGCTTTTTTTTTAAGCAACAGATTAGCAAAATCCACAAGTTCGGCAACATGCAATTCTGGCAAAGGCAAGAGAAAACAGTTTTCTCAGCTAGGTGTGGTGGTGCATGCCTGTAATCCCAGCGGCTCAGGAGGCTGAGGCAGGAGGATCACAAGTTCAAAACCAGCCTCAGCAAAAGCAAGGCACTAAGCAAATCAGTGAGACCCGATCTCTAAATAAAATGTTAAAAAGGGATGGGGATGTGGGTCAGTGGTTGAGTACTCCTGGGTTCAGTCCCCGGTACCAAACCAAACCAAACAACTAATTTCTCATTCACAGCTGATGGGAGTGCAATAGTGTACTTTGGCAACCTAATTAAATTACAGTTGAATTTATTTTCTGCTCCAAAACTCCAAGTTCTTGGAATGTGTTATAAATGTACTAGCACACACAGGAAACCAAACATATGTTCAAAGTTATTCATTGTAGCTTTGCTCAAAAGAGCAATAACTGGGAGCGACCCATGTGTCTGACAGGGGAATTGCTGGTCCCCATCATACCTCTGCAGAATAACAAAGTATGCAGCTGTAAAAAAAAGAGGCGCATCATGAATGAACTTTGAAAACATTACATTACATGAAAAAACAAAGGACCACCATTTGTGACTACATCTGTATGAAATAGCAATCTACAGAAACAGAAAGTGGATTACAGATTGCCTTGGGCAAAAAGGTAGGAAAAAATAGGGAAGTTGGTGGTGATAGCCAAAGGATAAGAGAGGTAATAAAATGTAGTGAAATTGATTATGGTGATTTAAATGCACAACTCTGAACACAATAAAGAGGCATGAAAGGACATTTCAAATGAGTGAAGGTGAATTATGGCACGTAAATTATATCTCAATAAAGTTTTTAAAAAAGGAATGAGGATATACTCTTCATACTGAAAAAGGAAGGTGTGAAGGATATACTAAATAGAAGAGCATAAGTGGAGCAATCAAATTGTTATGCAATAGTTTAAGTAGAAAAGAGGTAAATGAAAGTGTTTCTCTTTTCATGTACATAAAGAAATCCTGGGAGGAAGGATATACATTAAAATAATTAAGGTGCTCACTTGGTGGGGAGGGTGTAGACAGGGCCCCAAGATATTCGTTGTTATACTTTTTGGCTATGGATATTAATTTGATATGATTAGTTTATCCAATGTACACAATTGATGCTATATTTCAAACTTGGGGCAATATTTTAAATTATCCAGACATACAACACATAATTTTTCCAGACTTATAGCTTGATGGAACTGTCCTAATACTGTGCTTGATTTTCCTAGTAGGAAATGTTTGCATGTGGATTCATCAAAACGGTAGTAAAAGTCACAGCCAGGAATATGCAAAGAAACCTTCTGGATGAATAGTGAACTGGCTTCACTGAGCACATGTCCCTGAGCTCCATACAGGGTTTCACTCAGCCTCCATTCTGATTCCTCAGACTGTGTACAGAAGCCTCTCACAGTGCCACAGCAAGATCCTCAGCAGTCACTCATGTTCCTGCTGAATGTCCAGGAAGAGGAGGGCAAGGAGCAGATTCATCTGCGAACAGTGCTTTGAAGAAGATGGAGAAGCAGAAGTTCTGCTTCTCGTCACCCTTACAAAAGAAAAATGTAATTCACAGATTTCAAAATATTAATACAATCTCAGATTTTCAACCAATTTAATCCAATTCTACCATGGAGACAGATAGCTGTGTAATAGCTGGTGGGAGGAACAGCATTGCTCTGCACATGCCAGCTAGGGACAGCCACCCCAGTTAACACAGCGCCCTTCTTCTAGGTCCTGGAGATTCATATTTCAGTGTGTCTCCTAGATGTTCTGTTGGATTCTCTGTCTTCACAAACACTAACTTCGAATGTCAAAGCAGCTCGTTCTTGCTACAGCTCAGCAGTCCCAAACAGCAGATATTAACAACTTCCAACATGATCTCTAGGAGTCATTTGTATTTCTGAGCCATGCTTTAGAAAAATGTTTCCAGAAGTATGTGCAGGATTGATTCCTATTCCATCCTTGGTCATGATTGCAATTGTTACAACAGCTGCACGCTTTCAGACTGCTGGGAAAGCCTGCTCTCAGGTTGGTAGTGGCAGATCAGCTCGGAGTCAGCATGATCTGAATGGAAACTTCAGACATGGGAGCTGATCTGGACAAGGACCCCACGCTAGCTGGGCAGAAGTGTGTTGTGGGGAGAGGTTGACTGATAGCTATAGACCTGATATAGATATCCAGTAAGACAAACACAGCCTAGAAAAAAAAAAGTCAGGGTTTCTAATAGGAATGATTTTAACATAAAAGTGATCTGCCTATTTCTCTCCCTTAAAATAGGCAGTCATGCATGAAATAAATTACATAGCTAGACATGGCACACTGGAAGACTGATTTCTTACCATTATTTCTAAAGAGTGTTTTCAATAAATCAGTTTGTTTGCGTTCTGTTATACAACTAAGATAACTGGCAGGTGGCCAATTCTCAAAATAAAAGCAATCAAACAAAATTTTTTTTGGCGTGATTTCCTTGGGAGTATTATTTTCTACTTTCATAATGCAACAATGTTTCTTAATTTACAACCTTAGTACTTATATTTCAAACAATCAACATTGCTTTGCAAATACCTCATTGTCCTGTTAGGTAAAAGAAAACAGAGTTGGGGCTGGGACTGTAGCTCAACGGTAGAGCGCTTGCCTCGCATGCGTGAGGCCCTGGGTTCGATCCTCAGCACTACATACAAAGCAGTAAAATAAAGACATTGTGTCCATCTACAACTAAAAAAATATTAAAAAAGAAAGAAAGAAAACAGTTAATTCAAAGATAACTTTTAAAATAAAAGTAACTTCAATTATGTCATCTTGGTTAATGTACTTATCTAATATTAACTTCCTAAAGTTCTAGAAAAGGAGATTCTAAAAGGAATTTTTACAGCTTAAGAAGAAAATATTTACGAGAACTAAGGGCTCTTGGTTGATACAATGAAAGCCTTCAAGAAACTAATCACAAAATTGTATGCAGGTAACAACCTATGAGAACTACAAGAAATATCCTTCCTTTTAAGAATTTAATCATTCAGGGGCTGGGATTGTGGCTCAGTGGTAGAGCGCCTGCCTCGCATGTGTGAGGCACTGGGTTCGATCCTCAGCACCACATAAAATAAATAAATAAATAAAATAAAGATATTGTGTCCATCTACAACTGAAAAAATATTTTTTAAAAAAAGAATTTAATCATTCATATAATGATATGATTTCCAAATAGTGATATGATTTGCAATATTGGGTGATAAAATGAAGTAACATTTTAATGAATTTGCTCTTACTTTAAGGCATGGCAGTAAGATTATCTGAATCTGGAAATGGAAAATCTTGAAGTATGTGGCAGAAAATAATTTTTCTATTGACAGCAATTTCCCAACAATTTCAGGAGGGAACTAGACTCAAACCTCTACAGACAGCTGTCATTTCTGGAACTTGGTAAAATGGATCCCTTTGAGATATTGGCAACAACATAACACGAAAGCCTTTTTGTCAGTTCCTGAACCTAGAATAAATTCCAGTAGTTGTCATTAGGCCATGGGTCCATCCTGCCCAACACCCAAATGCCACCTCACGGCTAGACTCCTAGGATTGGGATTTGGACTGGACCCCCCGCTGTAAAATATTCCCGTTATAGAACCAAGAGGCTTCCTGCCAAGTATTTGCCTGTCAAGTAGTAGTTGAGTTCTGAAAAGAGCTAACCTGTCAGTGTAAGGGGGACTCTGTTCCAGCAAATAGCACCCCAGGGCTCACCGACCCCTACAGTGTTGCTGTTTGTCTCAAAGCTCCCTGTGACCAGGACGTGCTAGCAGAGGTTGGAGGCAACACTGAGTCACGCATCAACACTGCCAAGTCACTGCCTAGAGTACCAACCAACAGGTATATAAACGCTGGGTGAGGAATAGGCTAACACGTTTGTGGGACCCAGCAAAATACTAATCCACTCTATTCTTTGAACACATCAGGATACTAAAAAAGAAAAGGAGGAATTTCGTATCTTTCTAGGTGTCACTCAAAAAAAGGAAGTTTACTTGTTTTAGCCACTAGAGTTAAAATAAGTCATTAATCATCCTCTTGCTGAGGTTAAACCCTCTGTCTTTAAGAATTATAATTACTTTAAAGCAAATAAATGGCGGTGATAAAGTATTAGGCAGAGAATTGATCACTGAATGACTAGAGCTAAAGGGGGGTGGCGCAAGAACTGCTGGCTTTTAAAACTTCCAAATAATTCCCTTCACAAGCAACATTAGAACAATTCTGTGCTGAAGGCAGATGGTACCATATTCAGAATGGAGAGCATATGCCTTCTAGAGCCAACGAAGATAAGCTGCAGGAAAGATTGTTGAGGGGAAGAGGAGATTTGGAGGGAAAAGGGTAACCCTTTTACATTTATCCGAGGTAGCATTACTTGAGAAAATGTCATCTGCATTTATTTGCCAAGGGTTCCCAGACCTGGCAACGGTCACAAAATCCATCCTAACAAGATTAAACTTTCTTAAAAATAATCTCTAAAGCATGAGCCCTAGACAGTCTTCCCTTTAATGTCAGGAATAGAGGATCTTGTTTTTAATCTTTATTATGTAGAAAAAATTTTCCCTGACCAGAAAAAAGTTCAGGTCTTTGACACATGAAGAGCACATTTTTAAAAGCTAGATTCTTCTAGATCTATCAGGGGTGGCTCCCGAGGGTCTGGTGACTAGATTTCATCGTTCTTTTAGCTCAGCAGATGCACACCACTGCCTGTCAATGCTCAGGGCCACAACTCCCTGCAAGGAGCCTAGGAACACTTCCTGGGGCATTTTCTAAGGCCAGGGCCCAGCTCTATTCCTCTACTCCTGGACACACTCCCTCCCACACAGTATCTGGTGCAGAAGCAGTACTCTGTAAATATGTGTTTGGTGATGAACAAAAGAACGAATGTCAGCTCCTGGACAACCCGGAGCCACTCTTCAGGCTTCCAGTTCAAGGTCTATACTGTCTTTTCGAGATGTGCCTTGATCTTTGAAAATCAACTACAGTGGGATAAAGGTGGGAAATGAACCCTTCCCCAGAGCAACTTTCAGGTATGAGAATGTAAAGCATGCCCCTCTGTGGACGCACTAGCTTGTGAATAGCATGCCTTCCTGTTAAGATTTTCTATGGTCCCAAGAAACACGTAGGCAGTTTTCCAATAAGCAGGGCTCATTTCATTTATGTTGCACAAAAGTAGTCAGGACCTTGCCCTTACACTAAGACCTTTGGAGGCATGAGGAATATGTCTTAGGAAGGAGAAGACTCTCTATAATCATTGTCTAGAGGCAGACTGTTATTATAAGCATTTGTCGAGAAATGCCTGAAATTTACTCATTGTACATAACACAGAAAAAACATTTGCACATGCACACACACACATAATATAGTGTGTCTCAAACAAAGGAAAACTGAAGAAATGTAATGTGTTTTCATTTGTCAGAGCTCTAAGCATACTTTGGGTTTACACTCAGAACAAAATTCTGCTTGCACTACAAATATTTGTTCTAGTAATAATGTGTGCTTCAGGATATTGGATCCAAGAACACTGTGCACAATAGGTCTTTGTTGAAGTAATGAAGGATGCATCCAGGTAAAATCTGAAAGGGATAGCAATTTTACTGATAACACAGCATTTCCTTTTCCCCCTGGACAAGGTGACATTGCGGGGAAGTGTGGTGGAGTTTGAGATGAGCAAGGTTGCTTTTAATCTCTAATGAAGCTGCCTCAAACTTGGTTGTTTTGTAGATATCACTGACTGACGGATGGATGGAGAAGTGCATCTATGGCCCACAGATACACCTCCCTCCTGACAGCCCAGGACACAGGGTGAGCCTAAGCCCTAAACGTGAAAAGTAAAAGTTGCTTCTTTGAGTGGGTACTAACACAGTTCCACGTCAGAGGGAAGAGAAGAAGTAAAGAAAAAACATGAAAGCCAAAGGAGGGCAGGGGGAGAGAGAGAGAATGCAAAGCACTTAAGAGTTTTCTGGGCAAAGAAATAAAGGCCTGTGAAGGAAAGTTTCAGCAGTTGAGGTGTGAGCAGCTAGAGAAAGGCTGGGACCTAGGAAGAGAGCCCTTGGGAAACCTTGGGCTTGGTGTTTAGGTACATTGTGATGGAAAATCAGGCTGCAGTCTGAGCCCCAAGGTGAATCCCACAAGGGAAGAAATGTAGAGGTGCAGTGGCTGTGGTGAGCAGGGATCAGCACACACTCTGATCTAGATGGAAGCGAAGTCAAATTCATGCAAGGAAACAAAGGACTCCAGAGACCCAATTGCCAAGCCCAGATACAGAAGCCCTGGAACAGTGTCAGACGCAAGCCAGCCAGCGCGGACAGCAAGATTCCCTGCCAGATGGGTCTGGATCAGCTCAGAGATTCCCCAGCCAAACTGATCTTGATACTGAGCCAGCCTCCTTCAGGACACACACTGTAACTGAGATAGGAGCATGATGGAAAATGCTTTAAAGGCTCACTGAGGAAGAGAGCTATAGGCAAGGTGGAGGTCCCTCCCGTAGCAAGGTGGCAAAGAGGCAAAAAGATGCTAAGTCAGAGAGACATGGCTTCCTGTCCCTCCTCCACCCATGACCAGCTGTGTGAGTTCATGCAACTCACTTAACTTTCCAAACCACCCCTTTGCCTGAGTAATGGTAGTATTTGGGGCTCATCCTTGCCATGCTCTGGAACGAGCGTCCTCCCTGGTTATTTATAGCCAGGGTTCTTTCTGACTGGTCAACGCTCACAACATACCTCTTATTGCATATTATGACTATCACCCTGAAGGGAATAATGCCCACCTCTCGGAGTTATTTTGATGGCTACAAAAATACACATAAACCATGCTGTGCATTGTCTAATACACAGGGGTACTTGAATAAATAATAGTCATTATTACTATTTTATTAAAATTGTTATCAATATTGCTTTCTGTTATGGACTGAAATGTGCCCTTTTCTTCCCACACATAAATTCCTATTGAAGCCCCAACCCCCAATTTTACTCTATTTGGAGACAGGGACTTTCAGGAGGTATTAAAGTTAAGTGAGGTTGGGCGGGGATTGTGGCTCAGTGGTAGAGCACCTGCCTCGCATGTAGGAGGCAGTGGGTTCAATCCTCAGCACCGCAAAAAAATAAATGAATAAAGGTCAATTGACAACTAAAAAAATTTAAAAAAAAAAAGTTAAGTGAGGTCGTAAAGGTTGTTCTCAAGCTGATAGAATAGTGTCCTTATTAAAAGAAGAGACACCAGAGAGCTCTCTATCCTCACGAGCCAAAGCCAATGAGAAGGTGGCCACCCATGAGCCCAAAGGAGGGGATTGTCCAGAAACTAAGACTTCCTTCATTTTGGACTTGCCAGCCACCAGGACCATGAGAAAATAAAATCTGTCATTCAAGTCATCTAGGCTATGGTATCTCCTTACATTAGTCCACGCTGTCAAAAACACCAAGTGATGGCATTTGTAAACCAAAGATGAACTCCATAGAGACGCTCCTGGAAAAATCATCAACTCATTAGGGCTCTGCAACTTAGAGTAGGAAATACATTGAATGAGATTTTATTTTATTGTGCCTAACGTAAGCAGAGACAGAGTAAGTGTCCTGACAGATGGATAAAAAGCAGGACAATCTTTCCATAGGGAATTCTACATGGATGGAACAGATTAGGAGGGAGCCTCAGGGTCCCGTAGGATCCCCATGATGACCTCCCCTTTCACCCAGCAGACAACAGCATGCTTACAAATCCTGTTTTGTTTTTGCCAGGATCAAAATAATATGTCAGCATGCACTTATATATAGAATATTCTGGAAATACACACAAGAGACTGATAATAGTAACTCTTCAAGAGGGAACTGAGGATAAGCATGAGATTTTTAAAGAATGTATCTGTACTTTTTTTAC
Organism: Geosciurus inauris; assembly: GCA_004024805.1. Taxonomy (NCBI): domain Eukaryota; kingdom Metazoa; phylum Chordata; class Mammalia; order Rodentia; family Sciuridae; genus Geosciurus; species Geosciurus inauris. The sequence goes on along the minus strand of PVHX01000336.1, from coordinate 246,732 downwards.
CCTTTAAGGGAAGTATTTCTGAACTTTACCAAAAAATGTCATTCTTAATAGTATTTCTTTTTGATACCTCTTGAATTTTGACTATGTCCATAAAGAACATTTTACTGAAGAAGGAGGAGGAAGCGGTCAAGGAGAAGAAGACATTCATTTGGGAAATATAAAAAGGAGGTTTTCCAAAAAGCAACACAGCAATTTTTATCATGGTTTCACATTTGGAATTCTTAAGAACTTAGCAGGGAATCTTTTTGGAAGAGCAATAGATTTTAACAGAAGAAGAACACAGCTGCCTATCTGGGCCGCAGATGACCCGCTTTCCTTCCAAATTCACAAAGCTGCACCGCCTGTGGATCCTTCAAACACCTTCACGCCATCCTCATTGACTTGATGTGCTCTGTGAAAATGCCTCCTGCCTTTCCTCCCTATGCTTGTCCCCAGGGATCCCTATGCTGCCTCCCCTGCTCTAAGACAGTCAGCTCTAGTCAGGGAAAAGGAAGAGTGATTGTGATGAACCAGGAAAGTCCTCTGTCCTCAAAACCAAGGCCCGTCATCGCTGCCATCAGGTCTGTGGTGAGAGGGGGGCAGGTGGCTCTGTGGGGAGGGAACAAGGGCTTCCCAACTCTTCTTTTCTGACCTACATCAGGATGACTTGGCCTTGATCCTGAAGCTTGTCAGAATGGGCCGTGAGGAATTAATTGATTCCAAAAGGAAGTCATGAACATTAGGAAATTGTGTTTAATCAGCTACAACTGTTCAAGGCTTGGCAAAAATTCCCATGGATGCCAAATGGCACTGCACACAGTCAGTAGCACACAGTGTCCGGGCTCCGTGTCCCCAGTCAGAGGCAGGGTTTTGTTCTGTACCATTCAGCCTGAATGAGGCGACCGGCTAAGGCACTGACTGTCCTACTTACAATGAGGAGGGGAAAAGCCTGGGCCTGAACAAAGACAAAGGGCACCCCTGAACCAGGACTGGCTGCATTTGCCCCACTTCCCTTCAAATAATGTCCCTCTTCAGAAATATTCATGAGGAAGTTCTGCATCTCTGGTTTTAATTTTAACATATAAAATAGAACTGTGGGCCAGAGAACAAAGGAACAACAAACATCCAAACATAAAACTTCATCGAAGGGAAATATTTCTAAGCTAATTTCAGGTGACTTTTTAGTAGAAAAATATGACCTTTCCTTTTTATCTCATGGGAGATAGGAGGAAGCTAGAATTCTCTAAGACTGACTTTGAATTAGAATATGGCATACTTCTTCATTTGCAATAATTTGTGCTAATTTAGTTTCTAAAAAAAATCATGTGGTGCATATCTTAAAAAAAATCATCTGATTTGAAACATTATGAATAGCTGAGAGCAGTAACATATGCCTATAATCCCAGCAACTCAGGAGGCTGAGGCGGGAGGATTGCAAGCTGGAGGCCAGCCTCAGCAATTTAGCAAGGTCCTGTCTCAAAATAAAAAAAAATAAAAAGGGCCAGGGGATGTGGCTCAGTGGTAAAGCACTCATGTGTCAAATTCCCAATACCAAAAAAAGAAAAAGAAAGAAAGAGATGTTAAGTACAGTTTAAGTGATTTTGCTTTTGAATTTATCTAGGTTTAGTTAAGTAGATTTCTTTTCCTCTTCTCCAATAACAACTGAGAGTAGATTATTTGTAGGTAAAACTGTTTTGTTTTTAAAGTTAAAAAAAAAAAACCCTGTTTTCTAAGCAATTTGAGCAAGTACAAGAAAGCATAGCTTCTTTATTTTTCTATTAAGTGATGTGCTTTTCCTCAAGCCCTGCCCTTGGGGTTGATTTCAGGAATGGGTCTGGGGAAGTATCTAGCCTGCACTGGCTACCACAACAAAGTGCTAGAGGACAGACAGATGCGAGTGGTGGGAACAGGAGGTTAAGTGGAAAATTCTGTAAAATAGGCCCACTGTGCTGACTCCCACAGGCTTTTTTTTTTTTCCCAAGAAGCAATTTACCTACAGCCCTGCCTGGCCTCAGTGGACAGGATATGTCACATTCCTCAGCAAAATACCTGTTATCTTCAAGAGAAATGCAGGCCCCAAATAATATTGATAAGAGGAATCCAAGTTACCCTCAAGCGGAAGACTTCTGTAACCCGTTTCACAGACCAGATCCTGAAACTCAGAGAAATAAGGATAATTCCTCCTAGTCATAAAATCTGTATGAATTTATGGTTAAGAATCCAATTAAAACTAGTCAGCATGGGCTATAGTAACCTAGAGTTCTCATGGCAGTGGGGACTTGAAAGTCTGATGTAATCCTGCTGTCAGTCAATAGTTAAGAGGTGGAGCTGGGGGAGCAGAGAGGAAGAAACTTCTCTGGGATCCCCCAAAAAACTGGAGTGCAGGAAAGGCATGCTGTCCCTCTCCTCTCTGAGAGGACCCATTCTTTCCCTTGAATGTGTCCCCTTTCCCTTCTGATGCCTGTTACTCTGAGTGACATATCTGAAATCTTTCTGATTCTGATTTTGATCACAAGAATTGGGGTTTGAAAGGGGGTCTTCACACTGCCTCAGTTTCCCAGAAGGCTCCAGCCCTGTAACAGAAAGAGCACAGAATGAGTGGCTTAAACCACGCGTTTATTTCTCACAGTGCTGGAGATGGAAGACCTGCTGGTGGGCAGGCTCGGTTTCTCCTGAGGTCTCTTCTCCTTGGCTTGCTGATAGCTGCCCTCGCAATGTCCTCACCGGGCCATGTCTGTATGGGTACATTCCTGGCTCTGTGAATTTAATTACCTTTTACAATAAGAATGGATAAAGCCTCACTCTAAAGACTTAATTTTGACTTCATCACTTCCTTCAAGGACCCATCTCTAAATACAGTCATATCCTGAAGTACTGAGGGTTATGATTTCAATATACAGATTTTGGTGGGGAACACAGTTTGGCCTATGATAGAGAGAAATAACTAAGTTTTTGCATAGTCTATTGTAATTCAATCATTGAAACAATTCCTTGAGACAAACGCTGGTCCCTTGGAGTCTTTCCCATCTCTGCTCCTTTGGTCTGCTCCTCTTCAAATGGTGTCTGAGTTATGGAGTGTGTGTAAGTTTATCCACGTGGTCCTCATTGTGTCCGCTGCATCCACACAGATGTCTGCAAAGTGCTGGGCCCTTCTCTACCTTGGTCTGGGGTGGCGGGGGTGGGAGTAGGGGGACACTCAGCTAGATCTGGGGAGCCAGAGGACAGCATAATCCTATATTGGCTTTGGAGGTGATCTGTGGGTTCTTCTAGCTGGCACCTGTGATCCTCACCTGTGTTGAACCCAGATCTCTGATGGTCTGCTGCACGTTCAGAAAGACCACAGTTTCCCTCCCAGGCATCAGGGTCTCACTTCCCTTCAGGCTATGGAAGGCTTTGTGTACCCAGAACCTTGGCCTTGAGCTCCAAAAGGCCCCAGCTTCTCACTGTACCTGCCCACCCCCCAGCCCCCTAAATCTACACACCTGTGGCTTTATAGCTTCTGGAGATTCTCCCAGGGGCTTGGGATGCTTCTCATACCACATTCATGGAAGCCGATCCTAGCTCCCCAAATCTGGCTGAGTTTCTCTCCCTCTCCCTCTCTCTCTGTCTCTCTGTCTCTCTCTCTCTCTCTCTCTCTCACACACACACACACACACACATAAACACATGCTCTGGGAGAGCAGCAGATGAAAACCGTTACTCTAACTTCTCTACTTTCCCTTTTCCCCTTCTCCCACTTGCAAGGCGTTGCCTTTGTTAAGTCCTCAGAGCCATCTGAAGTGGAAAGGGCTGCGTTTTCATCCTTAGGGAAGAAGCTGTACTGTGCAGCCTTCAGCCTCTGTTCCTGATCCAGACCTTCAGTCACTGGAAGATCTTGGCAGCCTTTGACCTCAGCCTTGCACCTCTGGGTCCCACAGTGTAGCTGATGGTGCACGGAGTCCTCTCATTTAAGAGCCAAACTTGGGTAGCAATTCTGTTGCTTTACTGAGAATTTGCTTTTTTTCCTAAAGCCTTACAATGTGCAGTTTCCACAGGTGGAAAGTACAAAGGCAAATACAGTTCATGGAATGTGGAACCATACCAGAACACATTTCTCATCGTGTTCCTTGTGTCGTTTGCCAAGCTCATGTGTATATGCTGGTCCGAATGGCGGATGGTGCTGGGAACAGCATCCAGGCTTCACACGCAGCCCAGGGCCTGACCTCTGACCACTGCCTTGATCACTGCACCTCAGCTCGCTAGTGCTCCAGTGACATGACATTGGACAGGTTACTTGAATTTTCTAAACCTCAATCCTCATCTGTGACATAAGGAAAATAATATTCTACCAATAAGATTAGGTATGTGATGATGGTGTAAATAGTTCTCATTAGTGCCAGATACCTGGTCACCATCCCATAAAAATGGATTATTATTTTTGAAACCAGCTACTGAGGGCCATGCTTTCCCCCGCAAAGTTCAGACAATACAACCCGCATGGGGCCCTGGAGGGGCTGTAGCAGGTGTGTTTCAGCAGTGCTCCCAGGTTGGGGAGTTGGAATTCTTGCTTCTGCTAAGACAGCTCGCCTCTGGTTACTGAGGGCTCACTGGAGATAAACTGAAGGAAGTCATCTAAGCAAGGACCGCAGGGAGTTCAGCAAGTAAAGGCTGTTCCCAGGGGACAGAATGTGACACTGCCCTCTGGGAGGTCAGAGCGGTGTGATGTCACTGGTGTCCCACCTGAATCTGACTCTGGGCAAAGGTGAGCGTGACCTGCCCCAGCTGATTAGGAAAAGAGTACATGAGGAAATCTCACCCAGTTTGAGATGCCCGAGGGACCTGGAGAAAAGGAGTCACGTGCTGCTGTTAACAGTTGGGACTTTGAGAGTTTGGGATAGGATCTCCAGCCCCACCGTGTCTCAGGGCAGCCAAGTCTTGCTGCCTACGTGGCCTTAGATGTTGTGTACAACTCACTGTGGGGACTGTCCCCTTGCTTGTGGGAAGGCGAAAAGGACTCTGACAGCTTGATACAAGGCTCTTAAGCCCAGCTGGACCTACTTGTCTGGACATTTAAAAATCAACTTTATTGAGGATTAATTGACAAACATTATAATGAGTTTTGACAAGCTGACACACACCCTCGCCGCCACCACCACAATCAAGTTATAGGACCTTCCCATTAACCCCGAAGTCCTGCCTCTTGACTGAAGGTCCATCTCTCTACCTGTAATTTTTCAAAAAGATATACTTCATTTAGATATATTAATTCTTAAGATAATTAATTATGAAGGTATACTTTATTAAGATATACTTCATATTCCATACCATTTACTTATTTAAAGTGCACAATTCAGTGGTTTTTAGTGTGACCTACTTTTGCAATTATCACCACAATCAACTTTAAAATGCCTTAATCCACACCCAAAAGAACTCCATTAGCTTTCGCTCTCCATTTCCCTCCAGCTCTCTGCTTCCCTCCAACTCCCTTCTCTCCAGTCTTAGGCAACTGCAAATTCTGGACATTTCATAGAAATGGAATCATATAATATTTGTCTGTCCGTGACTGGCTTCTTTCACTTAGAATAATGTTTTTAGCATTCACCTATGTTATAGCGTACATCAGTCCTTCATTTTTAAGGATAATAATACTCTATCATATGTGTCTACCACATGGTGTCTGTCCATTCATCAGTTGATGGGTGTCTAGATTGTTTCCATCTGTGGGCTATTGTGAATACAGCTACCATGAACATTAATGTACTAGTGTTTATGTGGACACGTGTTAATTTCTCTTGGGTAAACACCTAGGAATGGAATTGCAGGAATATACGGTAACTCTGTGTTTAACCTTTTTTTTTTTAACCTTTATTTAATTTATTTATTTTTATGTGGTGCTGAGGACCGAACCCTGTGCCTCACACATGCTAGGCAAGTGCTCTGCCACTGAGCTACAGCCCCAGCCCTGTGTTTAACCTTTTGAGGACTGCCAGATTATTTTCTAGAATGCCTGTGTCACTTCGTATTTCCCCTCAGCAGAGAGTGAGGCTTCCGATTTGATTTCCTCTTGTTCTGGCTAACACATTATTTTATGTCCATTTGTTCAGAGCCATCCTAGTGGAGGTGAATGGTGTCTCACTGAGGTTCTGATTCGCATTTCCATGATGGCTAATAATGTTTTCCATGTGCTTCACTTGATCTTAGCCACAAGTCTGAGCAATGATGTTATGCATTTACTTACCATTTGTATAAATCCTTTGGAGAAAGGTCTATTTCAGATCCCTTGCCAATTGTTAAAATAAATAATTTGCCTTTTATATTATTGAGTTGTAAGGGGTCTTTATATGTTCTGTATACTAATGCTTTACCAAATATATAACTTGCTAAAAAGTTCTCCCATTCTAGGGGTTTCCCTCTCAGTCTTTTAAAAGCCCCTATCAAAACTACCCTAAGATTTCATCTCACCGCAATCAGTATGGCAGCTATCCAAAATACAAGCAACAATAAGTGCTGGCAAGGATGTGGTGAAAAAGGCACACTCAAACATTGCCGGTGGGACTGCAAATTGGTGCAACCTGTGTGGAAAGCAGTATGGAGACTCCTTTAAAAAACGTGCATTGGAACCACCATTTGATCTAGCTACCCAACTCCTCGGCCTATACCCTAAAAACTTAAAAACAGCATACTATAGTAATGCAGCCACTTCAATGTTTATAGCAGCACAGTTCACAATTGCTAAACCATGGAAGCAACCTAGATGCCCCTTGATAGATGAATGGATAAAGAAACTGTGGTATATATACACAATGGAATATTACTCAGCAATAAAAGAGAATAAAATTATGGCATTTGCAGGTAAATAGATGGAACTGGAGAACATCATGCTAAGTGAAGTAATCCAATCCCAAAAAACCAAATGCCGAATGTTTTCTCTGATTAGTGGATGCTGATACATAAGGGGGTTGGGGGTGGGGGGCGTGGGAGAAATGGAGGAACTTTGGATGGGACAGGGAGGTGGGGAAGAGGAAGGGAAATGGAAGTAGCAAAAATGGTGGAATGAGATGGACGTCACTACCCTAGGTGCATGTATGAAGACACGAATGGTGTGACTCTATCTTGTTTGCAACCAGAGAAATGGAAAATTGAGCTCCATATATGTACTATGACTTGAAATGCATTTAAAATAAAGAAAGAAAAAAGAAAAAAGACGTAAGTTAGCTACGAATAATATATTCATCCATTACCAACCACTAACATCTAAATATTATATTACCATATTAATTAAAGGTGGTATGTAGAGAAATAACATGATGAAAAAAATCTCTGGAAGATTTCATTTGACAGCTATGTATGGGAACAATGACTAGAAAAAAAGCCAAAGTCTTGCATACAAGTTAGGAGGCAACTTCTTGGGAAACTCTGTTGCCAAATAAAAGAATGAATTGTAATTAAAAAAAAAAAATCCCCTAGACTCTGTTGGCCTAGGTGGCATTATCCACCCAAGAATTCCAGTGCTCCTCCCTGACCCAAAATGAAAGGAGCTCCATGGTTTTTGTGGTATGACTTAAATTTTTTAATTGAATTTATTTTCATATACCTCATAATTCCCTAGGAGTAATATGCATTCAAAAAGATCACTTCATTCTCCTTTTTTTTTCAGAATCTTTCCCTTCTAGGGCAGCATCTTTCCGTAGGTTCTGGAAGCTGTGTTCTTGTTTGAGATCTGCATCAAGTATTTGGAAAAACCAAGGGCTATGAAACAAGGTCCTTACCTTGCCCAAGAGAGAATGCGAAGAGGCAGAAGCATCACCATGACCCTTGAACACTGAAAGAGAAAATATGATTTAATTTAACTAAACCCAGAGAATTTATATCAGATTGAGAGGAGGAATATTGGAACCAATGACCAAAATTATAGAAATAAAAGTAGAGTACGTTACAGGAAATCAATCACTAACAACAAGGAAGGATGAAATAGAAGGAGCAAAAGAACAAAAAAATTCTCTTCCCTTCTCATACATATGAACATTTGTATGAGCCAAAAGAGCAACAGAAAACCAGACCATGTCATCCCAAGACCAAGAGACATTTGTTTAATTAATACGGACCTGTGTCTTCCATCATTTACCTTCCTATTGGTTAGATCATGAAAATGAAACAGGATATAAAATGTCCTGAGGAACTATATTACTAAAATGAATTATTTTTTTATCTAAGCAGTAAGACTCATAATTGTTGAAATACATTTTATACCAAAATCCAGTACACACACACATATGCACACACAAAGGCGAAGTTGTACTATACCTTTACCAAAAGAAATGCACTTGGTTATTTTCTTTCTCAACTATTTTATTTTACTCTCTCTTAAAAAAAAAAAAACAACAACTGTTAGAGATTGAGTAAGTTGATGGCATGACTTGCTAATGGGTTGCAGTTCACAGTTTGAAAAATATTTATTAAATAGCCTAATATGCAATGTCTTAGTTACTGAGGCTCCACCTGCTGCTGCTACAATGGAAGCTTTGTTCAGCTCAAACCTACAACCAGGGTTCCTGGAATGTGAACTAGAGTTCTCCGCCATGTTTCCGGTGGTTTTCTCTCATCTTTAGAGCCGTGTGGTTCCCATCCCTCCTCCAAAGCGCCTGGGAAACCACCACTCTTGGCAAAGCAGGACAGAGCCCTCAGAATAATTGCCTCCTCTCCTCCATCTTTCTTGGTGTGGTTGCCCTTGGACACCCTCAGGATGGGTCCTGTCTGCACTTATAGTCAGAGTCTGGTTCCACTCTGCCAGGCTGGGCTTCTTTCTGGCTGCACAGCTAACCTTGGCATCCCTGCTCAAGCAGAGGGTACTACTACCAACTTGTAGATGTGGTGCAGCACACCCATGGTCCTGGGCTCCTGGTCTCCGAAGCCATTCTGGTATTTAGGAGACCTCTCAACCCAAGAGTTCCTGCTCTTCACCCAGCCAGAAATGTGCTAGTGCAACTGCACTGAAATAGAAATGCCATCTGTAGAGGAAGCTGTCTCACCGAAAGTGGTGCAGTGGAGATCCTTCTCCACCTCCTTTCCCTGGTCTCAAAGCTGGGAATGACCACAGATCTCCTGGCTAGGCCCCCACTCTGTTGCCTCAAACTCCATGCCCCCAAGATGGTTTCCATCTGGTATTACCTCTCCTTCCTGGTCGTGGTGATGGAGGGGTGATGTTGACCTTAATGTGTGGTATCCAGTAGAAATCCCCCAAACACTCTTTCTAGACTCTGGGCCAAAAGGGATAAGCCCTTTGAAAAAAATATGAATCTGTACCTGAAACAGGGATCATAGATGACACACCTGTATTTGAATTGCTATAGAAAACTCATTCACAGGTGAAATCATCTTTCCTTATGATGACATCACTGGGGTTTCAGCATACAATCAAACTCTCAGCCCGAAGCAAGATGCTTTGGTAGAATACACATGGGTGGGAGAGGTCAGTCTTCTTATTAGCCTGCCATCTACACAGCAAATATTCAGAAGAATACTTATTGGTTCGCTATAGGAAATTTTAAGCACTTTATAACCTAGTTTAGGGACTACAAGAATCTCCAGATTGGAAGGACTCTTGAATTAATCTGCCCAGTTGCTATTGCTCTTTGCATTCCACTTTCCCAGACTAATTAAGCAATGCATTTGGCTACAAATAACAGAATATCCGACTACAGTAGCTTAACCAAATAGGAATGTATTTTTCTTACACCGCAAAGGATCTGGGGGTAAGAAGTTGCTGATTTTTGTCTAGCAGCTCCGTGATGTCAGAATTGATTCTTCCTGACTTGGGCTTGTCCTCATGATTTCAAGGTGACTTCTACATCACATTTGCCTTCCAGGTGGCATACAGGGATAGGTGTTCACCTGCTCTATCAATCTCTTTTTATCAGAAAATCAAAAGCTCATCTGAATGATCCAGCAGACAATTTCTCTAGATCCAAGGTTTTAACTGGAGTTTCCTTTCACCCCTGTGTAAAACTGAGGTATAGTGAGAAAGAAAGTAGAGGATGTATATTAAACAGGAAATTGCAAGTGATGGCCAGATTTGTTCAGTCAGAGGCCATTCATACTTGCTTGAAAATCCTCAAGGCAGAGGAGCAGGCCGTTCCATGTTTGACAGCTCTAGAAAAATGTTTTTGTTTTGATTTGGAATCAGTCTCCCTCCAACTCATCCCCAGGGCTGCTGGTTCTGCCCTGCATGGGCCATGCAGATAAACTGAGATACTTCTTGGTGACGGACATACGAATATTTGAAGACAGCTATCAAATCTCCTGTAATTCTCTTGTCCACAGGAAGTATTTCCAGTTGAGTCCTCACATGACATGATTTTCAGTGCTCTCACCTTTTGGCTTGCTTTCCTCTGTGTCTCTATTATATTCCACTGCCCCAAATAGCACCACAGACTGGGCATGGTAGCGCACACCTGTAATTCCAGCAACTCGGGAGTCTCAGACAGGAGGATCACAAGTGTGAGACCAGGCTCAGCAACTTAGTGAGACCCTAACTCAAAATAAAAAAAATTTAAAAATGGGCTGGGGATGTAGCTCGGTGGTAGAGCACCCCCTGGCTTTAATCCCCAGCACACACACACACACACACACACACACACACACACACAAATTTTTAAATAACACCACTGTTCACAAGGTGATGTGAGCAAAGCCAGGGAGGTTAGATGATTATCTCCATTGTCCCAAGTTATCACTGTCGTTGGTCAAGTTTTTATTGCCCTCTATGTATTTCCCTCTGGTGATTCAGCCAAGTAAAGACCGTAAATCTTTTCCACCCCATCATCTTTCTTGACTTATGTCATTGCTCTTGGGAATCCTAGAGCAGAATTTGTATTTATTTGTAGTCTATTTTATGGCATTCAATTTGACTTATATTTCTACTTTACTATTTTCAGATTTTAATTCTATTATCCAGACACTATTATTCCTTCCAGATTGACACTGTCAGCAAAGTGTGACAGATGGATGCTTTTTGCAACTCCATATAAATCCTCAGGAGATATTTTCAACAAAAAGGCCAGGATAGACTCTTTCAACCTGTCCCTACTGACTCCTTTCTAAAGTGAGGCTGGTCACCATTAAGATAAGAGTCCTTCAAGACTTGGTAGGTTCACTTCATCACCAGCTCTTCACATTCTATCCAGTGGACATTGCGAAATCCTCTTTCAATCTTTCTCAAATCTTCCGATCAAGAAAAGCACTCTCCTGATCAAAACATTTAGAAACCCAGTGAGATTTATGTGGGATGACTTTCCCCAATGAATCCATACTAGCTCCTAGACAGCATCAAGTTCCCTTCTTGATTCTTCCAATTAACCCTTACATCATCTAGAACTTTTTTTATAATCATGATCGCTTCTAATACTGGATACTGGAATTGCAACATACAATTTGGAGTTGAGTCACAGAAACTATTAAGAAATTACACATCAAACTAGAGGTTAGTACAAAAACAAAAATTATGGGTAATTTAAGTGATCTTTGAAAACCTCTTAAATGAGTCACAAACTGAAATATGCATGCTGGGCCATGTGCTATCTTGGACAGTGAACCTCCACTTCAAAGCCTGAAACACTGAGCTAGACCAAAGGAAAGTGCAAAAGGAAGTCTGTCGTTGAATATTGAACACATTTTTATCAAATCCTAGAAGAGAATGAGGGAAGAATGGAGAATTCTAAAGTATTCTTGCTGTCAATGAGGCAAAATCTGTGTTGTTTTAATATGAATCCTTCATAATCCTAACACCTATAAGTAGATGTTTTGTTATTAATATGAGATTTGAAGGTCATTATCTATGAAAGTACATAGCACAGGGTCTGATACCTAGTAAGCATCACTACATTTGAATCTAAATTGTTATGGCTTGGTTGTGAGGTGGCCCTCAAAAGCTCATGTGTGAGACAATGCAAGAACATTCAGAGAAGAAATGCTTGGGTTATGAGAACCCTAACCTAATCAGTGAATGAATCCCCTGGTGGAATTAACTGAGTGGTAACTGAAGGTGGGTAGGGTGTGGCTGGAGGAGGTGGGTTATTGGGGGGCGTGCCTTTGGGGTATATATTTGGTATCTGGCGAGTGGAGTCTTTCTCTCTGCTTCCAGATAGTCATGTGAGCTGCTTCACTTTGCCAACTCTTCAATCATGATGCTCTGTCTCACCTTGGGCCCCGAGGAATGGAGCCAGCTGTCTATGGACTGAGACCTCTGAAACCATAAGCCTTTAAATAAACTTGTCCTCCTTAAAGTTGTTTTTGTCAGGTTCTTTAGTCACAGCAGCAAAAAAGCAGACTAAGACATAAATCTTCCTGGAATATATCTTTATCTATAGCTATATATTTTTTCTAGAAGTTGAAGAAAAATTTTATTCACTGATATTTTTTTCCAGAGCAGCCTCTTCTCTTTCATGACCTTGGGAATTGGTCCTGATAGTCCCTTTGTGTAAGTTGATTCATACAATTAGTTCCCATAATAATGAAGTTGTGGAATGGAAAGTTGGACTCTGTTTTATGATGACAGTTCTATGGTTGGCTTCACCAGCTATAAGTTGTGTAACCTTGGGCAAGTTAATGTTTGGAAATTATCTCCCCATCTGCAGAACAAGGATTTATAAGTACTTCAACGATTTAAGTCACACATGCAAAGAGCCCAGCACAGAACAGATCCAGGTCTCCATGTTATATATTAAAGTCATATTTTAGAAAAGGACAATTTATTCTAAAATGAATCATAGAGGAAAATTATTTACATTAGAATTAATATAAAATGTTCTTCTAGATAACTGGAAACCCAGAATTCTGTTATTTTTAATCCATTCTATTACCTCAAACCACATTGAATAGCAGTTTAAAATAAATCACACATGTTATAATAAAATGTTTAATGTAATCATTTTGTTTTCCTGCTGACTCTGGATATATTAGGTTCTTGGAGCTACTGTAACAAAGTACCCAAAACTGGTTGACTTAAACTATAGAAGTTTGTTGTACTTTCTGGGGTCTAGATGTCCGAAGTCAACTGTGGGCAGGGCCGTGCTCTCTGAAGGACCTAAGGAAGACTTTCCTTGCTTTTTCAGCCTTTAGATTTTGCCTGTAATCTTTGTCATTCCTTGGGTTTTAGATGTATCACTCCAGCCATGTAGCCATCTTTTTATCAGTTTCCCTCTGTATCTGTCCTTGTGTTTATATTTCCCCTTTTTATAAAGATACCAGTTCTATTGGAGTCAGACTCGGCTCTAAAGACTTCATGTGACATTGGCGGCCCTATTTCCAAACAAGGTCACATTCTGAGCACTAGGATTAGGATGTCAACATAAGCTTCTTGGGGGACCTGATTTAGCCCAGAACCACTGGACTTGAGCAAAGAGGGATGGGGCCATGCTAAGTAATGGCCACTGAAGCTAACATCAGGATGGCGTCAGAGGGGAGGATGGCAAGGAAGGTTTTTCCACACCCACTTCTGTTAACACGACATTTGTAGAAGCCAGACGCACAAGGAAGAGGAGAGGTGACAGCTTGCTTGAGGCCTCATGCTCGTCCATTTCATACTTAAGAAAGCTACCAGTGCGCACTGCTTTTCACCAAGACTCAGAGATCAGAATAGCCAGACACTGACTACACTTTCTCTATCCCAGCATGGCATGATGCCAACTCCTAGCAAGTGCATGCTCTACAAAGGAGCAATGGAAGTGGATGATAACGTGTCACAGTTGGACAAACAATGAGAAGCCATACCTACACTTAACTATTATTTTTCTCTGTTCTGTTAGCTGCTAACTCCCCAAAACTAATTTTATTTATTGTAACAACAACAATTTTAAAAAAACCAAAACACCTTGACAAATACCTGAGGGTATCTTAGAGGGAAAATTTCAAGGGAGATTATTTATAGGAGTCAATCAGGCTCAAGTGGCATAAGGCTGATTTTTCAATACAGGGGCCCACTACATGGCATCATAGTGTGGGGTTGGTGGGCACCACATAAGGGTCTCAATGAGTGAGCTGCTGTCTGATAGGCAAAGTCTCCTCTCAGCCAGGTAATTCAATTCCTGAGAGGAGAGTTGTTTTTCCACATGAACACTGTTTTCTTGGATAAATTCGTTTGCAGGAAGCTCCTGAAGCAAACAGTTAAATACTTTATTGATTTATATGTATCTTCCTGAGTATTTCCAGAACATATAAATACAGGTGTCATCCATTCTTACCTCCCCCATATGCTTGGACACAGCATGAAATTTTTCTTTATGAAGAATCCAAGCTCAGCTTTAAAGAATAATGATTGGCACATGTCACTGCACCATTTGCAGCAGATGACAGTATCTGCCTCCTCTTGTCCTAGAAAGACCACAGGCCAAGAGTCCTTTTAATAAGTGTCCATAAACCTGTGGTCAATACATGGTGCTAATCACATTGGGGTCATAGGCTTGGTTTTTGAGCAGTCCAGAGAGACTTTTGCTGTGTTATGATCCTGATTATACCAGTAACCTCAATTTTCCATTATGAGTGACATTAATCATCAGGGAGAACAATTGTGAGAGACTTTGAATGGATGAATAATTGAAGGAGGAAAATCTGTCTCCATAACCATAAACTGAACTCAAAGCATATAACCTTCAAAGAACGATTTCTTACAAAGCTCAGCATATTAGCCAGAAAACCAATATATTTCTCATCTCCTGACAAGGTTTACTGTCCACATGTAAGTGAACCGAATGACAAATGATGAATCTGACAGCATTGAAGGAAATCTCCATTATCAGTATTGGGCATCAAAAATGAAGGATGCGGGAGGCTGGGCTAATAGATGTGAAGTTGCCAACCTAGGAGATTTTTCTCAAAATAAACGGACCATGTTAAAATAGCAACTTTGCTGTGATAGCAGATCAGCATTTCTTCAAATCAGGCTGTCACATTTTCAGCAATGACAGCCACTGCTTTGATGATATAAGCATCGTTTCTGGTTCTCATTTTGAGACAGGTTAGATTTCACAGGCAATTTTCAAGCCCGGCAGTGTATTGTGTGTAACACTTTGTTGCCTGTGCTACCAAGAATAAAGTTCAAAGAGAACTAAAGTTTCTCTTGAGAGACTCCAAACAACCTTGCTTATGGCTTTAAGAAAATCTCTTCAAGAGCAGCCTGACATGGTGAATATTCATGACTGTGACCTTGATGGCCATTAACCAGAGAAGAATACAGAGCCTATTTGCAATATAAGAAGCATCAGATGTATCCTCATACATAAAACTTAAACAGGTCTGCTTGAGAGTTGGTGGGAGGTAGAGAAATAAAAACTGTTCCTAATAAATATGCAAACACCCTCAAGGTCACAGACCCTGTGTTTATGTGAAGACAGGTTGCAAATTTATCAGCTGCCTCCAAGTTCTCTCTTTGACCACTTTGATCATTTTACGGCTAGCATTTCTCCGTTCACCTGGCTGATTCCACATGTCTTTGGCAGTGTTATACTTCTAACTAATCTGAGTTTGCTCTTCTTCCATATGCCAGGATGTCACAAGACGTTGATGGGGACGGTAGGAAATGGACAGGACCCTCCTGTGCTGGTTTTAAACTCTGACATACTTTTAAAGTCCTCGCTTTTTCTGTTACTCATTCATTCATTCATGGACTCAGTAATATGTCAGAACCTTCTGTCCCCCTGTATCCAAACAGATGGGATGTTCAAATGGAAAATTTGAGGAGAGTTTAGTAAACAGACTATTTAAATGAAAAGGTTCAGGCAAGCTATAGGGAAAACTCAAGGAATAATTCAGTGGTGCTGTAACAAGCCCTAAGTCTGGAGGGGCAAGAGGAGGGAGAAGTTACTCTAACATGGGTGCAGAGACTTCTCTTAGAGAGGGCCACCTCACAGGAGCTGTGACCAAGGCTGAGTCCTTGAAGGACTTAGCCAGTCTGCTGCAACCCTGTAGGACAGAAGCCAGGGGAATACATAGCCCAGCTTCTTCCTTCTCCTTCTCTTTGATCTTCTGTCAGTGTTTCTGCTGGGAGAACCACAGGTTGATTTCCATGAAGCAAATGACTGCTCGCCACAGCACCTTTATCCGGGCTGCTTCTGAGGCCCTGGATTCGCCCTAGTCGTGTGTGCAGGGTCATGTGGTTTTGTCAAATTGCCCAATGTAAGATAATATAACTGCAGTTGGTGAAGTCTGCCATCTCTCCACATTCCAGTTTACCCTCCACCAACTTGTGCTGGATAATGTGGTGCCAGAAATGATCACAGGCATGAACAGGCTCCAGCTGAGGGAGGCTGAGTTGGAGATGCATTGACTTTGTGTTTCATGGGGAAAGGTATGTGGTTCACAGTCACTTCTGCCTTCGCAGCAAGGGAATTTCCTCCCATCCTCTGTACGGATTCACCTAGTGTCATGGCACAGAGATGAAGAGCCAGAGACTTGTCCTGATGTGAATGTGTCCATGGTGTGTGGATGGGGGCTTGAAGATGAAGAGATGGAGTGGAAAAGATCTTTTAGTCAGCTTCCATTCCTGTGACAGATTACCTGAGCTAAATCAACTTATAGGAGGGGATGTTTATTTTATTTCAGAGGTGTCAGTCCATGGTCAACTGGTCTGGATGTCTTTCTGCCTTTGATAAGAGAGATCATCATGACAAAAGCAAATGTCAGAGGAAACCACGGAAAGCAAGAAACTAGGGATTGTCTGAATAATGTCCTGTCCCTAGCCAACACCTGAGATGAGGACTGTGTGCATTTCCTCAACTCACCTCCTCACCTCCAGTGAGGACATCCTGAATCCTATCTGAGTGACATCCTGAATCCCAGTCTGTGTAACACAGGTCTACTTTAAGTGAGGTTTTCCACCCTTCACATCTCTGCATCCTTTGTGGTCTAATGTCCAGATTCTTTTGTGACAGGCAAGACCCTCAACCTCTCCCGCCCTACTTCTTTTTTTTTATTTTTTTATTTTTCTCAAAAGTTGCATTTTAATACGTTAGAAAGAGATACTCACAGACTGAAGGTGAAAGGACGGAAAAAAATTTATCACTCACATGGACTGCGTAAACAAGCAGGAGTTTCCATCCTCATTTCAGATAAAGTAGACTTCAAACCAAAGTTAGTGAAAAGGGATAAAGAAGGTCATTTCATATTGCTCAAGGGAATCATTCATCAACAAGACATAACAATCTTAAATATCTATGCACCAAACAATGGGGCAGCCATGTTCGTCAAAGAAACCCTTCTCAAATTCAAGAACCAAATAGATCCCAACACAATAGTAGTGGGTGACTTTAACACAACTCTCTCACCACTGGACAGATCTTCCAAACAAAATCTAAACAAAGAATCTACAAGGCTTTCCCGCCCTACTTCTTACTGCTCTGGCCTTGCAGCCAGGGTTCCATTAAAACCCATGGCATCACAACATGCTGCCATCAGCCTTGAACATTCTCACACACTGTCCTCTTTGCTTAGAATCTTTCTTATGTGCCTGGACCACTCCTCAGTGCAGCTTTTCCCGACACCCTCCATTCCTTTCTTCTATAGGTGGATGTGGTTTGTCCCCCAAGGGCTCACATCCTAGAAGCTTGCACCCAATGCAATGGTATCAAGAGGAGGTAGAAGCCTAGAGGAAGAGGTGGGTGAGTGATTGGGTGATTGGTGATTAGAAAGGACTAATGCTGCCTTGAATGGCTCTAGCTTTCACGAGATTAGATTAATATTCTCAAGTGCAGTTTGTTATATGCAAGCCTGGCACCTCCCCTGAATCCCTCTTCCACACACTTTGCTGCCACCCATGCAAGCTCCCACCGTGTGATATCATCTTCCCTATTGTGATGTAGGCAGAGAGCCCTCTCCAGAGGCTGAACAGAGGGAGTCATCTGATCTTGAACTTTCAGTCTCCAACACTGTGAGCTGAGCTAAATAAACCTCTTTTCTTTATCAAGTATCCAGTCTCAGGTACTTTGTTGCAGCGACACAAAACAGACTAAGACACTTTCCAAAGTTCAGTTCAGCCCAAGTTATCACTTGTTCTTCTCTTACCATTTTATACACTTTCTCATCGGGTCACATCTCATACCACATTAGAATAATAGCTTGTTGTCTGACCATATACAGTTCACTCAGGTAACAAGAGCTGAGACTGTTTATTGGTTTAAGGCTGCTTTAATCAGATATGAAGACCGAGTTAGTGCCTTTTGTAGCACATACAGGCTGCCAAAACAAAATACCACAAACTTGGTAGTTTAAACAACAGAAAATTGCTTTCTCATAGAAGCTGGAAGTGCAGCACCCAGGTGTTGACAGTGTGGTTTTCTCCTGAGGGAGGCTGCTTCTCTTTGACTCGCAGATGCTACCTTCTCTCTGTGTCCTCATGTGGCCTTTCTGTTGTGTTAATGCATCCCTCTGTCTCTTCTCATGACTAGTCAGATTGGACTAGAGCCCCACCCTAATGGCTTCAAGACTGTTACATCCTCACGTGTTCAGAGGTGGGACTTCAATCCACAAACTCTGTGGGAGACACAGTTCAGGCTATAACAGAGAGCAAAGCAAGATGCTGCACAAGGAAGACGAAGACACACATTAAACCTGCTGGGAGAGGAAAAGCCCCAAGTAGAGACTAGGAAGTAGTGAGGCTGGTGTAGGAGAACAAGAGGAGTCCCAGGAAAGGTCTTGAGCAAAGAGGTTAAAGAAGTCTTGGCGCTGGCTGCTTATGGGGAACAAGTACTGGGATGGGACTTTAACACCAGCTATGAAATGAGCCCTGAAGGTGAGCCCAGCTGCCTGCAAAACCACAGCTGTTGGGATGTTGGCACATCTGTGTCTTTCTAGATTCGGAGTCTTTTGAAGCCCCCAAATAATCAGCATCCCTAGTGTCTGGGGATCGAGAACACTAATAGATAGAACAGCAAAGTTTGGGAAAGTAATTAATGAGCCTCCTAATGAGACTAGGAACAAATGAGTACCACATTTGCAGATCATCTGCAAGCTGGATCAATATGAATGCGGAAGATCTCATTATTCTATGTTCATTTTTATTTTGTTCTCAAACTCCAGTTGCTATCTGTTGCCCCCAGCACACATGTGCCAGCACATGCACACACACAACACGTGGTCCCCTGGATAAAGCAACAAAGAGTGACAGAGTTTTCACAGAGGAAACATATACCTATTTGTTCAAAGGTGCATTAAATCAAATCTTCCCTGGTACATGAACTTTTGCTTGGGAAATTCATTGCTCAAGACAATGAGTTCATAATAAAGACTTTCACCTAAACAACAAAGTACTTATTCTGCCTTTTCCTCCTACCTCTCTCTTTCTGTCTCTCTCTCTCTCTCTCGTAGCAGGAATTGAACTCGGGGGTACTAGACCACTGAGCCACGTCCCCAGCCCTACTTTGTGTTTTATTTAGAGATAGGATCTCACTGAGTTGCTTAATGTCTCACCATTGCTGAGGCTGGCTTTAAACTCACAATTCTCCTCTCTCAGCCTCCCAAAGTGCTGTGATTACAGGCGTGCGCCACCGTGCCCAGCTCCTCCTACATCTCTTAACTGTCTCACCTTGGCAACTTTCACAAAGGTGAAATGGTGAGCTGTGGGTGGTGGAAGTGGAAATCTCAGTTACTCTTGGATCTGATCTGTGTGCATGTCACTCACTGAGTTTTCTTGGCACAGCTCCTTGCCATGCTCCTTGACTATTGGCTAATAACGGATTTAAATTTTTCAAGCCTGTGGAGTCTCTTCCATAACCCAAGGTGAATAAGTGGTTCAGCCAAAACACAGGTGAAAAATCTTTGGCTAAAAGATAGAGACACACTCTTTTTAATCCTTATTTGTGGCATAATGGAATGACCTGAGAGGAAGTGCTACATCCAAATGGAGTGAGCAGAAGGCAGAAAATCTTGGTTATATGCACCTGGCCAGGTGTTCCCTCTCAGGTCTACACAGGGAGGCTGACAGCCAGCCGACCTGCATCTCCGGTAGATGCAAGGGAGAGCAAATTAACACTTACAAAGGACTCTAGTTGCAGGGGAAGGTACCAATTACTTCGCAGTGAAGTGTAATATTCTCAGTTCCTAGGCTGGGGGTATAGCACTTGCTTAGCATTTGCAAGGCACTGCCAAAACAGAAAGAAAAAAAAATCTCCTCCATTCCTAATGCTTAGATCTTTGTAATTGGACAGCTTAGACCTTCATAGTATTCCAAATATATATCCTCTCAACAGTCCAAGGATAGGAAAATGAATATCATATGTTCTCTAGATGGCAGACTGAATCGTGTCTTCCAAAATCCATATGCTTAAGTCCTAACCCCGGGTCCCCAAGGATGGAACTGTTTGAGACAATGTCTTTAGAGAGTTGATCCACTTAAAATGAGGCCTTTAGGGTGGGCCCTAATGTAATCTGACTGGTGTCCTTGATAAGAGATTAGGACACACACAGTCCAGTCCAGATTGAGCACATGAGGACTCGGCAAGAAGATGGCCATCTGCCCGACAAGGAGAGAGAGAGCTCAGGAGAAACAAAACGTGCCGATGCAATGATTTCTAAGACCCCAGAAAACAAGTCTCTCTTGTTTAAGCCCCGCGGTTTGTGTATTTCACTATGGCATGCTTGACTAACCACATACCCCACTTTATAGTACGTGATTCACCCAAGGTCCCAGAACAAATCACACGTGGACCAAGAACCCCAACTTTGGGCATTTCTGTGCTCCTTTGTTTGGTTTTGCCTTAGCTTCCTCTTTCACTCCATTTGTTATTCCATGGTAAAAAGAAACAACTCTTTTACCTAACATTTAAAGAGTAAACTTTAAATTCTCTTTACTATTACAAATGTGTGCATGTCCCCTGTAGAAATTTTGACTTTAGATTAATTAGGATAACTTAAAGAAAGAAAATAGAATTCACCTAGAATTCACTTGTAATCCTATCACTGGAGGCCACCGTCACTGTCCCTGTGCAGGAGGCTACTCTCCTTACGTATTTAAGTCTCCATTATCCAAAAACAAATCCCTCTTTATTTCCCTCTCCCCCTCTACCACCCAGCTAGAGATCTGGCTAAGATCTCTTCTTGGCCCTGTTAAATTAAGTAGAGAGGAGGCTACTGGCTTGAGGTTGACTCTGTACTTTGGGTTCCTAGATAACAAACCACAACTTAATTTAGGGCTACGCTTTTGTAACAAGCAGCTGAGATTCAGCCAACCACAGACAGCCAAATGATCACACCATGCCCAATGTTTTATGAAAAAAAAAGACAACAACAGTGTACAGTGTAAGGAGTATGAGAACTGGCCTCCAAAGACAGAAGGCGTCATGAGACAAAAGAAAGAGGGAGGCAGATCCAGGATTGCACAAAGTGCAATTCATTAGGGACTTGCAGACAGAAATGGTAGCAAGACGGAAAGATCCCCGCACCCTGAGGAAGACAATGGTGAGCCCCACTCCACAGGAATGCACTAAGCTTTCTTAAAAATGATTCACATGTCCATCATCAGTTAAGAAATAATTGGAGCATCAGTGGCCAGCACAACATGCTGAGATGACTATTCTGTCTCATGGGGCTTGGGATGCATGCCAAGATCACCTGGCAAACAAGTGGTGATTATAACCAAGATGGCTGTGGTCATGTCAAGCTAGATCTTGATTCATAAAAAGGCAAACATGTAGCTGCAGCCTATCAGATGATTTCTCTATGTTGCTCCATGTTTGGCCGAAAGAGCTGCTCCACGGAGTTCACTGAACCTCTCCTGTTACTGAGTGATACCTGGTTCATGAATTGGTCTTTACACAACTAAATTCTGTTAAATCTAATTTATTTAAAGTTTTCTCTTAACAACTGGCACAGCTGCAGCCCCTCCTGCCGGGCCGTCAACTGCTTCTCCCATTGGCATAGTATCTGGGAGGCCACACTGTTTTCTGTTATGTGAACTTGTTCCGGTTACTCAGCCCTTTGCTGTGTCCACACTGAGGTCCTTGAACAGAAAGGATAAAGGGAAAGTACCCTGAGAATAACTTACAACTTCTGTTCACACTCAGATCCATTTAAAATCCTTCAAAATTATCAGCTTCAAGGGATTTGGACTGGACAACAGATGCTGGGACCCTTGGTAGGAGGTGGGGACAGATTGGGGTAGGGGCCTATGAGTACAGTAAAAGGAGTCATAGAAAACACTGAAATGGGGGAACAATTTTATCTGTACACTCACTTGCCTCTAACTATAATTAAGATTACTTTTTCAAATATGATTGTGGGCAACCAAAAAAAGCAGCATTAGAAGTGCCTACAACTTTGTCACTAAAAGAAATCACAGATATTTTTTACATCACGTTAAAGTTTTGCAATACTATCAAATACCATTGGCCTTCATCACTTTGAAATTATAGTGTTTATTAGAGCCACAATAATAAAGTCTTGTTATCGAATGCATTGAAAGGTATAGATATTTCTTTACCACCCAGTTGCTTTTTAAAATATGTTCATAACTGTGTTAATAAACGGCTGCCTTGTGTGATGCTAGGTATTCTTATCCCATGCATTAAAATTATTTTTCTGAGGCATTGTCTATAGGCCTCACCATACAGCCAGAGGGTCTGATTATAAAAAGATAAAAATAAAAATAAAGGGTTGGCCTCTCTATACAGAGAAGGAGTGGTGTCCCTTGTTCCTACAGGGCAAATGCATGCACCTGCTCTGAAGGCTCTTCCCAGAAGAGAAAGAGCTGAGGCCCTGGGTAGGGAGATAACAAGGACAACTGGGAAAGTCTCCAGGTCCAAATATGCTTTTGCCTCAGCCTCCTGCCTGGGGTGGTTAGAGAAATGAGAGATGGAAGCATGAAACATTTTCTGGTAGAGACATTTGGAGAGTCCAGCCAGGGACTGGGCTGCTTTGCTCAGGTGTCACACTAGTGGCCCAGTGCAGGGCAGGGGCTGCGCTTCCCACACTGGAATGCCCCATGGTAGGGACAGGACCTCCAAAGCTGGCTCATTCTGGCACTTTCTTGGGCAGTGGGCCTTGGGAGGCAGAGAAGAGGGACACAGAGGTAAACATCACAGAGGGTGTGACTTTGGGGCATATGTTGAGGTACCTTTGGGGATTCAGAGAAATAACTGGGTTGTGATGGGGTTCAAGTTCTCGCATGAGCTAAGGTGGGACTCACCTTCGTTGCCATCATGGTGTAAGTGAAAGCACCAAGACTCATTTCATTTTGCCTCCCAGGTAAGGAAAGCTTGTGATGCCACTGGGGGCCTTGAAAGCCCACCTTCCAAGATCTTGTCTTCCAGAGCTTGGCTTTGTTTTGATCAGAGGAAGGGACAAGCTCAAGGGGCTGGAGAATAGGTTGAGTGATCATGGGATGCTCGGGGGCCCAGAAAGAGTGGGCAGATGGAGAGAAAGAGGAGAAACAAAAGCACAAACGCTTCCTAATTACAGCTTCCTCTTCATGGGAAGAGCGGCCCTTCCACAAGCTGAGGGGCTGGTGGTGGGCATAAGAAGGAACCTAAAGGACACTTGTCTCTTTTGCCAAGATGTGCCCTAGTCATCTTGTGTACTGCTCACAAATTGCCATGGGCTGAATGGAAACTGACTTCTCACAGTTCCGGAGGCTGGAAGTCTGAGATCAGGGAGCCCTGTGCTGGCTTCTGGTGAGGGCCTTCTTCCCTGGGGACTACTGACTTGTAGCCTCCAATAGCTCTCTGGTTCCTTCCTGTAAAGGCACTAATCTTGTTGATGAGGGCTCCATCCTCCTGTTCCAACCACCTCCCAGAGACCACGCCTCCAAATAACCATCAAATCTGGGATTAGTTTCCAATGTATGCATCTAGGGGTTAGAGACAAACACACCATCCATACAGGAGGAATGCTCCCTTTAGAACTCTGCCTGCAAGGAGGTCTTGCTTATGCGTCTTTGCTTCCTGGCCCTCCTGCGTGGAAGAGAGAGGTTGAGGTTAGCTGGGAGAGAGCAGAGCTTGACCTACAGAATAAATGGATGGAGGGGTAGATGAGGATGGGTGGAGAAAGGATGCATGCTGGGCTGAGTTTTAGCAGCTTGAGTGTGAGAGACTCAGCGAGAAAACTGAAGAGTGAGGAACGGACTTTTGAGATATGGGACCAGAGCTGTGGATCAGATTTTCTTTAATGTTCTTTGTAGGATGAGAGTAGATGATACATTTTTAAAATTAATTTCAGCTACCAGACTATACTTCTTTAACATGAACAGTCCTTTTTAATGTGAATCTGCATATACCAGGAACCTTTAGAAAAATTAAGGTATCTTGTATGACTGATGTGCATAGAAAGAAAGGATTATTTACTAGCAATAGAAAAGCATAAATTAAAATGAGATACTGTAGTTTACCTATCAAATTGACCCATCAAGGATGTAGGGAAATGACTCCTTGTATACATTGCTGATGGAAAAATTTCTGGGAGAGTAATTTGGATCACCTGCCTTTCCCAAAGCTTTGAAAATCTCATCATTTTATTACTCAACTAGTTCTCCAAGTAGGAATTTATCAAAAGGAACTTAACATTGATGAAGACAAAGACTCACCTACAAGTATCTTCATCACAGGATGTTCACAACAACATCTCAAAAAAAGAGAAACCCTCCAAACAAGGTGTTGAGCTAGCAAATTATGGTAAATTCATATAAAAGAATAACAGGCACTTAAAATGATTTTAAAATGTAGCACCCACAGTCTAGTGGATGCCTGGGCCCTGGAGTAGGGAGAGAGGATGATGCTGAGAGACCCAATCAGAGAACTTTCTGAGGTGAGAAGCAGCTCTTCCTTATTTTATTTTGGTGATGGTTACAAGATTGTACACAATCACCCAAGTCATCAAACTTTGCACTTAAAATTGGCTAATTGCTGTATGTAATTGTTTACCTTAGCAAACAAGACAGAGGGAAAGGGATGCTTTAGAATAGCTGAGGGAATGAGGTCTTAGTTTGAGGAAATTAATTTTAAAACAGCATGTGTGGTATAATTTTATATTAAAATGAGTACATATTTTGAATGAAATAATATAATATGAAAAACATACAACAAAATGCTAATGGTTACTATTGCTAGATGGATGAGACCATTGAGAAGTCCTCTTTTTCTGTCTTGAATTTTTTCTATATTTTACTTTCACAATTTTTAAAAAAGATTTTAATGTAGAAAATTTCCCCTATTAATAAAGATGGTAGGCTCATTGACATGGCATCTGTTTTTTTAAAATCAGAATGTAATCTTGTGAATATGGGAAATATAATCAGAAAAAAGCAATTAAAGTCATTCAAACTTTAGAGCTGAAGCTTTTCGTTCCACTGAGACCGTCCCTGCTTGTCTCCTAAAGCAATCCCTGCTTGCAAGGGTGCTGAGTCTTGACAAAGATGGTTGGTTATCTCCCTCTGTGTTCTCTTTCTCTTACATACTAACAGAATCTTCAGTTTTTTCACTGAGCAAATGCTAATTCCAAATCAAGACCACACTTCCCAGGATTCCTTGCAGGTAGGTGTTGATGCATGACTAGGTTAAGGTTAATGAGATACAAGTGAAAGTAGTATGGGAAACTTCCAATTTTTTCCTTTAAAGGAAAGTTTAGAGACTTGTGTTAGTCAGCTTTTTGTCACTGTGACAAAATACCTGAGAAAAACAACTGAAAGGAGAAAGAATTCATTTTAGTTCATGATTTTAGAGATTTCAGTCCATAGTCGGCTGACTCCATTACTTTGAGCCTGAGATGAAGCAGAACATCATGGTGGAAAGGCATGGCAGAGGAAAGCTGCTCAGCTCACGAGAGCCAAGAAGTAAAGAGAGCGAGAAAGGGACTAAAGTAAGATATACTCTTCCATGGAATGTCTCCAGTGACCCACTTCCTCCAGCTAGACCCCACCTTCTCTAGACCCCACCACCTCCCAATAATGTCATCAAATTATGAATCTAATGAATCACCCTACTGATGAGCCTTCATTATCCAATCACTTTCCAAAGCCCCACCTCTGAACATAGCTCTGCTGGGGACCAAGCCTTCAACACCATAGCCTTTAGGGGATATACCAAATTTATACAATAACCATTTCATTTCCTCCCCTTCTCTATATTCCCATTGGGATTGTGGAGCTGGGAAAGCCATCTGGGGCCATAAAAAGGAAGCCAGATGTTACAGAGGAACAGTAATAGGTAGGAATCACTTGGTATTTTGATCATTATGGAGCCAAATGAAGCCAGAATTAAAGATCAGTGGTCAGAAGAGAGGCCAATTGGGTCTGGGAAGTTGAAGAGGGATTGAAATGCTAATACCTTCAGAGCCCTTCCTCCACCCTTATCAAGATAACCTGCTCCTGTTCCAACCTGTTGCTAAGGTAACCTGTCCCAGAGATTGTCCCTCCCTACAGGGAGTTATAAAAGTTGTTAATTACAGCCCCTCCAGCCCATCTGCTTCTCACCTTTTTGGCCATCCCACCAAGAGCATCTCCTGGGCCTAGGCACGTAGGCAGGAAGGACAGAGATAAGGGGAAGAGAACAGGAGAACAAAGGAAGCCTAGAACATATAAAAAAAAGGCAAGATGGGCTCACTTCTTGGGATACCAGGATACCAGCTATGGCTCTCTTCTCTCTCCCAGGAGAAGTCTATGTTACCCCTTTTTAAATAACCCCTGTTTTATATGCTTGCCTCAGCATGCTTCTCTGATGTTATACTTCAACATGTGAAGAAGCTGAACTCATCACCCATTATCAGCAGTATCACAAATACCAGCCCTGTACTACCTACTCTGACTTTTATGTGAGAGAGAAATGACATTTCATCCTGTTCTAGTCATTATTATTTTGAGTGTCTCTGGTATTGCATTAGAACTAATATTCTCAACAAAAACATGAGCCAAGCACCTCAGTAGGAGAATGAATGAATGCATGAATGAAATGGATTTATTTGTGGTCTTTAAGGTTGAAAATCTGGAAGAACTCATTCTGAGTAGTCCCAGAATACCACCTAGATTATTAGGAAAGGGCATTGTTGATTGAGTGAAATCCCATGACTTAGCTCCGGAGATTGAATGAAAAGATTCCTTTAATGTTTTCTTGCTCTGTTTCTGAGTTTCTTCAGAACCCAAATCCAAACAATGAGAAAAGAACCAACTTTTTCCAGACTTTTCCAAGTACATTATGATGGATCCAATGTGGAACTCTCACCAGTACTAACATTTATTGAGACCATACTATGTACAGATATTGTACTAAATGTTTTAATGTAATTGTTCACTTAATCCCAAGACACCCTAGGCTTGTGTTATTATGCTTCATTTCAGAGAGAAACTAGAGGTTCAGAAAGATGAAGTAACCCTCTCAAGTCCTGCTGAAGGGGACTATCTCCAACGCTATGATCCTACATAGTCCTGGCCCTGACCTGTGCCAGAGCAGTCCTCTCCCAGCAGAGAATCAATGGGTTTGGCCCAGCAGAACTTTCAGCTTCAGTCTGCATTCAAATGTCAACCTCATGGTGTTCTTTATAGTTGGGTTTGGAGAGAGAAGCAGACAGCCGTTCACTTTTTTTGTTGAAATGCAATTGAAATGGATCATTGTTTTTTTAATCCCATTCTCCTGGGAGCCAACAAATTATCAACACACAATTGAAAGCATCTCTAAAACAAAGACTGCAGAGAGTTTGTATGATAATAAGATGTAATAGAAGCCGGCAGAAGGGATTTAGGGGCCCAGACTTGCTATCTTAATTGTCAATAATGATAATGAGTTCGGCTAAGGACATTGCCTTGCTGGGAATTCGACATTTGTTTTGTCTCCTGAAACTCTGAATTACCTCTTTCACTTCCTTGGCATTTTAACATTTGCCTTTTAGGTAGATTCAATATTTTATTTCAAATAGTAAATATTTTTCATATAAAATGTATTGATTTTAGCTATTGTTATTCCAGATTCTATTATGCTATTCAGATACTAAATGGAAAAATGGATGTAACCTAAGTTTCTTTAACCAAAGTAACTGTTAGCATGTGGTAGAGCTCCTGTGTCCTCCCGGTCCCCTCTGCAGTGTTCCTGCTCTGCATGCTGAAGCTCCTTTAAAGCATAGCCCAGGCAAAGGATCAGGTCTGGGTAAAGCCAAGTGTTTTTATTAAAACATTATCAGTGCCCATGTCATCTCCGGGACTCTGGAGGGCCTCAGCTGCATGTTTTTATCATTATGAAAGAGCAAAGCTGCTGCTTCTGTGACACCTTAACTCCACCCACCTGCACTCCAACAGCCTTATTCCACAAAACACAGTGGCGGACACCTGTGATCCCAGCAACTCTGGAGGCTGAGGCAGGAGGATCGCAAGTTCAAGACCAGCCTCAACAACTTAGCAAGTCCTTAAGCAACTCTGTGAGACCCTATCTCAGAATAAAAAGAGGAGAGGGGCTGGGAATGTGGCTCAGTGACAAACTGCCCCTAGGTGGTATCTCCAGTACCTTTCTCCCTGATCCCCTGCCAAAAAAAGAGAAAATTCACTGTGTCTTTCTGCCATCTGTTGTTTTGATTCCATTCAAAATAGGATTTAGTCCTCCAGGAGCAAAGAACAGTGAATACTGTTAAGCATAAAAAGAAGTAAAGTCAAATTTAAAGAAAAAAGAAAGGGGCCACCAGCAATTGCTGAAACACCACCCTCTAGAAAGACTTCACAGTGGGGGACCATGGCACAGGCCTATAATCCCAGCACTTCGGAGGCTGAGGCAGGAGGATCGCAAGTTCAAGGCCAACTTCAGCAATTTAGCAAGGCCCTCAATTTAGCAAATTTCTGTCTCAAAATAAAAAGAAGGGGTGGGCTGGACCCTCTCCCCCCCCAATAAAAAGCAGAACAGCTTCACTACTTGTGTAGCTTATTCTCCCATCAATCATGGAAGCAAATTCAACAAGTCAACAAATAATTCCCAACTCCGTCCTCCATCCAGACAGACACTACGCTGTGCATCAGAGATTAAACTACAAAGAAAAGGCAGTGACTCCCTACACTCAAAGTTCTGGTCTTGCAGGGGAAATGACCAGCAGCCTGTAATAAGCCCAGGGTGGAAGTGTGTGGACAGTGTGAAAGGAAAGTAGGCCCGGGCAAAGAAAGTCCTGCCTGAGGTTTTTCAGGAAAATGTGCTGTGAAAGAGAGGCTCCTGCCAGTGACAGGCACTGAAAAGCTAGGCTCCAGGGAGGAGCACCAGCCCCTGTGAACAGAGGCGCATGTGCAGGGCAGGGTGTGATTTTGTGTATGATTATGTCCAAGCTAAAGCTGGTAGGAAATACTGAAATGTGACAGTGGTTACCTCTTGGTCCTGAGATTAGAGGAAAACCAGTTTCATCATCAACATTTCTCATCATTTCCAAAATTTGAGCAAATAAGCTTAAATTTTTTTTGGTACCAGAGATTGAACTCAGGGGCACTCAACCACTGAGCCACATCCCCAGCCCTATTTTGTGCTTTATGTGGAGACAGGGTCTCACTGAGTTGCTTAGTGCCTCGCCGTTGCTGAGGCTGGCTGTGAACTCGTGATTCTCCTGTCTCAGCCTCCCTAAGTGCTGGGATTACAGGCGTGCGCCACTGTGTGCCCTCCTTTAAATGTTTTTAATAGGGAACAGAGATAGGCTTTTTGTTATGTTTTTGTTGAATGAGTGGCATGTTTGGGGTTGTGGCTACAGAGATCAAAATGCCCAGGGTGAGCAATGATTCTGAAAGACTCTGATCAGGGCCGCCCAGAGTTGCCGGAGGGGAGGAGACAGAGCTTGGTGGTGTGCTCAGCGGCTGTCAACCCTGGTGGAGGAGCCTGAAAGCCCCAGACCATGATCTGAGTGTGGGACCCCCAAAATGGGACACGTGGGTGTGCTGGTTCCTATGGGCACTTGGGCAGCCGTGGGAGCAGGCAGGGGCTGTCTCTGAGCTTCCCCTTATTGCCTCAAAACAGGTCCTCCAAAAAGGAACTCAGCTGTCACGCGTCCCCTCCCTGGAATCTTATCCACCCCGGAGGATTAACTCCCCCACAGGAGAGGAACCTGGGGGTGGACACGGCCCCTGGACAGACTAAGAGGGACCTTGAAGGGGTGATTAGGTGATGAGAACTCTGCCCCCACAGATGCACTAATGCTCTCACCACCGTGGATAAATTATTACGGACTGGGCTCCTGGCCAAAGGATAAGTTCAGGCCCCTTTTTGTGTCTCTTGCCCCTCCACCTGCTCCCACCATGGGAAGGCACGGCAGGAATGCCTTTGGCAGATGCTGGCACCATGCTCTTGGACTCCCCAGCTGCCAGAACCATGAGATGCCAATTTATTTTCTTTATAAATACCTGGTCTGTGTACTGTCACAGCAGCAAAAGACAGTGACCCCAGTTCTTCTCACACTGTGTAGGCACACCAGTTCCCTGAGGATCTTGTTAAAATGCAGTTCAGGCTCAGTAGGTCTAGGGGGCACAGGCTGAGAGTTTGCCCTTGTGATAACCTTCAAGGCAATGCTGCTGCTGCTGCTGCTGCTGCTGCTAGTCCAGAAACACTTTTGAATAACCAGGCTCTAAAGTGCACATAAGGCCGTGCCAAGCTAAGGGCTGATTTACATGGGACGAGACCTTGTTGATGGCAGGTTTCCATCCATGCATTTGAGAATTGGCTGTGACCTGAGTATTTACAAGATTACTTGATACCATTTTATAGAATTCATGAATATGGGGCCCACAAACACCATGAATGCTGTAATCTTTTAACTTGTAGCCTGCAGCTTGCATTAATTTATGAATGTCATATTATTCACCTGGAAAAGCTTTTTATTTAATTGCCAAATTGTTTATCTTTCAACTGCAAAAAGAGCAATTATAATCGGTCTTTGCTGGCATCAAATGCTCCTATGTGGTCACGGGATACTTTCTTATTATAATTAGACTCCATCATCTAATCAAAGTCCATTTTGGGATCCAGGCAAAATGTGGTCCCTTTAAATAGCCTAGGAGTCTGTCTTATGCTGACGTAAATTCAAATTGTCCACCCAGATGAGCCTCACATGATAGAACAGATGTGATTTGGAAGAGATGAGCTATAAAATATATTTCTCAAAATTGAAATAATATTTTCTTCAACTTACAAAATTGGAAGAATATAGTCACCCTTGGTATCTGTGGGGTGTTGAAGATACAGAAATCTGTGGATGCTCAATTCCCTTATATAAAATGGTGTAGTATTTGCAAATAACCTATGTACATCTTCCCATAACTTTAAATCCTTTCTAGATTATTTATAATTCCTAATACAGTGTAAATCCTCCCCAAATAGTTGTTTGAAAATAGATGTGTTGCTTAGGGAATAATGACAGAAAAGTCTGTATGTGTTGTACAGACATGACTCTTCTTTTTGAATATTTTCGATTTGAAGTTGGTTAAATTTGTGGATGTAGAATCTGTGAATCCGGAGGGCAGACTGTATTTCCCTTGAAATGATGCCCTCTGAAGACACCATCCAGGAAAATATCACTAAGAAATAATTCATTCAGGTGGTGTATGCCTGTAATTCCAGTGGCTCCAACAGCTGAGGCAGGAGGATCACAAGTTCAAAACTAGCCTCAGCAACCCAGCGAGGCACTAAGCAACTTAGCAAGACCCTGCCTTTAAATAAAATATTTAAAAGGCCTGGGGATGTGGTTCAGTGGTTTAGTGCCCCTATGTTCAATCCCTAATAACACACAAAAAATTCAGTTCACAAATATTTATTGACAAAAGAGCAGTGACCCTGGAAGGCAAGATACGGTCTGGTGGGGAAGGCTGATAATATATGGAACTGTCACTAGACTGGGCTGAGGACGTCCCTCCAAAGGAACAGTGACACCTCAACTCAGCTCAGGTGCACTTTATTTTATTTATTTATTTTGGTGCTGGGTATTGAACTCAGATGTGCTTTTTCATTGAGTTACATCCCCAGCCCATTTTATCCTTTTTTTAATTTTGAGATAATCTTGCTAAGTTGCTGAAGGTCTCACTAAGTTGCTGAGATTGGCCTCAAACTCAAAATCCTCCTGCTTCAGCCTCTCAAATAGCTGAGATTACAGGCATGTACTACCACACCTGCCCTGGGTGGGTTCTTGGCTTAACAATGCTGAAAAGAATTTCAGGACACGTCAAAAGCAGGGCATAAGCAAAGGTTTATTAAAGGACAGCAAAGCAAAGGTCTGCACATCCCAAGGGCAGGGTGCAGATACCCCTTGCTCCTCAGAAGACAACTGACACACCCAGGGTTGAACTTCCTAACTATACAGAGGATTTTTCTGGGAAGAAATGTGCAGGTTCCCAGGCAAACTTCTGTGAAACTCAAACCACAAGTCAATCATTTGATATTTGGGGTCAGAACGTTTCTTCCTGGTTAGGCAATCTAGCCATAAATCCGTGATGGGCCCGTTGTGTAGATCTTTGGATCTGGCAACTTTTAAATCATCTGCATTTCTGTTCTAGTTGATCTGATAGAAGCACACACGAAAAGCCCACCGTGCTCCTAGATCTGGGTCTCCATCTAGTAAGGGTCTCTCGCTCTCAGAGAGCCCAGCTGTCTCTGAGTGATTTTAGACAATGAGAAGGCTCTGGAAGACAGCAATGTGCTGGTGATGTGGGAGCTGCTGCCAGTGGCCAGAGCCAGCCTCTCTCAAGAAATGTTGCCTAGAAGTTGAGACGCACATGGCAGGAATCAAGAGCCAGAAAAGAAGGGACTTGTCCTGGCTCTGTTACTTTCTAGCTCATGGAACTTGAGCAACATTCCCTCATCTTTTCTAGGTCTCAGTGTCTGCAAAAATAAAGAGTGACCTAGATTGGTGGTTCTTGATCCTGGCTGCATCTCAGAACTACCGGGAAAACCTCCCAGTTGCTAGTGGGTGACTTCACTGGTCTGGGATACAACTTCGAGCCTGGGTAACAGTCTCCAGATGATAGTAATATACACAGCACTTTGGGAGCCCTGAACTGGATTATCTGTGACGTTCTGTCCTGTCCTACCCCCTGCTGACACAGGGCCAGTCCTGTGGAGATGGTCAGTGACTCAAGCAGCACAGCCTCCCTGAGCCTCTGTACCTCCAACTGCTCCATGTGGAGAGCTGACCTGGATTTATCTATCCCCTTTCATATCATTATTATTCTATGGCATGCATAGACTGTTTGCTTACTTAACCACACGGCTGAAATCCCATCTTGGGTCAGCAGTCTCTTTCCCAGCTGGAGGAGGCAATGTGATATTCCCTGCTGGGCTTCTTTCTGTCTCTCAGTCTCTCCAAAGAAAATGTACTTTTCCATCCCTTTCAATTGTAGCATAAAAAGAGAGGGGACGATATTCGTAGGCATTTCCTTTATAAATGAGGGCAAACAATGCCACAGCTCTCAGCTTGCTATCCAGGTAAACTCAGTGCCAACGTAGAAACCTTGAACGTGAACCATCATTTGAGGAAACGCAGTGAGAAGATGTTTTGTTCTTCCACTCTTTCATTCATGTCCTTTTAAAAAATCCCTAAGATATAATCCAAAAAGAAAGGTAGTGCTTTCAAAGGCCAAGGCTCACTAAAAGGACTTAACTCTATTAATGACAGAGGCCACTAAATTCCAGCTCAAGCAGATTAGCCCAGTTAAGTCTTTGGCATTAGAGTCTGTCCTAACAGCCAGGCGTGCTGAGACGCCATGGGCCCTCCTGCCCACAAATCCTCGGTCGACTCCCAGTAATAGCAATGTAATCTATGGAGGAAGCAACAAAAGGCTAAGTATAGACTGCCAAGAGCTCAGTGTCCTTTAGAATAGAATGCCAGCCACATGGGTTGCTTTAAATTTTCTAATAGTCCTATTAAGAAAGAAAAAGGAACTCAGGAAACTAATTCAAAGTCATATTTTATTTTATCTCACTTGGCCATACTGTTATTGCTCCAAATTGATACACAGCCTTTATTCATGAGATACTTTACATCCTTTCTTAGCAACTATTCAAAATTCCAGGAGTGTTGTATACCACATCTCAACTTGAACTTGATCCATTTCCAGGGCTTGATAGGACACATGTGGTGGGAGCTGCTGTCCATGGGCAGCAGAGCCTCAGAGATCTGGTTTGCTCACACTGGGAACCCAGTGAATGTTTCTTTAAACAGTATGAAACTGTATTATCCCATGGAGGGAAACACGTTAGCAAATTTATTTGTTGGGTAAAGGTATGTGGTGAGCAGTCAATTCAGGCTGCCATAGCAAATACCATGGACTGGGAGGCTTATGAGCAGCAGAACTCCCAGAATCTGGAGACTGGGAGGTCCAAGATCAGGGTACAGTCAGAGTCTGGTGGGAGTCCACTATCTAGCTCGGGGAGGGCACCTTCCAGCTGTGTCCTCACGTGGTGGGACAGCAAGGCAGCTCTCCAGGGTCTCCTTCATAAGGCCGCTAATCCCATTGGGGAGGACTCCATCCTCTTGCCCTAATCACGTTCCAAAGTTTCCACCTCCCAATTGCATCCCCTTGGCATTAGATTTCAACATGACTTATGGGAGGTGGGGGGCAAACATCCAGAGCACAGCTAAGGCGCCAGGGCCAGAAATCTAGGTACAAATTCCACAAGCCCTTTACCTTTCTGCTCCCTACTTTCCTGAACCAGACTCTTAAGATGAGCAACCACTGTGGTGATCATAATTAACCCAAATTCACAACACAAGATGTGAAGCATGTTTAAGAAAACAGGCAAAACTGAACCTTCACTTAGCTATGATTGAGACATTTAGGTGCTATGTCAGCATTGGAGTATTTTTAGTAAAATTAGCATTAAGTGTACTAAGCACACTAGTACTTACTGCTAAGTTACTAAATACTTAATTTAGAACTAAATGGGGAAACAATCAACAGAGTCCTGATCACAGAGTGTTCACTGAAGACATCTGGACACCTCTGATGGGTATGTACAGAGTTTTGCATACAGCAGGTTACCAGGAGATGTTGAGTTCACTATAAAATTATGGCATTAATAAAAACATCAGCTGCCAACCTGATAAAGGAAAACTCAAGGGCCTTAAGCCACACATATGGAATAAACCCAAGTGCTATTATTTTATTGGTGTGTTTTCCTTGAACTTTTCTGGCTTTAACATAGGAACTGCTATTTGGAGCAAATTGCCACATCAGTTGTTAATGTGGCTCAGAAATTTAGTTTTATTTTCTTCTAAATGACTCTTCTACAGTAGAGGGTTGTGATTTTCTTCTCTCTCAGATGTCCGCTGTTTGATGAAAATTAGCCTCCCTCCATTCCTTGCTTCTTAAAGGCCCCTGATGGGGCTGAGGTTGTAGCTCAGTAGTAAAACGCTTGCCTAGCATGTGTGAACCACTGGGTTTGATTCTCAGCACTGCATGTAAATAAAGGTCCATCTACGTCTAAAAAAATATTTTTGAAAAAATATCAGGTCCCTGATAATTACTAGCACCAGCACATGCAGTCCTGAGTATGTACCTGCCTTCATAACAGGGTAAGGACTTTCAATATAATTCCTATCTAAACCCCAGTGATATTTTTCGTTGTAAAACTATCCTAAAATTCATATGAAGCCTTAAAATATCCTGAATATCTAAAGCAATTTTGGGTTATAAGAACAAAGCACGAGAGATCATACTCCCTTTCAAATTATATTGCAAAGCTATAGTAATCAAAACAGCATGGTAGAGGCATTTAAGCATCACATAAACTAATGGAACAGAATAGAGAAACCAGAAATAAACCCATGCGCCTATGGTCAACTAAACTCTGATGCAGGTGCCTGAAAGTGGAGAAAGGAAAATCTCTCTAACAAATGATATTGGAAAATTAGATGTCCACCTGCAAAACAATGGAACTGGACTCTTATCTTATTCCATATAAAAACTAACCTGAAATTGGCTAAAGACTTAAATATAAGATGTGAAATCATAAAACTTCTGCAAGAAAGCATAAGTGGAAATCTCCTTGACATTCATCTTGGCAATAATATCTTTTAGTTTTGATGCCAAAAGTACAGGCAACAAAAGTACAAACATACAAGTGGGACTATGTCACAACTAACAAGCTTATACACACACACACACACACACACACACACACACACATGCACAAAATCAAACAGCAGCCTCACAGGAAGGGAAGAAGATATGTGCAAACCATATAGTGGATGAGGGTTCATATCCTAAACCCATAGGAACTTACACAACTCAGTAGCAAAAAAGAAAAGAAAAGAACCACAACAAAAAACAAATAACCTGATTAAAAATGGGGCAAAGGACTTAAATATACATTTTTCCAAAAATGTATATTCCAAAAAATATACATTTTTCCATTGACCATTTTCCAAATGGTCAATGAGTATATGAAACAATGATCAACAGCACTAGTCGTTGGAGAAATGCAAGAGAATATCTATTGGTGAGGGTGTGGAGAAAAGGGAACCCTTGCACCCTGTTGATGGGCATGTGAATTGATGCAGTCATTTCAGAAAACAGGTTGCACAAGAAATTAAAAATAGAATTCCTATATGATCCTGCAATTTCACCTCTGGGTGTATATTAAAGAAATTGACATCAGTATTTTGAGTAGATACATGCACTCCCATGATCATGATGTAGCCTTACTCACAATGGCTGAGATATGGAAACAGT
The DNA here is from genome assembly GCA_004024805.1 of Geosciurus inauris. Taxonomy (NCBI): domain Eukaryota; kingdom Metazoa; phylum Chordata; class Mammalia; order Rodentia; family Sciuridae; genus Geosciurus; species Geosciurus inauris. Next base: position 210,137 of record PVHX01000336.1, on the reverse strand, counting down.
CCGAGTGTCCATCAGAGGGTGAAAGTTGAAAGAAATTGTGGTGCATGCACATGATGGAATATTATTCAGTCATGAAAAGGAGGAAATGCTGCCATCTATGACAATAGGGATAACCTGGAGGACATTATGCTAAGTGAAATAAAGTAGACACAGAAAGATAGATACTGCAGGATTTCACTTCTAAGTGGAATCTAAAAGTAATCAAACTCTTAGAAACAGACAGTAGCATAGTGGTTGCCAGGGGCCGAATGTCGGGGAAAGGAGGGGATGTCTGTCAAAGGGTGCAGCTTGCTACTGGTAAGATAAAGAAGTTCTGGGGGCTGGGGTTGTGGCTCAGTGGTAGAGCACTTGCCTAGCACATGTGAGGCACTGGTTTCAATCCTTGGCACCACATAAATAAATAAATAAATAAATAAATAAATAAATAAATAAATAAAGGTATAGTGTTCATCTACAGTTAAAAAAATATTTTTTAAAAAGAAGTTCTGGGGATCAAATCAGTAGCATGGGTGTGATATTAGATTGTGATAGTTGATACTACATATATATTATATATATATAGGCATATACATTTATCTACCAAAGCATTGCATCTTACACCTCAAATGTTTTCAATTTTTATTTGACAATTAAATATTTTAAAATAGAATAAGAAAGATGTTGTGATTCTATATCACTTACAACCAGAGAAATGAAATGTTATCCTCCATCTGTGTACAATGAATCAAACTGCACTCTGATATCATGTAAACCTAAATTTAAAAAAAAGATAAAAAAGAAAACACAATGGCAATGTTATGCACAAATAAAAAAATAAGAAAGAAAGGTAAGGGCTGAGATTGGAAAGAAATGAAAAGAAAGATCAAAGTCAGAGTTGGTGATATTAGGAAATTGCCTGACTAATTCTAAAAAGTATGAAAAACTTTTTAAATGATCCAAAGTTGTTCAAAGAAAAAAAATCTAGAAAGAGTTTGGTTTTGATAGTGAATCAGTTTGGGGAGACAGCCAGGGGATATATGGGAACTCTTTACTTCTTATGCAGATTTTTCTGTGAACCTAAAATGACTCAAAAAATAAGACCCATTTAAAAGAAAAAGGAAATCTTAGTTTGCCTCAGATAACTAAATTATAAACATAGAATCACTCAGTAGCCACCACATGCTTGTGTGTAATTTAGTTCTTACTTTTTCTTCTTTTTAGCTGTAATGAAAGCTAATAAGAAGGGAGTTTCCAAGGACTCTGACAGCTTAAAAAGACAAGGACATGGAGAAAAGGCTTAAATTTAGAACCGGGTAATAAAGGTTTGGGTGTAGCTTGTGTTGCTGTTGTTTTGTCAGACTTGGAGGCAGCAGAGTGCTGGGGATGTGGCTCGGTGGTAGAGATGGCAGGGTCTGAGATAAGCACAAATTCTTCTTTTTTTTTTTTGTAGCTGTGCAAAAACCAATCTGGATGTGATTTTCAAAGCTTGGATTCTGATATGGATACATTATCTAATGAGACAGGTAGGATACCACAGTGAAGCTGTGCAGGTGCACTAGTCTAGGTTCCCTTGAAACAGACATGTTGAGGGCAAGCAAGCAGTTGGCTGGAGAGGTGATCCTTGCAGGTACCTGTGAGGGAGCGGGAAAGGAAGACAGAAAGGCCTCAGTTTTCCCCTAGACACCATCCAGGCTCAGTCTGCTGGGGACCCTCTGAGGAACCACATGGAAACTTCTCAGAATGGCCCCCTCTGAGAGAGGGACGCTGTGTCCAGTCCTTCAACGATGGAAGGCTGTTCCAAAGGGCATCAAGTTCCCAGGACCACCCGGTTTCCCTGAGCACACAAATGGAACACTCCAAGCCTTTTTTTTTTTTTAAACAACCTTTATGTTATTCATTTATGTATGTATTTTGTATGTGGTGCTGAGGATCGAACCCAGTGCCTCACGCGTGAGGGGCAAGCGCTCTACCACTGAGCCATGACCCCAGCCCCAACCCCAAGCCTTTTGAACTGAAGGAAAACCTGCAGAATTGCAGAGTGCTCGGCCATTGAGGCAGGATTTTGTGCCTAGACTGGGCACTGTCTCTGGCAGCTACCAGTGAGCACAAAGGCAGAGGCGACTGAAGAAAGGGCAAGAAGGAAGTTGGCCCCTAGTATATCTACTTTAAAAAAACTTATTAATAAATGCATTGTATTTATTCATAATAGGGCCTGACTTTTTTTATGTTATTTTGTTTGGCTCTCTCCTCCCCATCCCTCTGGATTTTTTCCTCCTTCTTCATCAAAAAAAACAAAAACAAAAACTATTTTTCAGACTTCCCTGGGAAGGGAGCTCCAAACTGGCTCACCACCACCTGGTGGCAGCTCCTGGGATTGCAGGCAAAGAGCTTAGGTAAATCAACACCCTGGACATAAATGATGTAAAGTGGATTTATTCCTTAAAGAAAAGTGCCACTAAGATAAAAATAAAGGCTTTTGTCATTGGATGACACTTTGTGTAGTTACGGGAAATTTTTCCATCATTTTACAGAGCAGATTTCCCAGTTTGTAAAATGAGGCCACACAGGTGAAAGAATGGAAGGAAATCATTGTAGTACATTTTTTAAATTGTATATCGATAAGGGTTAATATAATGATGAAGATACAGTGCTGACACAAAAGGAAATCTTTTCTGGATCCTGATCAAATGACATCACAGCATATACAATGCCACCCTCGGAGGAAATGGGGCAGGTTTCTCTTACTGCAGGGTGTCTCCGGGACTTTACACTGTGGATGTAAACTGAGAATTTCCAAGGAGGGAGGTTAGTTTGCAGCTTTTCCAAGCTTGACAGTGGCGCCAACCAATAACTCCTTAAGCATCACTTTAGGATGTAGTGCCTCAAATATTTCTGAAGCAAATACCTTCTTGCTTTATGTGAAGACAAAGAACTTAAAGTTCAAAATATGCACTTGAACTTACGTCCACTTTTATTTTTGCAGTAAAGCAACAATTTAAAAGTAGAGAAAATCTGTTTGCTCAAATTTTAATATGGCTTTATATGTTTTATTTTTCTTTTCAAAATAATTTTTAGAAAGGATACAAGATGAATGAATGGAAACTGGCTGATAAACTGTTGTGTATGACTTCTTCATTGGAGTTTAAATGCACTTATAACACCAAATATTACGAAGGCAATATCTTTAAATTTTACAAGAATCAGTACATAAAATAAAGAAATATCTTATTCTTTCTGCCACTGGACAGGGGTCTGAGGAGGTCCCTCCACAGAGAAGAATGGGACCTTCACTCTACCTGAACATGTTCCTAACTTTGGCTGCTGAAAAGGCTTCCAGGATGTGTCAAAAGCAAGGCACAAGCAATGATTTATTTAAGAACAGCAAAGGTGTATGCACCCAAAGGCAGGGCAGGCACCCCTCAGCTCTCAGGAGAGAGGATTTCATCCAGAGTTGAACATTCTGATTACATATAGAATTTTCCTAGGGAGAAATGTGCGAGTTCTCAGGCAAGGCTTCTTTGAAAATCAAATCCCATGACAACCATTTCATATTTGGGGTTCACAGTGTTTCTTCCTGGTTAAGCCATCTAGCCATAAATCATTTGTGCGCACATTGGGTAAGTGTTTGAATATGGTGACATTTAAATTGATTATATTTTGGTCCTAGTCCATCTGTTACAAGCAAACACTGGAGGTTTCATTCATTTAATTAAAGGGACAAGTGTGACAGGTCCTGCGAGAGATCCAGGTCTCCATCTATTGAGGGTCTCTGTTCCTCTCCCTGAAAGCCTACGTACCTCATTTCCACCCAATCTACCAACTCATGTTGGTTTTCTAAAAAGAAAAAAAGAACAACTGAAGTTCTTCTGAAAAGCAATATAATACACATTTAGCCATGTTCCCCCCTCTTTAACTTCAGAAGTTCTTTGGGGGAAAGTTTTGTGGAATTAGGTTTTTAAAACTATTTTGGGGGGAATACTGGGAATTGAACTCAAGGGTACTGGCCCACTGAGCCACATCCCCAGCCCTATTTTGTGTTTTATGTAGAGACAGGGTCTCACTGAGTTGCTTAGCAGCTCACTTTTTGCTGAGGCTGGCTTTGAACTCACGATTCTCCTGACTCAGCCTCCCAAAGTGCTGGGATTACAAGTGTGTGCCACTGCACCCGCCTTGGAATTAGGTTTTTGATGTCATAGTCTGGGTCCCCTTCTACATATGTGAAAATAGGCCTAAATAAATTTGTCCTGCTACCCAGCCCATCAACCATTTTTGGGGAGGAGGGAGTACCGGGAATTGAACTCAGTGTCAATCAACCACTGAGCCACATCCCCAGCCCTTTTATATATTTTATTTAGAGACAGGATCTGGCTGAGTTGCTTAGAACCTCGAGAAGTTTCTGAGGCTGGATTTGAACTTGTGATCCTTCTGTCTCAGCCTCCCAAGCTGCTGGGATTACAGGAGTGTGCCACCATGCCCAGCCAACCTTTTAATTAGTGAACTCACAGATTTTTGAAAAAGTTAACCACTGAACTATATGCTTAAACATGTTTAAAATGATGTGCTAGGGTTATGGTTTGGTGGTAATGTGCTGGGGGCAGGCTCTCTGGGCCCGGGAGCTGCCCTGCCCTTTCAAGATGGCGGCCTGGCTATAATGCCAGAAACTTGCAGTAAACAGGTGGACAACTTAAGGAAGTACACAGCATTGGCTGGCGGTAACGTCACTGTGCATGCTCGGCTCCTGGGCAATGCCTGCTCTGATACACGCCTGTATTCTGTTCATACATTCCCCTTGTGCTTGATAATGCTATTCCTTCTGATTGGTTGTAACTCTGCTCTGTGATACTTCCTGCTGTATGAAAAAAAGGGAGAAGGAGGCTGGGGAGAGAACAGGAGAGAACGAGGGAGAACAAAAGAGAGCCAAGGAAGGCAAGAAGAGCGCTCAACAAAAATAAAGATTGCTTTCTGAAAATAACGGCATGATTATTGTCTCCTGCCGGCGGGCGACAATAGTAATGTGCTCGCCTAGCACACATGAGGCACTGGGTTCGATCCTCAGCACCACATAAAAATAAAATAAAGATATTTTGTCCACCTACAACTAAAAAAATAAATGTTTAAAAAATGTTTAAAATGACAATTTTATATTATGTATACTTTACCACAATAAAAAACTAAAGGATGATAGGAACAGAAATTTTTCAACGAATCAGAAGCTAAAAAATATCAAAATATATCAAATTTTATTCCTTATGCTGCTATTATAATTACTAATATCTTAGTAATTTCCCTCTTCATCTTGTGCCCAGAAAAGTTGTCCTCTTTTTTTTTTAATATTTATTTTTAGTTGTAGGTGGACAGAATATCTTTATTTTATTTTTATGTGGTGCTGAGGATCGAACCCATTGCTCCATGCATGCTAGGCGAGCACGCTACCACTGCGCCATAACCCCAGCCCCAAGTTGTTCTCTTTTATGATGATGATGATGATGATGATGATGATGATGATGATGATGATTACACTACTAGGCATTGTACCCAAGGGACCTGTATCACCGAGCCACATTCCTGGCCCTTTTTATTTTCTTTTGAGACAGGCTCTCACAAAGTTCTCCAGGTTGACTTCAAATTTGCAATCCAGAAAATATTTTAGACATAGTGTTGGGCAGTAGAGATGACTGACCAGGCTGCAGCTAACAAAGGAAACAAGAGACACAAGCAGGTGTTGAGATGTAAAGTTCCTATAAATAAGGAAGTTCAAGGTTGATGAAGGGCACGGGGAAATTAGGTGTCCCCATAATCTCTTGACTCTTTTGTCTTTGCAAAATGTGTCAGATGTTTATTAGAAACCTGAACATGTGTCGGCCATGGCTCCTGTCTAAAGTGTCCAGACATAAGTAGAATGTCTCCGAATGATGAGCATCTAGTTAATTGCTGCTTCCTGTGATGAGAGCATTCATCTGGGCTGCTGGCAGTTGACTTCTTTTAAAATCAAGGTATTACACGGTCGTTCTCAACCAGGAGTGATTTTGCTCCCAGAAGACAACTGACAATGTCTGGATATGTTTTCAGTTGTCATAACTAGGACCAGGAGGAAAGATGCTACTGGTAGGTAGATGCTGCTAAACACCTCATAATGTACAGGACAGCCCCCATGACATCAGTGTCAAGGATGAGAGACCATGGAGGAGAAGGTATACATCATACAGCAAAGCATTACAACTGAGAATGGTTCCTTCCTCTCTCTTTTCTGGCATCACCAGGCTGGCTGGGCCACCTCTTCCTTTCAAGCAGAGACTTAGGCTTTCCTCTTGCCACTGCTCCCAAGCAGGCTCACATATGACCAGCACATAGCTCCTGCAAGACTCAGGAGCTTGGTCATGGGGTTCAGGCTCCCTGTCGGGCAGGTCACTATTGCTGCTATTGTTGTTCCTTAATCATGTCCTTGAGATTCCATCCTCCCAGATCAAGTGACTTATTCAAATATTTCCTTCTGATAAATAGCAGGTTGTCCCAAGAGGAATTCCTGTGAATAAAATTTTCTTTAACATTTTGCTAGCTATTTCAAGTGATTGTGGTAAACTGTGAAGTCTTGAGACAAGAATCTAGCACACACTGCTATGGACACTTGTCATAAAACTTATCAGAATTCCAATTTTGTTCTTTAGAAATGTAGGAATTTTAATACCCAAATTGCATCACAAGAACTGGCACAGTGACACATGCAAATATGCATCAGATTAAAGTGAACAAATGTGCTATTTTCTCCTGTTTCCCAAAACAATGCGGGGGTTTGTGAAGCTGCCCTCATTTTTCTCACCGCTCTTTGTTAATTTTTATTAAGTCGAGGTTGTGTGGTGGGGGGAGGGGGCCTGGCACACGAGCAGAAGTGAGTCCTGTTTCCTCCATGGTTAACAACACTGAAAATGTTGGGGAACCTCCTCCTGGTCATAGAGTTTATATTCTACTAAAAAAAGTATCTGCAAGTTAGAATTCAAAGGAAGAGTCCAGAAATTCAGTTTGATCCAGGTTTAGAGAACTGGCTGCAATGGCTGCGGTTCCCATCTGAATGCTCATCCGGCTCTGTTGTGGACTCCTCCATCCCTCCTGTGGCTTGCACTCAGTGAACATGGACATTTAAGAAGAGATAAAGTTCTTCCCCTCTTACCTACAAGGACTCAAACCCACCTAACTTCCTCTGCTTCTCTGTACTGAGGTGGGGTGTGTTGCCCTAATATTTCGCTACAAGCGTGACCTCTCTCCTTACTTTGAGAAATAAACACTCATCCCATAGGTATGACTTTGAGCCAGGTAAAAGAGCTTACAGGTCAACACTGTAAGCCCACCCAGACTGACTTTAAGACTCTCGCCTCATGGTGCCAACAATTCACAGCTACTATGTTATAAACTCTGTCCAATGCCTACCAAACACTGTTTCCTAGACCTGCCTTAAAGTCACCAAGGCCAGGCCCTAAAATCCATAAATACCCTCTCTTACTTCTCCCTTCTGAGACTCCACTAAGACCTTCAAAAGTATAGTCTCCCTTTCCTCCGTAGGTCTGATAAACTATGTAGTGTCAGCGGTTGACACTGGTGGTCTGTTGAGAAGACCACCAGTGTCATGTACTTCTTTTTTAAAAACAGGGAGGAACAACCCAATAACACTAAGTCTCTGACAGGGTAGAAATAATGGGTAGTTTAAACATGGAGGTGGAAGGGTAAAATGGAGCAACCACTAAGGGATATTTTGTGTTTCCTCTAAAAGCTACACTTAGAACTATCACAGAATCCAGCAATTCCACTCCTAGGTATGTACTCAGAGGAACTGAAAACAGAGACTCAAAACAAATGTTTGTACACCTATGCTCACAGCAGCATGAGTCACCATAGCCAAGATGGCAGATACAACCTAAGTGTCCCTTGCTGGATAAACATGGCACAACTACACAAATGGAGTCTTGTTTAGCCACAAAAAGGAATGATGTTCTGATACAAACTACAATATGAATGAATCTTCAAAACACTAAGTAGAATAAGCCAAACACAAAAAGACAAATATTGTAGCATTCCACTTATACGATGTATCTAGAGTAGTCAGATTCATAAGGATAGAAAATAGATTAGTGATTAGCAGAGGCTGGGGGCAGGGGAGAAATGGGGAGTTACTGCCTAATTGTTATGGAGTTTCTGTTTAGGATAATGAAAATGTTTTGGAAGTAGTGCTGACGAATGCACAGAAAGGTGAATGTAATCAATGCCACCAAATTGTACTCTTAAAATGGTTAATGTGGGAAAGTTTATGTTACAGATGTTTTTCCACATGTATAGTTTCTCTTTTCTTTTTTTGTAAGCCTAAAGAGCTCTCTTTCCTCCCACCTTTTCTTTCTACCACCTTCTCTCATAGCCCTACATGGCAGGGTTTAGGGAAAAAAGAACACAGATCTCCCAATGCCTTTGAAGGACCAGGCAGGAGCATAAGGAACTGAAGCCAGCCAGGTGTCCTACCTGGGGAGTGGGAGGGGTAGACTGGAGAATAGGTGCCCTTTCTAAGGCATAAGCACTCACAGCTCATCATCTGACAGTTCTTACCTGCAGAGACGTAGACCCAGTGTTCCCAGGTTTTCTTGTTTTTCCAGGGACTCTAGAAATTGGTATTTACATGGGAAATTTCCATCTTCAACCCTTGTGCCATTTAGAACTCATCCATGAAGCAATTTAGATGAAGGCCATCTGTTTGCTCTTCTGGTCTTCTGTCTGCTGGCCTGACCCTAAGCTGGTGTCAATGCTCACAAAAGGTGACTGTCTGAGCCAGGACAGTGTGTATTTTTCTGGAACTAGATGTATAGTCAGCATAAAGTTTCCCAAACAGGATGACGTTTTGTGTGTGTGTGTGTGTGTGTGTGTGTATTACCCATCTGTGTACAATGGTCTTTATTCTCATTTCCCCCTTGGGTTTATTGATAAAATTGACACGTAGGGTTGTTTTTGTTCCCCATCCTTTCTGATCAGGGATTCACACCTGTTGTGTCACACGGATAGTGGATGAAAGTATGAAATGTGACCCACGAAGAGGTCAGTAGGAAGAAAAACCAAAGAATAAGAGAAAATGAGTAGAGGAAGAGAAAGAAGAGAAGAAGCCAAGGCGGGTGGGGAAAGACAGACATAGGAAGAAGTTCAGGGACCCCGGGGAGGTGATGCACATTGAGCTTTGGTATGCAGTTGATCCCTGCCAGATGAAGCCCTCCCACGAGTGTGGTCTCTTCCTTGTCACAAAGGTCTGAGGGGAGGACCTGTTGTCCTTGGTTTGCAGCTGGAGGTGGGAAGCTCTGAGAAGGTAGCTGTAGCTTCTTGGATCCAAACTTGGAGGGAACATCCTGGCATAAGCGCTTTCTTCCCTGCCCCATGGCATGTACACAAGAGCCAGAGGGGAAAGGAAGTCTAAGGATGAGGAGGGAAATGGAAGTGATATCTTTGGCTAGAAGCTGGGAAAATGCCACCAACCATTGCTTTCAGAGTCAAAATGGCAAAGGGTCTTGACTTATTTCCGGGATTATGGTTTTTAGCCTCTAGGAACGCTCCGCCATCAGCTCAGCTCCCCTAATGGTGCGTATCTTGATGCCATTGGCTGGATCGTTATGGGAAAACCTGGTCTCAGAGACTCTCAAGGCCAAAGTCATCCAGAATACACTGCCAGGGATGTGGACTGCCACACTGAGTTTCATAGGCTCCTTGAGATTTCCCAGCAGGATGGCACTGGGGTGTAGGTTCTCAACTGCACTCCTAAGGGCAGCTGCTTGGAAGAACTGCTTTTCCTGTCTTTACCAAGAGACAGGCTAGGGACACCTCTTAATATTGACATGCGACTACATCCAGCATGAATGGTGAAACGTCAATCACTTCATGCTAGACACTTCAGAATGAAAGATGCAAGGAGAAGAGAAGATGCATGGAAGAAGGTAACCACACCCACCAAGCAACTGGTATGCACCAAGCACTGTTAGAAGCTGCAAATATTTTTCTTCCACATTAAGCATTTCTTTTCTTTTCTTTTATGATCTGGGGATTGAGCCCAGTGCACTTTACTACTGAGCTACTTTCTTTTTTTTTAATATTTATTTTTTAGTTGCAGGTGGACAGAATATCTGTATTTTTATGTGGTGCTGAGGATCGAGTCCAGTGCCTCATGTGTGCTAGGTGAGCAACTACCACTGCACTATAACCCCAGCCCCCTGAGCTACATTCTTAGCCCTTCTTTTTTATTTTGAGGCAGGGTCTTGCTAAATTGCCATGGCTGGCCTCAAACTTATGATCCTCTTGCCTCAGCTTCCCAAGTTACAGGCATGTCACCACACCTAACCAGACTAAACTATTCTTAAATACTATAGTAAGAGGGGGGAAAAAATGCTTTTTTGACTATCTGCCTGTATGTTAATCTTCTTTTCTAAAACACTATAGGGATCCTATTTTCAGAGAAAAGCTTGCACCTTTCATGGCCCATCTCATCCTTACATTTTGCCTCAGCTGATCCACATTCCCAGCTTCCCTGCTTCAGGTGTGAGCACGCCTGCAGGAGCCTCCTCAGGAACTTAGGTGCATGAGCAAAACTGACCTTATTATGACAACTCCTAACAGAGCAGTCCTTGGCCAATGGAAGAAGTTAGTCCTTCCCTTCATCAGCCAGGCCATGCTGAAACCTATTCTGTAAGATTCCCCATGAGGTGCCTCCTAGGATGAGTCCCAGTTGCCCAGAGCAATAACAAGCTCAATGGTTCATATTTGCATGAACTTTCCTCTTCCAATTTCATTCTCCCCACTGTCACACTCCTGTTCCCTGAGGCCACATCCTCAAATAAACTACCTCCACCATCCAATATGGTAGCCACTAGATACATGTGTCCACTGTACACTTGAAATGTGGCTAATGCAATTCAGGCCCCAGTAATGGACAGCACAGGATGAGGTCTTTACTATTCCTAAAATGTGTTCCTTGGACCAGTGTTACCATCACCAACTAGCATGGTGTCAGAAATGTGCATCCTCAGGCCTCTACCTCAGACTGACTGAATTAGGAGCTGCATTTTAACAAAATGGACACTGTATACATTTATATATACACTAAGTATATATATATATATGTATTTATATGTACACTACATGCATGTATGTATTTATATAGCATACATAACATATATGGATGCAACATGGTACAGTGGAATGTGTTGGTGGTGGGAGGATTGGGTAGCGAGTGGAGATAAGGGGACCTGAGTGTCCACAGAACCATCCTAGGAGAATCTTTGCCTCATCACTCAACTGCTCTAGGTATCTTTTTCTTGAAAAAATGAGAGAATGAGGCCACGTTCATATTCCTTAATAGTCTAGGCATTAAGATCAGCCTTGGAAATCTAATACAGTAAATCTATAGACTCATACCCTCAGAAAAATGTAGACTGTGCTCCTGTATTTTTAAATACATGCAAAGGACAAAATGTGAAAATATAGGAGGTCACAGTCTCTCCCCTACCTCATCATTTGAAGTCTACAGAAGATGCTGTGTTTTTCTACTTTCCTCTGGACCCTTGTTCTGTATATCAGGATAATGTGTAGAAAGAAGAATTGAAGGTAACGAGAGAGGCGCGATCCATTTACCTAGGAAAGGTCAGGGCGCTGACGTAGAAGGCAGGTAAGAATAGATCTAGGGTAGATAGAGTGTACCTCACCAAATGTAAAGCTTGTATTTCTGAAGACACCACAGAGAAAATGAAAAACTTCTTGCCTAGTATGTACAAAGCTGTGGGTTTGATCCCAAGCATGTTGGAAATTAAAAAAGGAAGGAAGGAAGGAAGGAAGGAAGGAAGGAAGGAAGGAAGGAAGGAAGGAAGGAAGGAAGGAAGGAAGGAAGACAAAAGACAAAAGGAAAAGCAACAAAAGAAAAAAAGAATAGAAGAAAACATTTTCAAGTCGTTTATTTGGCCAGGAACTTGTATCCAGAATATATAAACACCTCTTACCAACTCAACAATAAAAAGACAAAATTCACTCAACTGGAAAAAAAAACAAACCAGCAAAGGATTTTAATAGATTCCCCCAAAAGATACACAAATGGCCAATAAGTTCATGAAAAGATACCCAATATTGTTAGTCTCATTGATCATTAGGTAAACACAAATAAAAACCCACAATGAGCTACCACTTTAAACCCACTAGGATGGCTACAGTTCAAAAGATGGACAATAGCAATTGTTGACAGGAATGTGGAGACAGAGCAGGGTTCAGTGTGGCACATGCTATAATTCCAGCTGCTCAGGAATCTGAGGCAGGAGGATAGCAAGTTTGAGCCCAACCTTAGCAACTTAGTGAGACCCTGTCTCAAAATAAAACATAAAATGGACTGGGGATATGGCTCAACAGTAGAGCACCCCTGGGTTCAATCCCCAGTACCACAAAACAACAACAACAAGAAAAAACAAATTAGATAAGGATATGGAGAAACTGGATTCCTCATACATTGTTGGTAGGAATGTAAAACTCTTTCAGCTGCTATGGAAAATGGTGCAGCAGTTTCTCAGAAAGTTCAACACCCAGTTACCATATGACCCAGCCATTTCATTCCTAGGTTCACACCAATGAGAAATGAAAACACATGTTCACAGAAAAATCTAGACTTGAATATTCATAGCAATATTTTTCATGATAGCTAAGAAGTAGAAACAACCCACATATCATCAATGAATGAACAGATAAACCAGATGCAGTAAATCTACATGGTGGAATATTATATAGTCACAAAAAGGAATGAAGTACTGATGTACAGCACAATGTGAAACATTATGCTAAGTGAAAGAAGCCAGATATGAGAGGTCACAAATCGTGTGACTCCCTTTACATGAAATGTTCAGAATAGGCAAAGCACAGCCACAGATAGTAGATCAGTGGTTGCCAGGGATGGGAGAAGAATAACCAGGAGGGATTGCTAAGGGGTGTGGGTTTCCTTTGGGGGTGATGTGAATGTTCTGTACTTAGTGGTGACAGATGAGCAACCTTGTAAATACACTAAAAAAATTACTGAATCATGCCCTCTAGAAAGGTAAATTTTATGGTGTGTGAAGCATATGTCAACTAAAAAGACAGATGAGGGGGGCATGGAAGGGAAGAAATGGGGGAGATATGGGAGCTGGTATGAAGAGTTTGGGGAAGAAGGAGGGAGGGCAGCTCTAGGCATGAGCCTTGCATGGGATGTGGGAGACATGAAAGGGTAAACATTCTAGGAAGTGTGATGTGTATTTAGGACCCATCCCATGACCTTTAGGTTTTTATTCTAGGACTTCAGAAATAACATATGCTTAAAGATTTGGGCATTTGATTTGTGAGTTCAGGGAATGTGATATTAAACTGAGACTTATTTGGGTTCACATATTCAGTCAACCAACATTTACTGAGCACCTACTGAGTGCCAGGCCCTGTTCTGTGACACTGGGGTACAGGGGTGAACACAATAGGATTTGGTGATGTACTCCTGGAATTTAGAGTCCTGTACGTATGCATGCACACGCTTCAGCAAAATGGGAAGCTTGGGCACAGACTTGAATGCATATGGTAATGCATAGGTAATGCATGTGGCAATCTCAATTGGTGACACATGCTTATCATAAAAAGAAGGTAAGAAAGCAATAAGAGTGACAAATTCTGAGGGCTACACTGGTGGTTCATGGAGCATTTAAAGCTCACAGGTTTAGAGACCCCAGATTTAGAATCCTGGATAAGATCATCTCTAAACCTCGCTTTCACCTAAGGAAAAACATTTGTAACACAGAACAGGTATCAAAGATGTAAAAGTGAAAAATGCTCCAAATTAGTAGGCACTACCTGCAACTTTGGAAACTGCAAATTGGGAATTTGTGGTCAAGACGAGCTTGGCTGACATTTACTTTCATATTTAGCAATAGATAAAAAAAGATTTTATGAAATAAGCAACATCAGCTCACAGGCATTTCCCAAGGGTTCACTGTGCCCAAAGCATTGAGATCCACAGTGAAGGGTGACATTTGGTGGGTGCTGAAACCAAACCATAGGCGTGATGTAATAAGGACTTCCACCCTTCCATTGTACAGAGGAGGAAACTGATACTCAGAAGCTGAAGGGATGTGGCCAAGTTTCCACAGCATGCCAGCCACAGGGACGCAAGGACAGTCCAGGTGCCTGGTGACAGTTTTACTCAGAAGCATTCACTTAAAAATAATAGATGCATAATGGAAGATTGTCTGTTTGCCAAACCCAATCTGCCCTGGGCCACACCCTCTCCTCTGTTCCACTTCTACCAGTTAACAAGAATAGAACAGCATGTGTTTGTTGGGTCATGGTCTTTTTTCTGCAGGCTTATTCAATGTCCCTGCAAAACAATGCACCTCTTCTTAATTCTGTTTTATCGGTTGGCAATAATGACTGATTAGTGTTTTCATCCATAATAGGAACCATTAGGAAATGGGGACATCATTCAGATCCAGCCCTTGGCCGTAAAAAATAAACATCTAGAGGAGGAAATAGCTGGGTTCACAGATATAGCGAGATAGGGTAGCTCTTGATGACGCCATTAGATTGTTCCCATTGTCCCGAGGCTCCAGAGGAGGCAGCAGCGTCTGCCCCAGAAAAAGGAAAGCTGGGACGTGCATCTTCACAATGCTTCTGAGAAATAGAGTTTGTGGAAACCACTGAAGTCTTTGGGCATCAAAAAGCATATAAACTACAAGGGAAGAGTAGCAATTTTCTTTAAAGCACCCAAACAAACTAGCTTTGCTTAACTACAGGGCTGGGTTTTGTTAGTTTGTTTGTTTTTTAATTAGTTGCTGAGATTTTAGAATCCTTAACCAACACTCTGGGCAAATATCTACTACTGCACCCAAGTTGACCTCAGTTATGTCTACAACACTCAGATTAAAGCACTTTTTTAAAGTTCAGTTTTAAAAATATCCAGTTTTCTCAACTAATACCCTTAGCCTTCTGTTTGAAGTTGACAGCTGTCATTCGTGTCAGGGTCTGCTGAAATGACTGTGCTATGTGGTGTCAGCGAGGCTTACGAGGCTGGATAGTTTTCAGAGGACCAAATGCTTCAAAAGAAAATAAAACTTAGGTTTATTCAATAACAACTTACAGTAAGGCTCGTATGTTCTAGGTGTACAGTTCTATGAGTTTGGACAAATGGAATGGTTTTTGTTTTGCTCTCCATAGTTAGCGATCAGCACACCACAGAGGTGCGGGACCAAATGGAGAAAACCAGACTCGGAGTCAGTACCCAACACAGAGCAAATGTGTAGACTGACCTGTGTGCTCAGGCAATAAAGCCCTTTAGGTGAATAAAGTCAATGTCTTCACTTTTTCCAGGACAAGTGCTCCCCTCTACAGATGAGAAAACTCTAGCTTGGAAAGGTAAAGTTTCTCAGCCCAGGTCACACACCAGGCGGTGGCAGGCTCTGGGGCCAGTCACACCAGCGGGCTCAGCTGGACTGGAAAGAACTTCATCCCTTTCCCGTGTCTGTCACTATTTCTGTGATCTGGGGGAATTTATTCAGTCTGTGCTTCATTTTTTTGTATCTGGATGAGGAGAAAGATGGACCCACCCTCTGGTCCCTTAGGTGCCCCTGAATCCCTCCCAGAGCCCCAGCATCCTGATTCACAGCAGCAGCCCAAGAGCTCAGAGCCGCCAACAGCCCTAGACATTAAAAATCCCAGCACACTCTCGCCCTTTCTCCCCACCAGGAGCAGCTGGCATGGGGACAAGAGCGGTGCCATCCAGTGGAGTTCAGGAGGCTAAGGAAACAGGCAGAGGAAGTGCGTTCTGCCTCCGTCCAGCAGAACAATGCGGCCACTGTCCTCTGTCTGGCTCGTCAGGTCTTGTCACATCTTCACAGACCACAGAAAGAGAGATTTGAGCCACCCTCCTCCCAGCCTTTGGGTCTGGGGCACCAACCATCCTTACATCACATCACGCCATTCGCTGCCTCCTCCCACCTCGCTGAGCAGTGAAGCCAGTATTGTCAGCAGGACCCGGAGGGAAGTGCACAGTGAGCACGGAGAGCTGGGGACAGTCAGTGTGCCCATTGTCCTTGCAGCAGGGGAATGAGCCTGGAGACTTAGTTCCAAGTTCTGACTCTGTCACCTTATGGCTGTACCATTTGGGGGTCCTCCATGTTCAAAGCCTTGGTTTCTACACTGGGATATGAAATAAAAACAATACCTTCAGAATGTTCCTGTGAAGTCCAAGAAAGATAATGCACATAGACTCCATGAGGAATCCCAAAGCACGGCTCCTTGGTATATTTTACTTGCTGGCACTCACAGTGCATTGGGGGAGTTCTCTCTGCCCTACAGACTCCAGCTACCCATGTCCTCTGTCCTCTCTGGGCAGTCCCTAACCATGAGGTGGTCAAAAATCCATCACCTGAGCAGCTCTACACAGCTCTTGAGAAGCTGTTATACTTTCATACAAATGTATCAATATCACAAAATGAGTGTCTACATTAATGACTCATTTTACTTCCTCTCACTCCACTGCTATAGGGGACACCACCTATTTCACTCATAAAAATTATCCACGAAGGCCTGGGGATGTGGCTCAGTGGGAGAGGGCCCCTGAGTTCAATAACCTGTACCAAAAAAAAAAAAAAATTATCCATGACATATTTGGACCAAGGGTGAAAGTAGAAATGATTTTGGTTGAAAAAAATCAGAAAGCAGAAAAACAGATTGACCTGGGGGGTTTCTTGTTCTTGCACAACAGGGAGACTTGTGGCAGGTATTGGCTGGGGTTCATTGATGCCAGCGCCTCAGAATCCTGTCTTTCTCTTTTCCTTGAAATCGCCCTCTTGGCTTGCAAGATGGATGCAGAGAGCTCCAAAGTAACATCATAACACTGTTCAAAAGCAGGAGGCAGAACCTCTTTCCCTGTGCACTTATCAGGGAGGAAAACACCTTCTAGAAAACTCCCCTATATCTCATTGGCCAGAATTGGGGAGCATGAGCACTCTCAGCTGAGAGGAAGACCGAGAAAGTATCGACCTGTTTGATGGGATGCCAGTCAGAGAGGGGATGTACAGCTCTGCAAAGCTTTATTGAGAACCTAGAATTAAAGGGAGGCTGCACTTCCAAAAGTACCCAGATGAGCTGACTTCTTATTAACAAAATATAAACAAACTTTAAAAATAATTAGTGGTAGAGCACTTTCCTACCATGTGTGAGGCACCGGGTTTGATTCTTAGCACCACATAAAAATAAATAAATAAAATAAAGATCCATGAACAACCTAAGTAACATTTAAAAAAAAAATAGAGCATCTACATTTTCTGTAACACCTGCTGCTATAGACTTTTGGCAGCTTAGTCTAGAAGGATCTGCTTAGAATTTTTTCTTCTTTCTTTTCTTTTTTTTTTGTGGTACTAAGGATTGAAGCCAGGGACACTCTACAACTAAATCACATAGCCAGCCACCTCCCCCCACCTCTTTTTGTGAGATAGGGCTTCTGAGGCTCGTCTCAAACTTGCAATCCTCCTGCCTCAGCCTCCCAAGTTGCTGGAATTACAGAAATGTGCCGTTGCACAGAATTCCTTTGCAAAGAATTTCTATCTTTTTTCTTTTTCTTTTTCTTTTCTTTTTTTTCTTTCTTTCTTTCTTTTCTTTTCTTTTTTTTTTTTTTTTTTTTGCAGCTGGGTACTGGGTATGGAACCCAGGGCACTTAACCACTGAGCCATATCTTCAGTTACCTTTTTTTATTATTATTTTTTTTATTTTGAGACAGGCCTTGCTTAATTGCTTAGTCACTAAGTTGCTGAGGCTTGCTTGCTGAGGAACTTGTGATCCTCCTGCTTCAGCTTCTGGAGCTTCTGGGATTATAGGCATGCACCCCTTCCCTCAGCCAGATTTTTAAAAAATAGAAATTCCCTCTCTTCTCCTGAAACTTCCAGGAACTCACCATTCAGTGTCAAGATTTTCACTCAATCTGCATTAAAGTCACCTCACTCCTCCCAGCCCCTCAATCAGGCTCTGTCCCACAGCTCAGAGGTTCCCTAGACTTTCCAGGAGCAGGACTGCTGTGCTCTATTGAGGTAGGAGACTGACAAACCTCTGGAGCTAGGACAGGGAGTCCAGGGGTCTAATTGCCACTTAAAGAGACTTTCCACTCATCACTGTTTTGGGTCCCCCACCTCCAGCCATCAGAGGTAGGTGGCGCCTTCCCTGACTCAGTCTTTCTGACATTCTGCAAGAGAATCAGCTCACTCCTGACTGGACTTCCCCTCTCAGCTCCCCCTGGCATTAAGCGTCTACTTTTTCTGCTCTGCCAAGCCAGCTTCCACTTGTCAATCTGTTTTCCCTTTTGCAAAATCATTTGACATCACTTTCTTTTCTAGTCCTCTCTGTTCTCTTTGACTTTTTATTATTTTAATTCCTTTATGGTGAAATTTAATGAAAGAACAAGCATTGAATTTATGATGTTTAACTGAAAGGAATGAATGTTAAATATTATCTAAGTGTTCATTTTTAGCTGAACATATAACCCCTTTGCTATTTGTGCATCTGTGTATGTGTGTGTGTTGAAACAAGATAAAAAATATATCTTAGCTGAGATATACTTAGATGAGATATATCTTAGATGAGACTATACTTTCCAGCCTCCCTTACAGCTTACTGTATTAGTCCATTTTCTGTTACTATAACAAAATACTTGAGGCTGGGAACATATGAAGAAAAGAGGTTTATTTGACACAGAAGTGAAGGTTAAAAGTCCCGACAGAGTGATGCCAGCCCTGGTAAGGGCCCCCCATGACTACATCACCTCATGGTAGGAATACCTCAGTAGGAAGAGATCACATTGCCAGACAGGAAGCCAAAAAGACAAGGGCATAATCAGATTTATTCTTTTATAACAACCCTCTCATGAAAACTAGGGGTCCCAGAGAAGCACCCAAATCTCTTCAGAAGGCACAACCCCAATGACTTAAAAACCTCCCACTAGGTCCCTCCTCTTAAAAGTCCCTGACCTCTTAATACACGACCCCGAAGACCAGCTTCCAGTGCACAAATCTTTGAGGCATACACTCTAATTATATATCCAAACCACAATACTGCACCATGTGACCAAGTTCAGACCAAAAAACAAAAGTGGAATTGATGCCTGTCACTTCTGAGCCTTAACATAAGACTCTGTGCCTCTCTGGCCTTCTCTGCTTCCCAGGGACTGGAATGTGCATGTGGCAGCAGTCCCCTTCAACCACGCAGACAAGGGCAATGCCCTATGGGATGGCAGAGAATTAGATGGGAGGGAAGGGGCTCTTGGAATAAATGCAGAGCAGAGACACCCATCACCCTGGACCATTCCCCTCCAAGCTGTTTTGTGAAAAGAGAGCTTGGTGAGGCCCCTGCAGTTTGAGGTCTCTTTGCAGCTTAGCCTGTACTTCAATGTGACCCCATTCCACGGTTCCTAATGTGAGTCTACAGATAAGCTGCATTGCTATTGCCCAGGGTGATTTAAAAACAAACAGTATCTCACACCCCATTCTCAGAAATCCTGACTCAGTCAGTCCCAGGTATGAGTAGAAACATTGTTTTTTAACCTCTGGATTTTTCTGATACATTGTCAAGATGATGAACCATTACCTTTTCCTACTTGACTTTAAAGTATTTTCTTTTTATTCCCGTGATTTTCACTCCTTATTCGTTTTTTTGAATTTTCATATTCTTAATTCCTTTGTTAAAATCAAACATAAATATTATCATGGAGGACAACTGTTTTTGTCTTTCCAGAATGTGTTCATCTGGAACAGCTTCTCTGTTCGTGGTACATGTGGTTCAGACAAACCAATGAGCCCCACATACCCCAGCTCTCAAGGGTGTGCTCAACCACACTGCCCAGGCCAGGCCAGTCAGCATATTCCAAGCTCTTGACCACACTGAGGTTTGGAGTAGACACATGATCAAAATCAGTTAGACAATAAAAAAAGTTACACTTCTTCTAGGAATGCTGACCTGATAGGACATGTGCCTGCAGCTGCTGGTGACCCTCTTACCATGGTGAAGGAGTCTGGGAGTGAAGTCTACACAGTGGGCAGAAGAGAGGAGGGCTGGAGCAAGACTGCCTTCCAATGACATCATCTGAGCATCTGGACCAGGCCTGCTTCCCTAGATTTTTCAGCTATGTAACTCAGTAACTTCCTTTCATTAAGAAGGAGAGACTCAGCTGGGCACCGTGGCACATGTCTGTAATCCTAGTGGCTTGGGAGGCTCAGGCAGGAGGATCACAAGTTCAAAACCAGACTCAGCCACTTAGGGAGACACTGTCTCAAAATAAAAAATAAAAAGGGCTGGGGATGTGGCTCAGTGGTTAAGCACCCCTAAGTTCAATCCCTGGTACCGAAAAAAAAAAAGAGTATTTGGTGAAAATTATATGAAATTGAAAACTCACTGCCCACAAATAAAATTTTATTGAAATACAGCCACATTCATTCATTAATCTCTTCCCCATGGCTGTTCTTGCTCTATAATATCAGAGTTGAGTGGTTCTAATGGCCTACAAAGCCTGAGATACCTACTATTTAGTCATTACAGAAAAAAATTGCTGACCCCTGCAATAGAGAATGGAAAGCCACATTCTTACCCAGCTGTATTTGTAGCTGGGGGTGACCCACATGACCCAGTCCCAACCATTGAGACATCAAGGACGGTTTGCAAGAGTGACCTGGGAAAGACAGGGGTTCCTGAAAAAGTGCAAAGAGAGAGTGAACTCCTTTTTCCTCCCTGTCCTAAACACAGATGTAATGTCTGGGGCTTTGGTGACATTTTTTTGTATTCTCCTATCCCATACATGCCTGGCTTTGTTGGTCAAAGGTCTGGTGCTTCGTTGTTTCTGAAGCTGGAATTGATTTGAACCAACAATCTGTGGTTTTTCTAACCCTAGTCTCAACAATGGTCACTGGAGAGAGAATAATGTGGACAGATGCTTCTCAGAGGACACTATCTGTTTCTTTAGGAATTTGACCGTGGCCACATAATCTCAGATTGCAACTGAGGGGAGTTCGACCTCAGCCCCCACTGAAGCTGCCGAGGTACTTAGAGTAAGAGGGAGGAGAGAACAAGTTGGAGGTGCTGTGCTCCAGGGTTAGGCATGCTCACTTATTGTGGCAAAGGTGCAAAAGCATCAGTCATGGCTGGCTCCTTCTGCTCAGAGGAGCTTTGGTACAGGAGAGATGATTTGTTGAGTATTATTGAGTGAATCCTCAATGGGAATCTGATATTCTTTTTTTTTTTAAGTATTTTTTTTAGTTGTAGATGGACACAATGTCTTTATTTTATTGCTCTGTATGTGGTGCTGAGGATCAAACCCAGGGCCTCATGCACACGAGGCAAGCGCTCTACTGCTGAGCTACAATCCCAGCCCGGGAATCTGATATTCTTATATTCTATTCTCATTGTCATTAAGTTTTGTAAGTGACAAGCATCTATGGTCCTTTTGGGAACAAAATATAAATAAGTAAGATTCGAATATGTTTTTATAACAAGTAAAAGTCAAAACAAAGCAAAACACATCTCAGAGGTCAATGCCATGTAAAGACGAGGACATTTCCTAACATTTCCTCTAAGCACATGGTAAGTTGCAAAAGTCCCAAGGTCTGGGTACATTTCTAAAAACATAAGAAATCCAGTATAGGAGACATTTTTATCCTTATTGAAAGATAAACTAGAGCTCAGAAAAGATGGTCACAATCACAGAAGAACCCTCTCTGAGTCCCCGTCATTCATTAGTTTTAAGGCCACTTGGACAAGGCACTACGCTCAGGGAAACACAACCAAACCTGTTCAAGTGTCTGGAGTCCTTCCAGAGCTGTGAGCCCATCATTCACACTGAACCCCCAGTAACTGGGAAAATTGGGAGGTATCACAGGATAGAGGGCTAAGTTTGAATCACTCATTTAAAAAAAAAAAAGTTAAGAGCTACTCTGCATCTTTGCCACCCCTCCCAAATATAGAGAGAGCTGTCAGCTGGGCACTGGATACAGGGCCATGTCTTCATGTGTAGGGTGACCAATCGTCCCTCTCTGCTTGAGACTGAGAAGTTTCTCTGGACACGAGTTCTCTCTGCTAAAACCACTGAATTCCCAGGTGAGCCATGACAAGGGCCCATCCCTACCCTGGCTCCTTTGCCTGAGTGTCCCTCACTGCTCACCTAAAGTCTTCCTCATCCTTGCAAGTCCAGTCCATGACTCCCTTCCAGAGGCCCAGCCAGAATGAATCTCTACACTTGCCCAGAGCACTGAGCTGGTTCTGCTCGCAAGACACTTGCTTCTGTCTCCTGCAAGATACTCTCCTAAATAGGAGCCCAGAAAGCAGCGCGTGTGCCCCCGACCTTAGTTCTTTTCATGGAGTCAAAGCTTGATAACAAACCACAAGGTCACTGGGAACATGTTCAGGAGAGCTGGGGCCCTGAGCACCTTCTCCACACCATGTCCAGACTTCTTGCTGCATTTGCTGGCAGAAGCACACCTTGTGCTCCGTCCCTCTGCGAGAAGCTTTAAATCGCCTGAAGACGCAGGAAATTCCAATTGAATCCGGTAACCACAAACAAAGCTGGAAGTAATTCTTCAGTGGATTCTTGCCAAATAATTCTGGCAGAGAAACCTCCTTGATGGAACTCAGGGAATTATCAGAAAACACATTACATACCTCAGATAGGGGATCAATCTGAAGTCACTGTGTCCCCATGTTTCACAAAAATGAGAACTCAGAGCAAAGAGAAATCTCAGGCTAGATAGAAGAAAACTTCTCCTTTCAAATAATGGCCCAAGGGAAGTTGCTAAGCCTATCAAGATGTGGAAAGGGAAATAACCCTATAATCAAGACAGGCCAAAAGGATGTGGTAAGAGCTTCAGAGCAATTCCAAAGTTCAGGATCAAGAGTTCTTTATGAGAAGTGTTTTCTCTGGCCACAAATGATCATTGGGACACATTGCTTTGCATAGGCTCTGTCATATAAGCATCTCAACTGATGGTTTGTTCACAAAACTCTCAATAATAACAGTGGCAACACGTGGTTCTGCAGGTCACCTTGCCTGCACAGGTTGGAACAAAGACAATTTTACTAATCTGTTTCATTGGACTACTTGACCATTGAACTGGCTGCTACCATGTCACCTGTCAACTTGGCATAACAGTGGGTGAAAATGGACTTCAAACATCTCCCATAATTTTCAGCTGTGCAGGTAAAAGATAGAGGATTCACCCTACCCAGACTTTCAGACTTCCTGTTTCCAGATGTGATCTCATCTCACCTGTGTGGGGCTCCGTCTCCTATGAGGTCCTTGCTAGAGCCACGCCGATGCTGCCATCATGCACTTGAATCTCCAGAATTGTGAGTTAAATCAACCTTTTTTATTTAAAAAGCTAGCCTGCATCAGGTATTTCCTTGTAGTTATGAAAAGTAGAATAATACATCAGGTAAATAGCAGAAGCTCATCACAATGGCCGGATAGGACCAAGAGAGTTTCAACTTCTATTTCAGGGGTCGCTCCCTCAGACTGCCAGGAAAGGGCAGTAAGAGGATATACCTGCCTTTGGTGGGGAACCAGTTCTCAAATAACATTCCACTCAGGCAGCGCCAAAGGAGTTCCTGTCACCTGAGTCAGGACACACTATGGGATGGGATGTGAAAGTTCTCTCATGTACAGTGTTTAATATAAAACATACAATGATAAGATGCCTTCCTCTTCTGGTCTTCTGCCCTTCCTTCTCAATGCAGTCCCATCTCTTTTCAATTCTTTCCTACTTTCATTGTCCTTCACCCTTACCTCGGACAGAAAATAGGGGTCGCTAAAGTTGCTTCTTGCAATTCACCTTTCCCCTTTCCCCCTTCTCTTCCTTTTAATTTCTCGTTATCCTAGATTGTGGACAAAACAGAAAGCAATGTAAAGAGAAAAGAGAATGGAGAGCTGGGGTTGTGGCTCAGTGGTAGAGTGCTTGCCTAGCATGTGTGAGGCACTGGGTTCGATTCTCAGCACCACATATAAACAAAGGTCCATACTTAAAAATAAATACATATTTTTTAAAAAAAAAAAAGGGAAAAGGAGAAAAGAGGAGCAGTGTAAGTGGGTGTCTTGTCACAGTCTTCCCTGGCTGGGAAGTTGACCCACCACCTCCAGAGCTGCAGAGCCGGTGTGAGGCTCACTATGGAAATGCTATGAAGCATCACCAGGTCATCAACCATGTATGGTTACAACATGAGTCAAATTCATCTTTAAAAGTAGTCAGTTCCTAAATGAATCACATTTGTTTTTATTCTGAGTGGTAAAATTTCCTTTTTCTTTTTCTTTTTTTGGTACTGGAGATTGAATTCAGGGGTACTCAACCACTGAGCCACATCCCCAGCCCTATTTTGTATTTTATTTAGAGACAGGGTCTCACTGAGTTGTTAGCATCTTGCCATTGCTGAGGCTGGCTTTGAACTTGTGAGTCTCCTGCCTCAGCCTCCAAGCCACTGGGATTATAGGTGTGCACCACTGCACCTGGCTCTTTAGTATTATTTTGATAACAGTAATGAAAATACATACATGATGTATATATTTTTACATATATATATTTCTCTACCTATATCCATCTCCATCTCCATCTGTATCTAAATCATATTATATACATTATAGTATATACTAGTACATAACAGTATATAAAATGTATAAATATGTAATATGTTTATATAATGTATAAACAAATATTTAATGTAAAAACCCTTTATGCAAATTCTGCTCAAATCCTGATATGAGTAAAACTTCTACATCTGTGGATTCATTAGTATTTTAAAGTTATGGCAATTTCAAATTACAAATTCTATAATCCTTGTATGCACCAATCTAAGATAAATTACAGCATTCTTTAATTTCAGCATCACAAAAAAATGTCCATGCCAGGTCAAACTGAAGACTGAATTTCTTTTACTTTCGGCATTTTTACAGCAGCTGTTGGAGAGCTGAAGGCGGAAAGGAGATGTCAAACAGGGAGTTTTTTGTTATGTTTTGTTTTCGTTGTTTAATTCGGTACATGTGGCATTTGGCTAATGCAGAAAAATGTTAAAAGATATACTTGGAAAGTGTTATCGTTTGGATATGAGGTGTCCCCCCAAAAGTTCATGTGTTAGACAATGCAGGAATGTTCAGAGGTGACATGACTGGGTTATGAGAGCTGTACCCACTTCTGTGTGTGAATCCATTTGATGGATTGATGATTTGAATGGATTTCTGGGTGGTGACTGCAGGCAGGCGGAGCATGGTCACTGGAGGCGTACCCTTTGAGGCCATATTTTCCCTGGCTTTTTGCTCTATGCCTCTCTCTGCTTCTCAGCTGCCATGAACTGGCAGCCTTCTTCTTCCACACCCTTCTGCTGTGATGTTCTGCCTCACTTCAGGCCCAAGAGCAAAGGAATCGGCTGATCACGGCCTGAACCTCTCAAACTGTGACCCAGAATAAATCTTTCAACCTCTAAATTGTTGTTTCCTCCGCTAAGCTTTGGTCACAGGGACAAAAAGCTGACTAACAGAAACACACACATACACATACACATGTGAGAAATAAAATGAATTTTAAAATACTGTTTTGGGGCTGGGAATGTAGCTCAGTGGCAGGGTGCTTGCCTGGCATGCATGAGGCTCTGGGTTTGATTCCCAGCACAGCAGTAAATTTTTTTTTAAAGACAATTATAATATATTGTTTTTAAAAAATGATCTTTACCCAGCTAATGCTGTATATAGTAATTTAAAAAATCAAGACTTTAACTTAACAGGTGCTCTTTTTAAATGCTTATTTTTTTTTCTTTTTGGTACAAGGGATTGAATTCGGGGGTACTCGATCACTGAGCCGCATCCCCAGTCCTATTTTGTTTTTTATGTAGAAACAGGGCCTCACTGAGTTGCTTAGTGCCTCGCCGTTGCTGAGGCTGGCTTTGAACTTGGGATTCTCCTGTCTCAGCCTCCCAAAGTGCTGGGATTACAGGAGTGTGCCACCATGCCCGGCTTAAATACTTAATTTGGACAATGAACTAATTAGTCTAATTATGAAACATTTTTTGCTCCGTTCTTTTAAACACAATGCCACTAAATAGAGACTGCAGGTGTTCCTAGTGTTGAAAATGGTCTCTGTGTCCACTGGGATGGTGTCAGGGAGCTTTTCAGAAACAGCTTAGGAAAAAGAATGAAATCCTGTCATTTGCAATCGGTTGTATGGAACCAGAGATCAGGATGCTAAGTGAAATAACTCAGACACAGCAAAACAAGGACCAGTGACTTCACTCCTAGGCAGAATATTAAAAAGTTAATCCCAAAGAAGTTGAGAGTAGAATGGCGGAGAGAGGGGCTGAAGGGGAGATGGGGAACAGCTGATCAACGGCTACTGCGTTCAGTTAGGAGTGAGAAGTGCTGGTGTGTTATTACTGCGCAGCAGGCTGACTGTAGGTAACAATTATGTGCTGCATATCTCCCTAAGCTGGAAGTAAGGAGCTTAAATGTTTTCACCAGAGCCAGGTGCGGTGGCTCTCGCCTGTAATCCCACCACTTTGGGAGGCTGAGACAGGAGAATCTCGAGTTCAAAGCCAGCCTCAGCAACAGCGAGGCGCTAAGCAACTCAGTGAGACCCTGTCTCTACATAAAACACATAATAGGGCTGGGGATGTGGCTCAGTGGTTGAGTGCCCCTGAGTTCAATCCTCAGTACCAAAAAAAATGTTTTTACCATAAAAAATGCTAAATGTTTGAGGAGATAAATATATGTTTAACTTGATTTAAACTTTACACAATGTATACATGTATCCAAACACCTCATCATACCCCATTAATATGTACAATCTTTATGTTTTTATGTATCAATTAAAAATAAATTTAAAATTTTTGAAATAGAAATTTTGTATGTTTTTTCCTCCATAGATCAAACTCTGCTTATAATGTATTCTACTAACACATTGATAAGAAACAGGTACTACTTTTAAAATATTTAAAATATTGGGATTGCGTTCCTATCCTGCAGAAACTTCTCAAAAACTAGCATTCTTGGCACTAGAAAAATAACTAGCACCCATGTGTAGCTCTGTCAACCATTATACTATTACATAACAATATTTTTTTCCTAAACATTTGGAGTAGATAATTGAAAATTAAAATCAGGCATTGGGGAATAATATGCTTAATTTCAAAGGCATTTGCTACCCTTCTGCTTAAGGGTTCAATTCTCAGCACAGCAATAAAATGCAAGAAAAAATTTATACAATGGCTTTATTGAGATATAATTCACATACCCTAAAATTCACCCATTTGAAGTAGAGAAGTCAGGAGATTTTATATATTTGTAACATTATGTAACTGTAACCACAGTCTATTTTAGAATATTTTTCATTGCCCATAAAGAAAGCCCACACCAGCTGGGCATGGTGGCACACACCTATAATTACAGCGGCTTGGGAGGTTGAGGCAGGAGGATTGTGAGTTCAAAGCCAGTCTCAGCAATTTAGCAAGGCACTTAGCAACTCAGTGAGATCCTTGTCTCTAAATAAATATTACAAAAGGGCTGGGGATGTGGCACAGTGGTTAAACACCCCTCGTCAATCCTTGGTACAGAAGAAGAAGAAGGAGAAGGAGGAGGAGGAGGAGGAGAAGAAAAAAGAAAGCCCACACCTATTAGCAGTGATTGACTTGATTTGTAACAGATCGATCTTTCTACAAGCTTTTGAACATTTCTGAATCAGAGAAGCTTCGTTCTTATGCCCAGCAGCACAAGACCCAGCATTTCCTGACTTCGTTTCCTCTTGCGTCTCTGTTCGTTTCATTTCTGTGCACCTGCTGTTTTCAGTTGCTCTACCCCTCCGCATTTGTTTTTCTTTTATTCCATCCAAAGACTTGAAAGCATTGACTCTTCAATGTGAGAATTTTTGTTGCTCATTTTTTTTTTTTACATGCTGACACTTGGCCTCAAGCCTAAATTCATTCAGCCTTGCCAAGGTGGAATGAAAACCATTCCATCCAGGCTAAAAATGATACCCATACATGTATAGCTTGGGCACATGCATTGGTCAAAACTCTTAGAAACTGAGAGCTAATAAAGGCACAAAGAAACACACCATATAGAAAGTTTTAAAGTTCACTATCTCCTATAAAAAATGTGTAGCAAGCAATAAGCTTATTCTGTAGACTTGAGTGATATAAATGAGGAAGGCTCTTTGATAAATTTCTCTTACTTTTATTTAGAGAATTAAATTATTTCTTAGAAACACATGACTAAAGGTTATTATTTCTTAGAAACACATGATCCTGGAGAAATTTCAATGGCAACACCAAGATCATTGCTGCATCTCATTGCAGCTCACCAGATTCTCTAGAAGAACAGGAACAGGGGAGGATGGTAGTGGAAAAGGCAGAGTTATCAGCGAAGCCTACCTCTCCCATCAGATGTTGTTACCATGACTGTAAAATGCCAGGCAGAGACCACACAGCCAGAGCCAGAAGGGACCTTGAGATCATTTACTCCTATTTATATAGGGAGGACAGAGCCCAGGCCCCCAGCCAGGTAGTAGGAGACCAGAGTTTAAAGGATCATCTGAAAATAAAGCATGGAAAGTAGAAAACAGTCTCTGGGCACCCCAACATCACCGACACCCACACAGCAAGATTTGGAATCCAAACAGAAAGAGAAATGTCTCCAAGTTGGTCTGGAACTGGAATAGGAGAGAATTACGCAGCCCTCGGGAATACCAGGAATGTCAGGTTTATCTCTATTCTCAAGAAAGCCTCAGATAATTCTCGATCAGGATCTAAGAGCTATCTAAAAACAGCTGTGATTATCCAGCTGCATAAGGGCAACAGCCAGACTCAGCTGTGGGCTTGGGGCTGTTAAGGAGGTGACAAAAGCTCTACTTCCTGAGTAATGGGATTGCTGAGGCCCCACTAATGGCAGCACCACCAGGGAAGACCCTTCCCTGGGCCCTTCAGTCGTCCTGGGCATCCGGCACCTTGCCTTACCCGCTGCTCCAACACATCAGGCTCTAGTGGCCACAAACGCTGTTGAAAACTTGGATTTTGCCCAGTTCACATCACCAAAATAGCTCTTGCAAAAGGGAAAAGTCAACAGTGTGGTGTACTGCCCTCAAAAGTGAAAAATGTTCTCAATACCAAGAAGACAGAGCTTGCTTTATAGTCATTTAATCCCTTGCTTCTGGTTGACACTTGTGTTTTACAGGAGGATTCTTGGGTTTATTAAGCCGTGGCCATGCAATAGCAGTTCCTCCTGCTTAATTTAGGATAGCGTAATAGGAACCCAGAGTCAGTGTGAATCTGCATTAAACCTCACAGGAGTTCAACTGCAGCATCTGCAGACAGAATAATTAGACCATGAAGTGCCTTCTAGCTCTAAAACTTGACTGCACTGGCACAACTCAACCAATGTCCACGTTAGTGCCACAAGTGTTCACCCAGAGACTGCTGAAGGCCTGCTCTGCTGGGGACAGATCAAAATGCAAACCAGACACAAATCTGACTACTCGTAGTGCTGTAAGTTAACTATGGATTGAGATCAACTTTCTCCTTTGAGTGTTAGATATTAAGGCATGAAGCAGGAGGTGTTTAGGAAGGATTAATCACAATAATCAAAATACAAGATACTAGAGAAACCCCTTCATTTTAAATATAGAAACCTGCTTCTGTATTCACCATCCTAGAGAAAACAGAGCAACTGGTTGGTTATTTTAGAAGTTGCCCTGCTTTTTCCCTTATGCCAACTGTACTTGAAATGACTCCTCCAGGCCCACAAGCACATGTTATGTTGCTTAGGTTAAAAAATGCAAATATGAAAAGACAGTTTATTCCAGTTAGCCCAATATGCCATTTGGGGCTAGTGGAAACAAACAAAAACAAACCACTAGTTAACAAAACCCATCAATAGTGCATCTTGTCAGAGGGAAGGAACATAGAGCAAATGCGCCCTAAATCGTTTTCATAGTCATCATAACCTATAGAGAAATTGTTCCAGAAGTGTGGATATTGCAACCAGATTCCACCTCCATGCTTCCAGTGACAGAGACATACCTCCTACTGAAAGAAGGGATGTTGCAGTTATCCCTATTTGTGACTAAGGCTCATCCTCGTCCTTGATGTATATGCACTTTATTTTTACAGTAGTGGCAAAGGACACAGTGAAGTATCTAGCTAGCAGCCTTGCAGGGATTCCCCTTTGCAAAGAAAAAACTGGCTGCCTCTCAGAAGCCAAGAAGCTGCAACCTTCCACGTGAACATAACAGGCTTAGCTGGCCAGGGACACTTTCATAAACTCCTAGCTGCAAGACAAAGGAAATGACTCAGCCTGCCCCCGGGGTGCAAGGACAACAGAGGGGAAAGAAAGGTCCAAATCAAACAGTACAGCATACATATTTTCCCAAGGCAATAGGCCCAGATTCTCTTACAGGGCTACGGGGCTATTTTTGTTGTTGTGTTTGTTTTGCTTTGCTGTTTAAAATTTATGTGCAAAGACACAATGGATGGGAACCTTTATAACAGGAGTGATCTGTCAAACCATACTAGCAAATGTAAAATATGTCCTGCCTTCATGTAATAGCAAAAATTCCTATTAAAAAGTAACTTGCAATCGGTGGGACTATCTGGAACTTACACCTAGGCCCTCAGTATATGAAATGACTCCTGCCATGGCGAGATTAGGACTTCTGGAGACCCTAAGAAGTGAAGCAGTAACCCCACCTCCTGCTATATGTACTTACTGAAAAATAACACTGTAGGCAAGCCAAAATTAAAGTTGCTCATAGAGTTTTTAAATGGCAAAATTGAGATAAATTCATAAGAGAGAACTATCAGTGCCTCTTCTTGACTAAGCCTGGTCTTCAATTGCCTGCTAGATAATCCATCTCATGATGGGTGGTCAGCTTGGCCTCCTTGCTGCTCAGTGTGAGATTAAAACTCATACCTCTGTGATCATGCGTCATGGGCTTTTAATAAACTTCTTCAAAGGGATGAAATTCATGGGTTTGTATTAACTTAAAGGTCTTGCTTTGACAAAACAAAACAAAACAAAAAAAACCTGAACTGGTTTCAAGGCCACGGGTCAATGAATTCCTGGCTTGCTCGGTTTGTGTGAAGTCAAAGGCATTCAGGCCAAAATACTGTTGTCCCATAGAACAACTGAAAAAGTTCACTTTCTTGTGTGTGAAATGCTTTCCTGCTCAAGGCAGCCCCATCCAGTTTCCAGCTCAGAGCTTCATGTTTTAGAAATCAAGAACCTGAAGATGAACCAAAATCAAGAACCAGTCTGACAGAAGGTAACTTGATGAGCTTGCTTACAAACACTGAGGACAGAGAAGGTACAAAACCAAGGTCTAGGAATGAAGTTGGGCGGAAATAAGACATTCTTCTTACTGACCAGTTACTTAACACTTAGTGGCTAATTATCACAATCCTTTTCTGACCTGCTTCCTTCAAAGCAGCCTACAGCACTGTCAATTACTGGTGCAGGAAAATCAGACAGCAAATTATCTTCTACTGAAGGTGGATCTTATATAGGGTTTCATTCTGTGGAATAGCATTAGAGCTTCTTTACATTATAGCAAAATTTGTTTGCCTGTTCAACTATAAATACCCTCGTTAAACAAGTATTTATTTTGTGCCTACTAAGTGCTAGGACCTGACTCGAGCACTTGGAAGACACCAAGAGGCAGGAAGGACAAGGTCCTCACTCATTCTGGTTCAGAGAGGACAGACCCAGTCTGCTGTGAACTGGATACCTCTCACCAGAAAGGGTGCCTTCTTCCAGAGCTTGTTGTACAATGAAAAGTCCATTTGGGAAGAAAATTAAAAGTATTTCTATTACCATGAAAACCTCTTGGAATCTCCAATGTCCTAAAATATATGTAAAATCATGTCTCCCAAATGAACTTCCTTGTTTATAGCAAATAAACATGTTTTTAAGCATGAATAAAATGAGGAGGTAAGGCTCTTGTCCATGTGGGTTTCCTTATGGTAAACTCATCCTATTTCTAAAATAGCAAAAAAAAAGTTGGACTATTACATAGAAATGACCTAAAGGATCAAATTATCTAAGCATTTAAAGTGACATTATTCACTAACAAGTGGTCTGTTCAAACAGAAAAATAATTATCTCCTCTAACTCTTGATATGGCAAATTTTTTTATGCACTGTATCCTAAATGCTCCAGCTGTGCTGACCCACAGCTGTTATACGTAGTGACAACACTACCTTAAATAATTATAATCATTAGTGAAAAGGGCTAATGACATTTTGAAGCTGCCACTGTTATCTTTTTTTTTTTGAGCTCATGAATAATTCTAAACCTTTCCAGAACCTGCAAAATGATTTATTCTCCCTAAATGACGAAGATTATTAAATCTTTTCATCATCTCTAACCTTTTCCTATAGTTATCTACCACATTTTTATTTACCCCAGATAAAACATCAACATTGGTCACCATAAATAATACTTTCCAGTTGCAAATTTGATTCCATAGTCCAAAGGAAAAAAACCAATAAACTTATTGAAAGTATTTATTCACTCAGAGGGATGTTCTCTTGTCCTCCTTTATGCCTCAGAAGAGTGAAATCATTTAAAAATGAGAGTTTCGTGCTCTGGAATTCCATACTTCCTCTTGTGCTCCTCAAATAATTTCCTTAGTTCCTCCATATAGGTCTGATGCAGCTCTTCGATCTGCTCCGGGGTTGGGTGCAAAGTCTGACAAACGGGAATAGGGCGGCCAACTGCAAAAACAGGAGGGTAGTCACACGTGAGGAACCAAAAGCTCTCCACACCGCCTCCTGCCTCTAATGGCCAGCTGTGGGAAGACCTACCAATCAGAATCCCCACGCTGGCTCACTCCAATCCTTTCTTCTTTTTATTGGCTGCCTACAGCAGTCACACCATCCCACTTGTTAACAAATGCAGGACTTTCCTTCCCAGCAGACATTGGGTTGTCAGTCTCCTGGTGGTTTTGACTTTGAGTCAAAGGAGCTACTGTGCTGACTGCAGCTGTGAGGTAAGCGTGCATAGCTGGGTGTCCACGTCACCAGCAATCTCCTTCTGGAACAGCTGTCAGCTAGACCACAGTACTGTCATTATTACTGACCGAGAAATCCTTGAGTCATGTGGCATCCCTCTATTCTGACTCCTTTTAGTGTCTTCCTAAATAATTAAAACGTACCTAACTTCACAGCTAAGACCTGCACTAGAGAAACACATATAGTCATAAGGACTCCGCTGCTTATAATAGTGGAAATTTACAAAGCAACTAAAAGTTTCCATAGGAAAAAAACATTAAGTAAACCAAGCCACATTCATTCAATGAAATCCTAGGCACCAACTTCTTAGAAAAGAAAATAATATAAATATAAAATATGTGCACACACACAAATGTGTAAAATGTGTTAAGTGGAAAAAAATAAGTTGTAAAATAAAGTAGGATCCTATTTGTGAAAAATAATCCATATTTGTAAGTGCATTGGTGTCGTTAGTGCATAGGAAAAAAATATGGAAAGACACTAATGGTTCCCTGTAGGGAAGGATGGGGGAACTTCCATTTTACTTGTATTACACGAATTTATTACAAGTAACAAAATATTTGTGTTTTGCCTGTATAATTAAAAACATAGTAATTAAAAATAAATCGTGTGGGGCTGGGATTGTAGCTCAGTGGTACAGCGCTTGCCTCGCATGCCTCAGGCCCTGGGTTCAATCCTCAGCACCACATACAAAGCAATAAAATAAAGACATTGTATCCATCTACAACTAAAAAAAATTTAAATAAATAAATAAATCGTGTAACTTCTATGCATATTTTAAAAGATGGTTATATAATAAGTAACTTACACCTCACTTGTAGAGAATATAAAAATGCACAGGACTTTGGTGCTTGCACTTACTCCGCCCTCTACTGGTCTGATGCTGCTACTGATGCCAAAGGTGGAAGATGGGCAGGATGGTCAACAGCAGGGCCAGCAGCAAACTGCTATTTCTGACCTTTGGTTGGCTCGGGCATGAGGTCAACATATGAGACTATAAGTGATGAAATTAACACACAATGGAGAGGGTTCCTTTGTCTTACCCTGAATCACCACATACTACATATAGGGCTCAGATCCATGCCAGTAACAGAAGGTGGGTAGTTAATAAAAAACTGAGCAAAAGTTAACAGAGCAGGAAGAAAGTGATTAATGACATCAGTATGGGCACAGAGAAGGGAATGATACACACACCTTTATGGCAACATTAATAATCTCAAACTGCTAAGTATTTCACCAGAGACAGACTCCTGAAGCTTTGGCATGGTTTTTTTTTCATAGTTTGTATATCAAACTTATAGTAGTAGTCATCAGTCCTTTATAACTCATCATTCCAGCTGTGGAACATCTACAAAAACTTAGAGTATACAATATATAATCATATAACGATGATTATATAATTGTGTTATAATAATATATAAACTCTAGATTATGATTTCCAAACTATTTCCATGCAAATGTGCCAATTTCACTGAAACAGCCACAGAATTGAAAACTTGGAACTTAATGGTTAACTCAGCATAAGGAACTGGAAACAACCATTATGCTGTCAGCAGTTGTTGGAAATAAGAGCTAGGAGAGGTTGGTGCGGTGAGGGGGTGGAATTGGGAGCTGGTGTTGGAGGAACACCAGGTCAGTCTGGGTCTATTCTTAGCTCATCAGCAAGTGCACTGAGCAAGTAACTTTCTCTCTGCTCTTGATTTTCACATGTATGAGATAAAAGAGTAGAACTTGATCTGGAAGCCTCCTTCCAGCTCTGAGCTTTGAGGAAAAGATTTTGAGAAATCTCCATGCAAATCTACTAGCAAATTTGTGGTTTTATAGAAATAGCTGGTTTATTCTTAGTGAAACTATCCCAATGAGAGGTCCGTGTAAGGCTTCCGGGTGGGTGGGGATTAACAGAGAGACAGGTGGTCTAAGAGGATGAAATGTGTTGCTTCCAGATTACTTTAATTAGGAGCTGTGCATTCTGAATTAGAGAGTCATCTTTCCTAGGAGCTTTCCTGCAGTTAATTTCAGTTCTGTTCTTTTCTTATTAATACTTCTATTGTATTTCAGATGAGATTTCCAAAAAGCTCAAGTTGCCCATATAGAGTGACTTCTTATTTACTTGTAGAGAAACCAAGGTGCTGAAAGTTCCTAACTACATACAAAAAAAAAATTAATATTAAAACTAGCACTCCTGCCTCTTACTATTAAACTAACCCCAAACTGGATTATAGGGTAGGAACTCTTTCACAATTGCTTTTTAAGTATAAAACCAGAGGTAACAAAAAAAATTTGCTCATTTTGGCTAAGGAACTCAAGGCAACCTATCTGGCAGAAAAGAGGTTGGAAACCACCAAACTTCCAGCAGTGGGAACAACTTCCTTTTCTAAGTTCAGTTCCACTCTAGCTGCTTTGAAGCTAAATGGCACCTGTACTGGAAATAGAGCTATTACTTAGGGAGGGTCTACTCGATGTCATTAAACCAAATCCATGAACAACCTAGTGAGCCACCCTACTGTCCCTGTTGCACAAAAGAGGACAATGAAGCTGTTAGCTAGCCCGGAGAAAAACCAGAAATGTAAAACTTGAGGGATGGGCTCTGGCCAAAAGACAGTGAGCTGGGACACTCACGTCCCCTCCTGCCACATGGCCTCAGCAGGGTCACTCTGCCCTCTGCAGAAGGGAGGGCAGGTGGAGGGAACAGCTGATCAAAGCTTTGGCCCTGAAGCGCCTATCTTGCTTCAAATCCAGTTCTCCTGTGACTTAGCCCCAAGCTTTTAGGACCAACATTCAATTTTGGGGGAACTCAGCACCTTGAGAAGCTGGTGTGTTCTAAGTTTCTTTGCAGTTTAGTTCTTCCTAACTCCAGTGCTGAGGGTCTACTGAAACGATTCACCTGGAACTGTGATGAATGGAATTATCACATATTGGAATATTCCAAGAAGGGTCCCTGAAGACCTTAAAAGACCAGAATTTTGGACTAGGGTAGAGCG
The DNA here is from genome assembly GCA_004024805.1 of Geosciurus inauris. Lineage (NCBI taxonomy): Eukaryota > Metazoa > Chordata > Mammalia > Rodentia > Sciuridae > Geosciurus > Geosciurus inauris. The sequence continues at coordinate 174,108 of PVHX01000336.1, read as the reverse complement.
CTTGCCTAGCATGTGTGAGGCACAGGCTTTGATTCTCGGTGCTACATGAAAAAAATAAATAAATAAAATAAAGTTATTATGTCCAACTACAATTTAAAATATTATTTAAAAAAGACCAGAATTCTATTTGCCAAAAGTAGACTGTTTACTACTATGGAGAATAAAAAGATAAAATAAAAGCTTTCAACATAGACTAAGTTATTTGCAAACTGCTGCAAAATCTCTCCTTGCAACACAAAGGAAAAACCAGCTGCATCAGGTTGCTCCTGAAATGAAACTTCCTTGCCTTGGAAAAACCAGCCAATGCCTACTTGTGGTAGAGTTAGGAGCCAGAGCTGCTGCTATGTTTCATTGCTCTGCATAGCGGGTGCATTCACCTCTTTCATTTCCAACTCCATCCAGCAACTCAAGACAAGTTTTGCATTTGGAGCCTTTCCAAACAGTCTTTGCTCCTGTTTCTACGGTGCTATTCTGTATTTACCTAAGATGGAGAATGAGGAACTTCATGGGCCTCTGTGTACACAGCTGGCCAAGAGCTTAGCAATGGGCATTAGTTTGTTCTCATGGAGGCAAAGAGTAGGTCTTTCACAATTAAAAAAAAAAAAAATCCTTGTTCTATTTTTCTGTGTTAAAAGATTCTATAGAGTGTATGATTCTGTCTTATGTAGGGACTGCTCTTTCTTAAGATGCTATATGGCTGCAGACAGAACAGGCAGGGGACTCGTGCAAGTGGAGCTGGGAAGTGTAGAAACTTGGGAGCCAGATGAGACCTGAGTTCAAATCCAACCTCTAGCTCATGGCAGAGGTTCAAAAGATGCCAGGTGTAAGCCTGTGCACATGTGTGTGTAAGTATGGTATATATCCACACTTAATATATTGTGCTGGGCACTGAGGGGTGGCAGAAACAACACTCTAAACATATCATTTTGGCATATGGATTATTTTGAGCTAGAAACACTTAAAAACACTATAGAAGGTGTTTCTGTGATGTAAAATGGGCATTCTGACTTCCCCCTTCCCTCCCCAAAGCAGGAAATAAAACTGCAATATAAAGGATGCCCTCTTTATATCAAGAAGAAATATTCTTATCACTAGAGAGGGGAGTCGGGCCAGGAGAAATCTGTTCACACCTTATTAAAATAACCCTTACCTTCCTTTAGTCTCTGCATGTATTTCAGCTACTTTCCCAAAATCGCCTGCCTTGGCTCCAGCTAGCACACAGGCAGGTGGGCGTAGCCACTTCTGTGGGTCTTCGTGTTCCCATGGGGACTCCCAAGTACATGTGAAAACCTGAATGCTTTTCTGTTATCTGACTCATGTCAAGGGAATCCTCAGGCCCAGCTGGAGAGCCTAAGAAGGTGGAGGTAAAGTTTTGCCTCCTCTGAAGAGTCTCCTTCACATAATATATTATCTCCTTTTATCTCTTTCATTTTATAATTAAGGCTTCAATTAAGTTCCCCTTCTTTACCATCTAGTTCAGAAAATCTCTTAGCCTACTTTTTTCCCATCAGAATAGGACAACTTGAATGATAATGAACGGATTTGGTCCTCATGTGGTTTCAGATCAGTTTTATTTAAATGAAGTACATTCCCATCCTGTTTTAATCAGCTTTTGCATTGCAGCGACCAAAACACCCAACAAGAACAATTTAGGGGAGGAAAGGTCAATTTAGGTCTCACAGTTTCAGAGGTCTCAGTCCATGGATGGCAGACCCCAAAATTCTGGGCCCAAGGTGAGACAGCATTTTGTGTAAGAAGGGCCAAGCAGGGGAGAGCTGTTCAGCTCATGGCAGGGTCAGGAAACAGAGGGGAAGAGGCGACAGGACATGTGCACCTTTCCAGGGCACATCCCCAGTGACCCACCCCACCTGTGCCTGCAGTGATCACCCAGTTAATCTATTAACACCAGGACGGACTGATTAGGTTACAGTTCTCATAGTCAGTCCAATCATTTCACCTCTGAATATTCCTGCATCAATGGGAGCTTCGTAGGGGATACCTCATATCCAAACACATCCCTGTCATTTTTATTTTTTAAAAAATTCAAACTTGTGGAAAGAATCCTACAATAAAGGCTTGCATAGCCCATCCAGACTCAATAATTTCTAGCGTTTTCTGCATAGGAGCACATACATATGTAAAAAAAATATAAATGATTATTTTTATTTTTGTCAAGGATTTGAATACTAAGTTGTGGGCAGCAATGATTCAATCATGTGAATCATCCCTAAATATTTCAGGCTACCTTACCTAAAAAGAATAGTGTCCTAGATAAAAGCACCATTATCATGCCTGAGAAATTGAACCTCCACACAAATTATTTTACACTTAATCTACATTCAATCTCAATGGTTTCAACATCTTTTATAGTTGTTTTCCCTCCAATTCACAACAGCTGTTGTGTGTCTCTGAGCATCCTATCCTCTTTGTCTTTCATTACATTGATATTTTTAAAGAGTTCAGGCCAGATGTTTTATACGATGTCCCACAATCTGGATTAGTCTGATTATTTCCTCATGATTTGATTTGGATTAACATTTTGGCAGGAACACTTCCACAGGGAAAGCTAAACACATTTGAAAGCTCTAGATCAAGCTGGTCAGGAAGCCTCCTGCTCTGGGTACCAACCCACACCTGTGGGCACTGGAGTTGGTGGCACTGTCTCACGCATTATGACATTTAATCACCAGAAGATCCCTGAGAGAAGACAGGACAATTATACTTATCTCCTCTTTCATATTTGAAAAATCTGAGGCTCAGAGAAGATAAAGGAAACACTCAAAGTCACTTGGAGTTAGGCCTCAAGCCCACGTGGCTTTCTTCTGTATGTCCTGCTGGTACATAATAAATGCCTTTCTAAAGTCACTATCAATCTGTGCGCAGCAGGGATCTGTTAGATGCAAGCAGTCATGGCACGCCCACCCAGGGAAAAAACCAATTTCTTAATGGCACTGTTTCTATTTTTCCAATGTTGCTACCAGAATAAAAATAAAATAAACACTTCTATCACATCCATACTCACAAGACAGGCCCAGGATCTCACAGAGGCCAGCAAGGGCCTGGAGCCCTTTCTGTGGCACATGCTAACACAGCAGAGAAGCCGACCAGGGTTCAATCCCCCGAACAGGGACAGGGGTCCTGGGAGGAGGGCAAGCTCTTCTCTGTGGTAAAATGCCAATGTAAATACAGAAACAATACTAGAGTTTGAAAAGCACCAGTTCGCAACCATGGATGTAATGACTGACTCAAGCACAAGTTATCAGTTATCAGTGGATACAGCAAGTAAAACTGGATGAGGGGGCAGGATAATTACGTATCTCTGAGGAACACCACCCTTGGGGTCCTTGTTAATAATAAACTAAAAAAGAATATTTTCTTTCTAGTAAAGAAATCAGAAAAACACTTTGCCAAGTGATCAAAATAAATATAACTGAAGCCAGGTGTGGTGGCATATACCTGTAATTCCAGGGACTTGGGAAGCTGAGGCAGGAGGACTGTGAGTTCAAACCCAGCCTCAGCAACTTAGCGAGACCCTAAGCCACTCAGCGAGACCCTAAGCCACCTCATGCGAGACCCTGTCTGTAATAAAATATAAAAAAAGGACTAGGGATGTGGCTTGGTGGTTAAGCGGCCCTGGGTTCAATCCCTGGTACCAAAAAAAAAAAAAAAAAAAAAAGAAAGAAAGAAAGAAAGAAAACCAACCAAGAATGAGACAAAAAAATGACAGCACGTCCCCCAGTGGAGGAACATACTACGGCACAAATGGCTGTTCTTGTCCCAACTGCTCATACCATAAAGACTTACAAAAAATATTTTTAAAATCTAGCTTAAAGGTTAAAGAGATGTGAAAATTAAATGTCATACTTAATCCTGCTCGGGGAAAAAAATATTGTTCCTCACCAACCAAAAAAAGAAAGGAAAGAAAAAAAAAATGCCACTGCTAACAAGGAAATTATTGGGCCATTTGGTGAAATCTGAACATAGACTGTACACTATTTAGTAGCACTTCAGCAATGCCAGCTTTCCTGAGCTGTCCTGATATCATGGGAGAAAATGCTTTTATTCTTAAAAGATACACATGAAAGTAATTAGGAGCACTCGGGCTTGAAGTCTGCATTTACTCAAATAGTGGTAACAGTAGAAAGCATATTTATTACACCATGAGAGAGAAACAAAAACATAGTAAAATATTAACAACTGGTAAAGTCCAGGAGAAAGGAACGTAGGCATGGATTTCACTATTCATGAGACTTTTCTAGTTTAAGCATAAAATTTAAAAACAATTAGCATCAGCACACACTTGGAAACATGAAATCCAAATAATAGTTCTTATGATGTGAGGTAGAGATTACCTAAGTTAATAAACTCTTAGTTAACTAGAAGAGGCCACAGAATAACTTGCCATTCTGTTTGCTGCCTGAATCCCCCAAGGGGTGGGACACAGAAAGCTCTTTCAGGGAGTCAGCACAAAAAGACTTCTGAGTTTCAAGTGCATTGATTTAAAATGGAAATGAGCATAGTTCAAAACATTGTTTTCATAATGTGCTAATTCTCTGTTGTATTTGATACATAGCTTTGCGGTTCTAAATATCGTATCTTCAACTTCTGCTATTTTTTGAGTAAACAAGAGCCTTTAGGTGCACATAGTGGGAGGGTTAGCTTCTCACCAGCTGGCTGCTGTCAATCATCTGACTCTCACTCTCATGGCAGCTGAGCTCTCACGAAATGTTCATATTCTTAACTTGATTTTCAGAGGGCTCCAAATTATAATGGAATACTGGGGATGCTACAGACTAGTCATTGTTTCAAGGTAAGTAGAGGGATGGACCAAAGGAATTGTCCCTGATTCTGAAGCTTTAAAAGACATACACTGGAAAAGTATGAACAAATGCAAGAGCTATAGCTTTCTAGTCTTTGCAACTAACACTAATTCTGTAATTCTGTTTGTCCCTTGACCAATTACTTATTTGTCAATAGAGGCATAACCTAGCCAGGCGCAGTGGTGCACGCCTGTAATCCCAGTACTTTGGGAGGTTGAGACAGGAGAATCGTGAGTTCAAAGCCAGCCTCATCCACAGCGAGGTGCTAAGCAACTCAGTGAGACCCTGTCTCTACATAAAACACAAAATAGGGCTGGGGATGTGGCTCAGTGTTCAAGTACCCCTGAGTTCAATCCCCTTTAGCAAAAAAAAAAAATATAGAGAGGCATAACCTGACTATATCAAACAATAAACCACTTTACTTTAAAAAAGCTTAATCCAATCATGATCATTTAATTCAACAGAATACACTTTGCTTTCAGCAATTACAACTAACTTTATGTGAACATATGATGTATATCTAATTAATCTTTTCATTCTCAAAATCATGCCTCAGAATTTCCTTTATAGTCCCTCCCAAACCAGTAACAGAACTTTGTACATAGGGATCAAAAATGATCAATTAATATTATACCAAAGAAATATAGCTAACTGATCTTGAAGAATACAGTTGTAACCTTAAACTTATCTCAGTGCTCCCAATACACTAACTGTCCAACAGGCTGTAAACATTACATCCGAGTTAAACACAGTATCATGTGACGGCATATAAAACACAAAGCTATGCAAAGAGTCACTGGAAAATCCTATTCTGGTAGAATAGATCTAAAAGGAAAAAGTCACTATATTTCAATTTCATTTAATCCAGTGCAAATATTATTCTAGTTTCATATAAAGTATCTAGTTTCGGTTAATTCTGCCATGGCTCATTTTTTCATTTTACTCACCAGTCTCCTCCCAACTGCAGGAGTTCATTCATTATGCTCTTATTTATTTATTTATGTACTTACTTATTTCAGGCAGGGTCATGCTATGTTGCCCAGGCTTAGCCATCTTCCTGCCTCAGCCTTCCATATACAGAGACTATGGTTGAGAGCCACCGCACATGGCTTTGCTCCTGTCCTTTTAGATCTTTATCATCTTCTCAACATCTTAATTCCCCAAAATGCATAATTTTTAAAAATAACATCAATCAATACCAGAACACATAAAAATATAGCCAGTTGCATACACACACATAAATGCCTTTGCTATAGAAACTGATGCTTACGTGAAATGTGATGAAAAGATCTATTATATAGAAATTTTCTTTTATTTAATAGATGCTGACGTAACTTGCTCAATAAAAGAATTGCTATGCAATCCGATGATACAGAGAAATTGATTCATTATAGAGTATTAGAAATTTTATTTCTGTGTGACTTAGAGGCATAAAACTTGGATCTACCTGTAGTTTAATAGTGGTATTCTTGAAAGCAATCAGTTCCCATTCAACTGGAAAACACAGCCATTTCATAAATAAAATGCACACTGTAATTAAAGCTCAAATAATACCTACAAATTTTATTTTATTATTATTATTATTATTTGGTGGTGCTGGGGATTGAACCCAGGGCCTTGTGCATGCGAGGTAAGCACTCTACCAACTGAGCTATATAGCCCCAGCCCAATATCTACAAATTTTTATGTTAGGAAATTTATATCCAAATCTACTCATCTTGCATTGGTACCTCAATAACAACTAGCACTGCTTATTGTAAGATAATAATTTTATTGAGGCTGGGGTTATGGCTCAGTGGTAGCGTGCTCACCTAGCACATGTGAGGCATTGGGTTCGATCCTCAGCACCACGTAAAAATAAAATAAAGACATTCTGTCCACCTACAACTGAAAAATAAATATTTTTTAAAAGATAATAATTTTATTCACTTATGTACATACCAACAGTGTGGATAGGTTTCCGATAGGGTATTAGGCCAAAACTGTACTGGAAAACTCCTCTAGCATAAAACAGTGGCAAAGCAAACCCCATGATCTTCTGCAGTTTCTCTTGAACAGTTCGAAGCCATGAGCCTTGAGGGTTGTTAATTTGTTTAAACACATCATTTTCACCAAAAGAAAACACTGGGACCAAATGGGCACTGGAGATAACAAAGGGAAAGAAAAAGAATTTTAGATGAAAGATTTAAATAATTTTTATTTGGTCCAGCTGATGTTTGCAACAAACATTGCAACAAAATCCTAAACATTCCTGAATGTGCCCAAGCGTTCTTGTGCTGTATAGATAACTTCCTATTCAAAGCTCTAAAACTGCATTATATGTAAAGAGGGGGGATTCAGTGAGCTACCCAGGGTAGTCAGGGTTTCAGGAAGCTTCTTCTTCATTGGACTTTGTTCCTTTTGCGATAAAATTACACTGCATGCTAATTTTGTTTTTTGTTGTTCTTGTTAATTACTAAGCAACCTCTGTAGAAAGGTTTGTGTTCCATTCCCCAAGAATATCCGCACCTGCTTTTATTCTAAGATCAACTTGAAAGAAGTCCTTTAGGGCAAGAAAAACTACTTTCCTTCTTTGTGTTCATAAAGTCTTAAACTTCTTAACCCAGTTACCTTCAACAAAAAGCCACTTACCCATGAGTCAAAGCAATTTTAATAAATCCTTTCCTCTGGCGGATGACCAGAGTCAATTTTCCTGGATGGGCATCCAATGATTCTTTGGCACCCCCAAGGACAATGAGTGAAATGTTTCCACCTCCCTCCTGACTCAACACATGGGACAGACTTTTCTTCGACACCGAAACAGCCCCTTAGTGAATAAAAGGAAACATGTAATTAGTTGTGTCTTTTTAAAACTTAAAAAAATTCTATAATATTGTAGGGTAACAGTGAACATTTAACCATATTCCCTATACTACTTATTTTGGGGACACTTTGCAAGTTTGTAAGTTTTTCATAGCCAACTCTTTGGTAATGTATTCACTCCATTAATGAGATATACATCTAGGCAGGTGATGGGTTTGGTCTTTAAAATGTCACCTGATTATTTTGAGGGCTACCACTTGTTTGGGTCAATTGTGCACTAACTATTCAACTCTACAGCTCTCTGTTTATTTTACATTTCAAGTAAAATGTGCCCCACCCCACCACCAGGGAGTTGCTCAGTGTACAAGATGCACAGCTAAATGTGGTGCCCTTGATCATTGCCCTAGCAGGTCCACACACAGAAATAAAACATCTGTCTTCCAAGAGGTTGCAATGGATCTTCTGAACACACAATAGCCTGTTTTCAGACATTCTGCATGGATTCTTATTTTTCCAAACCTGAATTCACAGCAAATCACTTTAAAAATTCAGACACTGGATAACTAACTTAGATCACTTGCCAGATCTTGAAATCATTTCAAAATAAACAGATTCTGACTCTAAATGTAAAGTCGGTCTTTAATCTAAATATACATAGTTCATTTAAGACAGATAATTGTTCAGTCTACATATCAAGTAATTTTAAAAACTAAAGGTTTCTTTTCAAATTTTAAATGTATTTTGAGCAGAAAGTACAGAAAGGATAAAGATGTACAGAAAGGAATAAAGATGATATAATAATAAAGATGATATAATAATAATGATGAAATAATAATAAATTATTCCTTTCTAAATGTACAGAAAGGAATAAAGATGAAAACACAAACCAGTCATGACTCACACTGCAGAGATAATTGCTTTTTAATGTTTTAAGATTCCTCTCATTGCGGGTTTTATCCATTTAGACCTAACAAAATGTGTCAGACAAGCTTTATTAAGACATAGCATACTTTGTCTCTTAAAGGAAGTGACACATTAATTGTACTGGGGTTCTTTTTGGTGAATGTAAAGTGGTGACAGAGGCAGAGGGGGGATGAGTTAGAGGAAAAAACCTGACCCTCTTTGGTGTGCTGAACTCTCAATGAGTTCAAGGTGTGCCATCTGCTCTGTGTGGCCTGCATGACAACTGAGGCCATCTCTTCCACTGCAAAGAGGCCTCTGGATTCCCAGACATGTGGCTCCTAGCTTGCTCTGGACACTTCTCAGTACCTTGTCAGGCTCCCTGTCTTCAGGTCATCCTTCCAGGCTGCTTTGTGAAAGCTCTCTCATGTCTTCTAACCTCATCTACATCCATGGACTTAACAACTACTTGTGTGTGCCGAGTTCTCCCAAATCCATCTCCTGGGAGATCTTCTTGGTTAACCCCTAGGCCCACATCTCCAAAGGATATCTCTACCTTCTCAGCTGCAAGACTCCTCGGTCTTCAGGTCTGCACACCTAGATCATTAAATTCCCCTCCCACATGGTTCCTCTTCCAGTATCACCAATCAAGGTGAATAAGACCTGTCTATGCAGAACCTGGGTCAGAAACACAGCTCCTCCCATATGTGTTCCCCTCTGTTGGCCACCACTTTAAGTGGTGGCTCTTTCATTCATTCAAAAGCATTTATCAAACACCTGCTACAGGCCAGGTGCTGCACCAGATGCTGATAATAATCACAAAATATAGTTGCCTTCGTGAGGGTGAATTGATCATCTATTCTTGTCAACTCTACCAAATATATTTTTCATACTGACCTCCTCTCCTGCATTTCCTGTCTGAGTCACTGCTTGTTTAGCCCTTATCAGCTCCCCTTGGTCACTGCACTAGACCTCTTCCCTCATTACCAGTCTGCAGGCTCACACCCTCCAACCTATCTCCCAGCTACCACCTGAATGATCTTTGTAACACAAAATTCAATCAGGTCCCTCTTGCTCAAAATCCCTGACAAGTTCCTGGTGGCTTACATACAAGATAAAATCTAAAGTCCTCTTGAACTTTGGTCAAAGGGAAGGGAGAGGGGAGGGGACATGGGGACAGTAAAGATGGTGGAATGAGATGGACATCATAGCCCTAGCTTCATGTATGACTGTATAGGATGTGATTCTACATCACATACAACCAGAGAAATGAAAGTTGTGCTCCATCTGTGTACAATGAATCAAAATGCATTCTGCTGTCATGTATACCTAAGTAGAAGAAAGAAAGAAAGAAAGAAAGAAAGAAAGAAAGAAAGAAAGAAAGAAAGAAAGAAAGAAAGAAAAGAAAGAAAATTTTTTTTAAAAAAAATCTAAAGTCCTCTCCATGACATTTAAGGCTGTTGTGATCAGATCCCAGCTACCTGCCCAAACTTAATGGGTACACCAAAAGAACATGAGCTTTGAAACACAGAAGTGAATGTAGACACACCAAGATGGATCAAGAGGAAAGGGTTGGAGGTGGAATTGAAAAGGACTTACAGCCACAGAAACCTCTTAAGTAAGACATCTGTTAGCAAAGGACTTTTGAAGCCCCCTTGGTTCCTTATGACATGAGGCCTGGGCTACATGTCTGAATGTCTTTTACAATTATACAGAGAAGTCATCAAGGCAGGTTGAGAGAAGGGAACTCTTTTTAGGCCCTGCACTGTCCTAAGAAGCAGGTCATGGGAGGTAGTATTAAGGACTATCTACTCAGAGACAAACCTAAACCTCCACTGGCTTAAGAGTTTGAAAGTTGTTAGCAAAAGGGAAGATGTCATGATATAAACTAGTACAGCAGGCAGATTTCACTCCATCCATCCACTCCAGTAAACAGCAGAGGCTATGGGTCACCTTACGGAGAGACTCTGAAATTGATTATTTGTGTCTGACACTGCCATAGAGGGCTGCACCTGTCTCTCCAGGGCCAGGAATTTGCCAAACGTGCTCTCAACTACACTACTCAAACTCAACTATGTTTATACTTTGAATCAGCAAATAGTGTACTGTAAATACATTTCTGTGCTTCTTTTGTTCAATTTTAAAAATGCTTTATAAATTTTCTTCCTGTTATAAAACTCTAAGCAAATATTTGCCAAACAAGGAAAGAAGGCATCACGCTCCTTTGGTGATTTGGGAGGGGTTAGTGCGCCCCCTAGAGACCAGAGGTCAGATCACTTGGTAGTGTCGTGGGATAGTGCGCCCTCTAGTGCACTCAGTAGCCCACACTGGACACTGTTCTGCTTATGGACTCATTAAGAGAAATAACTTAAACTGATTTCCTACCAGATATGTAATGACAACAGTAACCTCAAAAATTAATAGAAAGTAATGAAAATCTAAAGGTCATAGAAAATTATATACTTAAATATTCCACTTCTTGATCCTGAAATAATTTTTCAAAAAACTATCCATTTTTCTTTAGATCCAGGAACTACGAAGACAATAATAATTATCCTATACAATGTCCACAAATATAAAGCACTTTGTTAGTTACTGTAGTTCATGGTTGGTCAATAGGTTCATAAAGTTGGAAAAACAAAGAAGTTGAGCCTCTTAAGTTGAAATGAGACCTAGCAACACAAGCTTAGGCTTCTGTATAGACCTATACAGTATCCTTATGATATTTTAGATTAATTTTATTCTCAGAATTGGTAGAATTATGATTTCAATAATCAAAGCGCATTCTACTGGTTCAGAGTAGCAGAGTAGAATGAATTCATTTCTCTTCTTTCTTGCTTCCTTCATTCCTTTCTTTCTTTTCTCCCAGTGCTGGAGATAAAACCTAGACCCTGGAATATACCAGGCAAATGCACCCCCACTGAGCTGTAGCCCCAGCCCAAGGGCCCTTATTTCTGAACCAAGTTAATCTGGGAAGACAAAGAAGTAAGTATGTTTGATTTATATCTCTATTACTCTAAGACATAGTGGAGGACAATATCCATTTCTAATATTTATTAAAGTATGCCAAGTACCTCTCTAAGGGTATAATTTACCACTTATCTGCTCTGTGATTTTCCCCCCACATCTGGATATACAAAATACATTCATTAATTGATTCTTCCCTTGGATTAAAATATATCAAACATTCCTATGTTTCTTTCACCATGCTAGACACTTATGATGGAACAGAAGATAGCCTTTTTTTCCCTTGCACCTGCAGTCCAGTAGAGGTGAGGGATGTGCAGGCAGCCTGTGAGGTGCCAGATGGAGACAAGGACACAGGATTTTACTCTAAGAACAAGTAAACCCAAGTGAACGTTCTGTGTGCTCCTGCCACCCTGGTGCACTGTAGACATGGTAACTTGCCGCCACTTACCATGACCCATCAGATATTCTCGGAAGAAAGGACAGCGCAACCAACATGGGAGCACATGCAGATACACAGTCAAGCCGGGAAACAGCTCCTTGAAATCCGAGTAGGCTACAGAAAAATTTCCAAAGGCTCCAGCCACAAGTATTCCATGAGGGTGAAACCCAAATAGGTAGTTGTGACTGGGATCCAAATCCCAAGTTTTCACGAGCTACACAGCACATTCACATGGAGATAAAGAAATAAAATGTTCCCATATTAGTTTCCTTTAAGAAATAAAAAGAATGCATGCTTAATTTTCTCAAGAGGAAATGGAGAACAACGCTCATTTTTGTTCCTTAGGTTGGTACTGTTTCAAATTTTCTAAAATATTTTCTGAGCTCTTCATACACAGCCTTCAAGTTTGTGTTAATTCATCTTAAAGTTCATTTAGCAACTTGGGCCCAACAGCAGACTTTCTCCCTGCTTAGGTTTGAATGTGTCCCCCCAAAAACACATGTGTAGGAAACTTAGTCTCCAGTGCAACAGCACTGGGAGGCAGGGCATGGGGGTCGGGTGATGAGAACCACATCATCATTGCTGGAGTGGGTTCCTCCTGAAAGAACAAGTGTGGCCCCTTCTCTCTCACACCCTCTTGACCTTCTGCTTCTGCCACAGAATGATGTAGCAAGAAGGCCCTTGTCAGAGGCTGGCCCCTTGAGAGTGGATGTCCCAGCATCCAGAGCTGTGAGAAACACATTTCTTTTCTCTCTAAAGTTCCCAGTTTCTGGTATTCCATTATAGGAGCACAAAGTGAACTAAGGCACTCCGGCTGAAAAGGAAAAAGCTTGAGATATAGGTGATGAAAACAAATTTCCACTCTTCTCCAAACTCAATATAGTAGCTTATAAAAACAATTCTACTCACACGAATTGGAAAATAGTTATTAAAGTACTTCCAAACAGGCCAGTTTCTGACCCAGTTGCATCTCCTGCCTCCTTGCTCTGGAGTCCGCCAGTCAAAGTAAAGCCATGTCAAATAAGGGATGTAAAGGAACCAATAGTTGTATATAATCAGTATCACGAAGATTCCAAAACATATCTGAGCTGTAAGAAAGAGAAAAGGCTCAAAGAATCAGGATCAGTTAGTACCTGTTCCCTGTACTGCAAGCAGGTACATCACACTGAGCCTTGGTTCAGGTAAGCTAATATAACAAGAAAACAATGATACAGTATTGTTCAACAATTGTGTGATGTTTACTATATGCCAACCAGGAACTCTGCCTGGATATTCTCATTTAATCCTTATAAAGTTATAGCACCAAGAAAATGGTCATAGTACTTTTTAACTATTTTTGGTCCTGAGGATCAAACTCAAGGATGCTTTACCACTGAGCTATCTCCCAGTCCTTTTTTATTGTGAGACAGATCTTCCTGTTACTGAGGCTGGCCTCGAACTTGCAGTCCTCCTGCCACAGCTTCCTGTGTCCTTGGGATTACAGGTATGCATCATTGTACCTGGCCATAATAATCTTACTGTCCTTTCTACAGAAAGGAAAATAGAGACTTAGAGAGGTGAAGTGAATTGCCCAAATCACACAGCTTGATCTGTCTGAATCAAGAGGTTGATCTGTCTGAGTTCAAGGTCCATGCTCCCAGCCACGGCCCTTTATCACCTCTTCAACATGAACGATGGAGGGGTGCCGAGGATTTCCTACACAAAAAAATCCTGTCATCTAGCTGGGTGTGTTGGTGCATACCTGTAATCTCAGCAGCTGAGGGGGCTAAAGCAGAAGGACTGTGAGTTCAAAACCAGCCTTAGCAACTTAGCGAGCCCCTGAGCAACTTAGCGAGAACCTATCTCAAAATAGAATATAGAAAGGGCTAGGGATGTGGCTCAGTGTTTGAGCACCCCTGGTTCAATCCATAGTACAAAAAAAAAAAAAAAATCCTGTCATCCTACCTTGACTGAGCCACCATCATTCATGTGCCTTCAAAGAGGGCACATTTTAGTGACAAACTTCATTTTCACAAATTCTATTGTCACAGACAAAAATAGCATATGAGAAACTCTTCAGATATCAGCATATGTGACTTCTTGCCACTTTTATAATGAAAGAGCAATTCTAACTCTTTTTTCTTTCCACTTAATATCACAGCTTCAAAATACATGGTGCACCCGGCACGGTGGCACAGGCCTGTCATCCCAGCAACCCACAAGGCTGAGGCAAGAGGATAACAAACTCCAGAGCAGCCCCAGCTTCTTTTTTTTTTTTTTTTTTTGGTACTGGAGATTGAACTCAGGGGCACTTGACCACTGAGCCACATCCCCAGCCCTATTTTGTGTTTTATGTAGAGACAGGGTCTCACTGAGTTGCTTAGCGCCTCGCCATTGCTTAGGCTGGCTTTGAACTCTTGATTTTGCTGTCTCAGCCTCCCTAAGTGCTGGGATTACAGGCTTGAGCCACCGCGCCCAGCAGCCCCAGCTTCTTAACAAGGATCTAAGCAACTTAGGGAGACTCTGTCTCAAAATAAATATAAAAAAGGGGCTGGTGCAACTCAGTGGTAACGTGCTCCTGGGTATAATTTCCAGTCTAGCAGCAACAACAATAAAAATACACAGGGCAAAAACTGACAAAACTTGACCTCGGTAGTAGTGACAAGAATGTTCACTTAAAGTAATCCACTAGGCTTAGTTGCACCTTTTAAAAATGTCTGTGTTATGTATTGCAATTGAAAATATTTATAAAAGGAAATATATTAGTGAGAGAGAGAATAGATGAAGACACAAAGCTGGGTATATTGCAAGTGCTCATTAAACAACTATGACTTTGAAGAGTGCCATTTTGGCTGTGTCTTCTGTTAGGCACTGCAGTCTCCAATCTAGTGCTGATCTCTGTCTCCAGTCCCTACCTACTCCCTATCCCCTCTGTTCTCAGATGACCAATCGAGTAGCTGAGTAACAGCACTTTGAAACCGCAGCTAATACTGACCCTAGGTATACTATGCTCTTTCCTATATATACACACCCATGATAAGGTTTAACATATACACTAGGCACAGTAAGAGATTAGCAAAGATTAGTAATAAAATAGAACAATTCAATCAAATATTGTAATAGTTATTTTAAAACATATTGTTTCTTTCTGGAATTTTCCATTTAATATTTTTACACTATAGTTGACTGGAAGTAACTAAAACCATGGAAAGCAAAAACTGTGGATAAGAAGGAACTACTAGATATAAAGACATTGAGATTTTATATATATACAGTATGTAATACATATATAACATATATTATATACATACATATATACATATCATATATGCATATATATGGGCCCAAAACAGAACATGTATTTATATGTCTCAATAGGTAAAGGTCAATACATTTCCCAGTATGGATTTAACAGCATCTGTAAGTGAACCTCATCAGGAGACTGACTTGCTACTCTCTTCACCGTGTATTAAAGGTTGACAGAGTGGGTGGAAGGTCAAGGAAGTCCATGTCCTCCATACCTCTCCTGGGTGTTTTATTGCATTCTGAAACTTCCAAGAAAGTTTCCATGAGTCCAGAAGCAATGCCAAAAGAGTGGATCATTGTGCCACCATTCCTAGGAGGATCATTCTATGAGTTTCACTTGCTTCTCTCTGTCCAGGTCTGAGTGCAGGTGATTTACCAGTGTTGGTTGATCTTCCATTTACTTTAAGAAGTTGTACCAGGAGTTTATAAGAAATATACACACGCCTCAGTCTCATGTACTTAAAGCTAGACCAGGTGAACCAAGGTGGAGCCAAGAAGGGGAAGGTCAGCTATTGAATGGGGTCCATCTCCTGTTGTTGTTTTGTTTTGTTTTCCTCTGGTGGTGCTGGGGATTGAACCCAGGGCCTATGTGCATGTGAGGCAAGCACTCTACCAATTGAGCTATATCCCCCGCTCCATCTTCTGTTGTCTTTACCTAGGGAATCTTATCTGCTCCTAATAACCCTCAAGGTACAAATCACTGGCCCTGTTTTACAGTTGTAGAAACTGAGGTTCAGGGGGTTCAAATGTCCAAAGGATTTGAACCTGGATCTGTCTAATGCCTAAATGCAAGCACCACTTCTTTTTTTTTTTTTTTAAACAAAACTATACTATCTCCACCTATAAAAATACTATGGACTTATCACTATTTATTTCAGTGCAGGGTGGTGCACACCTATAATCCCAGCTACTCAAGAAGCTGAGGCAAGAGAATTACAATATTGAGGCCAGCCTGGGCAACTTAGTGCAACTGTTTCACAATTTCAAAAAAAAAAAATGGCTGGGAGCAGGGCTCAGTGGTAAAGCATTTGCTTAGCATGTGTGAGACCCTGAGTTTATTCTCCAGTACCCACCCTCATGCAAAAGTACTTATTGCAAGATAATAAACAGGTTCATAGCATAAACTATCAAACAAATGGGAAGCTGTTTTCTTTATCATGAAGATGAAAAAACTGAGACCCAAAGAAAATGACTTAATTTCAATCACAGAGTGAGACCAGAATGAATCCAATACAGAGGCCAAACCAACCACATATATGCTAGTTGAATATACATTGTATGTCTCTGAAATGTTCATTATGATTTATATTTGTCACAGTTATGACATGAGTCTGGAACCGGACCAATGTTTTAGCCAGTATTTTTGTTTTGTTTTGTTTTGTTTTGCCACTGTGACCAAAAGATCTGACAAGAACAATTTTAGAGTAGGAAAAGTTTGTTTGGGGCTCACAGTTTCAAAGGTCTCAGTTCACAGATGGCTGACTCCATTACTCTGGGACCAAAAAGAAGCAGAACATCAAAGTAGAAGGGTGTGGAGGAAGAAAGCAGTTTAGAACCTGACCATGAGGAAGCAGAGTCTTTGCTCACCAGGGATAAAAGAAAAACCCAACCCAAAGGCACACCCTCAATCACCCTACCTACCCACAGTGACCACCCAGTTAATCCTTATCAGTGAATTAATACACTAATTACATTAAGGTTCTCATAACCCAATCATTTCACCTCTAAACTTTCTGGCATTGTTTCACACATGAGCTTTTGGGGGACACTTCACATATAAACCATAACAACTGCTTATGATGGAATTTGCCTGGGGCGACTTCTTTTAGCTTTCCACCGTCTTTCCTCTACCAGATCATAGCATCTGTCTCCAAAGGCTGCCAAGAGAGTAAACAAGGATGCACAGTGCCTGGACACAGCCAGTGCTCCACAAATCCGAAGCCATTATTACACAAATCTTGTTTACTGTTGTACATTTGAAAAATGCCCCAAAGTAGAAGCAGACAGACTCTCAGCCATATTTCTGTCACCCAGCAGAAAGAGATGTTAAAATTTTCCTTTGGTCTTTTTTTTTTCCTCTGAACAAATTATGGTTTTTTAATACAGCAGATAAAACATCATTTTTCATTCTGCTTTATATCAATTATCATGATTTCACATTAGCTGTTTGGTATTATAAATTTGGTATTATAATCTCTTCTTAAATGTTATTTTTAATGACTGTTCAACATTCTGATGATTGTCAGAGATAATTCAACCATTCTCTTAGTTTTGCACATCTGAGCTTGTAACAAATTATCTCCATAGATGTTCGAATCAAGTTTCCTCAAAATTCGATATACTTCCATGAGATAAAAAGTAAATACTAGATCAGTAAGCAGAAAATTTGTTGTCACTTGATGTGCTTTGACACTCTGGTATCTAGAATTGTCCTAATAAACTACTCTACCTATTGCTTCATTACTTCATGGTTCATTTCTGAAACAGAAGCATCATTTTGTAATTCCTTGATTCTAAATTGGATTGAAAGAAGAAAATGCTATAAAAACTAGATGATTTGATAACCTCTGTTTCCTATTTTTATCTCATTAAGCAATCCAAGGTAACAGGTTTCTTCTAAATTGGAAGTCAAAAACTAGGTGAAGAAGTCAACTCCAGAACATTGTAAAAATCAGCATGGAGATTCCTCAAAACACTAGGCATGAAAACACAATCTGGCCCAGCTATCCCACTCCTCTGTATTTATCCTAAAGAGCGAGTCACCATACTACAGTGATACATGCATGCCCCTGTCTAGAGCAGCACCATTCACAATAGCCAAGTTAGGGAACCAGCCCAGGGGGTCCATTAATAGATGAATAGATGTTTAAATGTGGTATACATACATAATGGAGTTTTATTCAACCACAAAGAACAAAATTATGTCATTTGAAGAAATATGGATTGGACTTGAGAGCAATAAGTAACACAAACCAGATTCAGAAAGTCAACAGTCATATACTTTAACTCATATATGGAAGTTACAGAGAAAAAAAGAAAAAGAAAGGAGAAGGGAGTTTCATGAAAACAGAAAGGAGAGCAAGAGGTAGAGGAAGAGGTCTGGGGGAGGGAAAGGGGTGAGAAAAGGGAGGTACTGGGAAATGAAACAGACCAAATTAGGTTATGTGCATGCATAAATATGTAACAAGGAATCCCACTATTATTTATAATTATAATGCACCTATAAAAAATAAAAAACTGAGGTTGATGTCTTTTTTTAATTAGAGTCTTATATGTAATAGTTGGGTTTGTTTTGACCTAATCATACATGCGTGAAATTTGATTTACTCCATTACAGCCCTGGGTGCCCCCACTTTCCCTTCCCTCCTCCCTCCCTCTCCACTTCCTTCTTCCACTCCACTGATCTTCTTTGTATCTTTATGTTTATGTATCTTTGTGTCTTTGTGTCTTTGTATCTTTGTATCTTTATGTTTAGCTTCCACAGAGCAAAGCATTTGACCCTTGATTTTCTGAGTCTGGTTTATTTCACTTAGTGTGAAGTCAAGATCTTCAAATCCTCCAGTTGATACCTTTCTAAATCATCCAGATTCACAAACCAAGTCGAAATGAAGGCTTGGATTTTAGCTAGATTGACTTGGTATATTCTGGATGAAAAAAATCATAAGGCAGCCTCTTAATCACTTATATATATATAAACTATTTAACTCCCATAGATTCTGCCTCACTTAATTTCTATTGAGGTGTAATTCACATAGCATAAAATGAATCACGTTAAAGAAAACAATCTGATGGATTTATCTATTCTGGATATTTCATATAAATAGAATGGTATGTATTATGTGACCTTCTTAAATTTTCACTTAACATCAACTTTTTGAGGCTCATCGAGGTTGTAGTGTGTACCCGCACATTATTCCCTTATATGGCTGAACAGTGTTCCCATGTGTGAAACAGTTTGCTTATTCATTCATCTGTTGTTAACGGACATTTGAGTTGTTCCTACCTTTGGGCTATTGTGAATAGTGTTGCAATGTCCCAATCACTTTAATAGTACAAAAAGTCCAAAACAAATAAGCCTCAGCCAAAGTCTGTGTGTCATTGTTATATTTAGTATAACAATGAACAGACAAAATTACATCATGCCTCTTGATATGATGCAATGGAAAAAATAGTCAAGTATGGGCTTTTCTCCCTTTTTTTTTGGCCACACTGGGGATCAAATCCGGGGCTTTCCACATGCTAGGCAAGCACTCTGGCATTGAGCTACTTCCCCAGCCCTTTTTATTTTTTATTTTGAGACAGGGTTTTTCTAAATTGCCCAGTCTGACCTTGAATCTTCCCATCCCCTGCCTCAGCCTGCTGACAGCTGGATTTATAGGTGGGCACCGCCATGCCTAAATCACATTATGGATCTTTCTACAAGATAATTGGCTGAGGCTGTTTAAAGAAAGCAAACTTGCCCTAGCACAGCAGTGCAGGCCTGTAATCCTAGTGGTTCAGGAGTCTAAGGCAGGAGGATCAGAAGTTCAGTATCAGCCTCAGCAACTTAGTGAGGCCCTAAACAACTTAGCGAGAACTTGTCTCAAAATAAAAAAGAAAAAGGCTGGAATGTGGCTCAGTAGTTAAGTGTCCCTGGGTTCAATTCCCACTACCAAAAAAAAAAAAAAGGAAAGCAGCCTTGTAAAATATTAAAAACAAAAAAGTGTAGAATGTAGGGCCCCAGATTTGATCCCCAGTGTGGCCAAGAAAAAAAAAAAAAAGCTACATCCCCAGACCAAATGATTTTTGATTTGTGTAGAAAATTCTTGTTTTCAAGAGATACATTACAGAATTTGGAGATGAAATGCCTTAGTGACTACAACTTAATTTCTTTTTCTTTTTCTTTTGGTACTAAGGATTGAACCCAGGGACACTTAACCACATAGCCACATCTCCAGCCCTTTTTTATGTTTTATTTAGAGACAGGGTCTCACTGAGTTGCTTAGGGCCTCACTAAATTGCTGAGGCTGGCTTTGAACCGTCATCCTCCTGCCTTAGTCTCTGGAGCCTCTGGGATTACAGGTGTGCACCACTTGCCCAGTGATTACAACTTAATTTCTTACTTAATTATTTACTTCAATTTAATTTCAAATGGTTTATCAGCATCGCATGTCTGGTCTGTATGTCTTGTACATGTGGAGAGAAAAAGGACGGAGAGAAGAAGAGAGGAGAGAGGGACAAGGAATGTTGGTGAGTCTAGATCAACAAGAATGGTTTTTGTTGTTGTTTGTTTGGTTGGTTAGTTGGTTGGTACCAGAGACTGAACCCAAGAGCGCTTAACCACTGAGCCACATCCCCAGCCCTTTTTATATTTTTATTTAGAGACAGGGTCTTGCTAAATTGCTTAGGTCCTTGCTAAGTTACTGAGGCTGGCTTTGAACTTGCAATCCTCCTGTCTTAGCCTCCCGAGGTATTGGAATTATAGGCATGAAACACCGTGCCCAGCAAGTATTTTTTTTAATCTTTTTTAAAATTGTTGCAAGAGGGCTTAACATGAGATCTACCTTTTGACAAATTTCAAAGTGTACAATTCTATATTGGTAACTATAGGTTTATAACATTATAAAAAATATATATTTGGTCTTTTTTCCAGTTTCTTCCATAGAGCTCCTTAAACTATTACAATTTCCTGATCAAGAAGGGTATAAAGAGCTGGATGCAGTGGCACATGCTTGTTATCCCACCACTTTGGGAGGCTGAAGTGAACTTGTGAGAATCACAAGTTCAAAGCCAGCCTCAGCAACGGCGAGGCACTAAGCAACTCAGTGAGATCCTGTCTCTACATAAAACACAAAATAGAGCTGGGATGCGGCTCAGTGGTCGAGTACCCCTGAGTTCAATCCCCAGTACCAAACAAAAACAAAAACAAGGGTGCCAGGTACATCTTTTGTACATTTGGACTTTGACCTGCATTCCTGACACAGAGCTCCTAATGTCTTGGAATTTCTGGGTGACCGCAATGTCTTTATTCAACTCTCAGGTGAACTGCTGGGTGGGGTTGGTCACCAGAAAAATCAAGCTATGGTTAAAAGCTTAGAACCTTCAGCCCCACCCTCACCCTCCAGTAAGGGAAGAGAGGCTGGAAATGGAGTTAATAACCAATCATGCCTAAATGGCAAAGTCTCCAGAAAATTCCCCAAAGTGCTGGGTTTAGAGAGCTGCCAGGTTGGTGAACACATCCTACACACAGACTGAGATAGTAGCAACGCCCAGCTCCACATCCATTGTAACAACTGGCAAAAACTGAACGTTTTCCTGCCTTCTGTGGACCATTATTCTAAATGACTGAGTTCAAGGAGAAGGTTGTGGGAACCCCCAATTTGTAGCCAATCAGAAGCATACGTTACTTGAGACTGACACAGGAAGCAGGTACAACCTAGTAGACTGAGCTCTTGGCTTGTACGGTCTATTGCTAACTCCAGGGAGACAGTGCCAGAACTGAACTGTAGGTGTGCAGTTGGTATATGGAGAACTGAAGGAAGGCAGGGGTGGGGGATATGACACCACCCTCAAAAATTAACTCAGAATGGATGACAAATCTAATATAAAATGCAAAACTATAAAACTCCTAAAAAACAACATAGGACAAAAATCTAGGTGACCTTGAGTTTCACAGTGAGTTTTTAGATACGACACCAAAGCCACAATCCATGAGAGAAAGGACAGATAAGAAGCTGGACTTGATCCAAAACTAAAAATAACTGCTCTGTAAAAGTAGGTGAGTGGATAAATAAATTGGTAGATTCAGACATTGGAATATTTTTCAGCATTAAAACAAATGAGCTATCAAACCATGAAAAGACATAAAGGAAACTTAAGGGCATATTACTAAGTAAAAGAAGCCAAGCTGAAAAGGCTACATACTGTATGACTCCAATTCCATGACATTCTGGAAAAAGTGAAACTAGGAAGACATTAAAAAGGTAAGTGGTTAGTGGGGCATGGTGGCACAAGCCTGTAATCCCAGCACTTAGGGAGGCTGAGACAGGAGAAACGCAAGTTCGAGCCCAGCCTCAGCAACAGGGCTAAGCAACTCAGTGAGACCCTGTCTCTAAATTAAGCCCCAAAATAGGGCTGGGGATGTGGCTCAGTGGTCAAGTGCCCCTGAGTTCAATCTCCAGTACCCGGAAAAAAAAAAAAAAAAAAAAGTAAGTGGTTGCCAGAGGTTAGGGAAGAGGGAGGGATAAATAGGTGGAGGGGATTTTTAGAGCAGTGAAACTACAGTGGATTGTGCTACAAGGGAGGGTACTTGTTATTCTAAGTTATTCAAACTCACAGAAGGTGCAACACTAAGAGTGTGGCTGAGATAGAAACCTAGGAAGACAGAAAAGGAAAGATAGACTGAGTCTTCAAAAGAGAAGCACCCGTGAGCCCATGGAATGCAGGAGATGCCCAAGAATCCTTTTTCCTTTCTTTCTTTCTTTTTTTTTTTTGGTAGCGGGGATTGAACTCAGGGATACTCCACCACTGAGCCACACCTTAGCTCTATTTTTGGTGGTTTATTAGAGACAGGGTCTCACACCTCACTGTTACTGAGGCTGGCTTTGAATTCGCGATCCTCCTGCCTCAGCCTCCCAAAGTGCTGGGATTACAGGCGTGCACCACCACGCTCCGTGATGAATCTTTGAAATGCAAAACAAGCTCAGTGAGCAACCCAGTCGAAACCCTTGGCCCCTGCTCTTGGCCCAAACCCTTGACCCATGTCCTTGCCTGCAAAAGGTAACATGAGCAATATGCAAACAAGTGCAGGGAAAACTGGCATGAAATTATGTAACCCCACCTTACTCCACCTCTAGTCCCTCCTCCGGCAATGGTCCCTCTCTAAATACACACCACACCAAGGTTTCTCTCCCTCTGCGGATGGCTAGCAATCCCTTTTGAAATTGTATTCCTGGCTTTATCCCAAAGGCTTCTCAGTCTGCAAGTGGCCAAAATGCTCCTTCACATTCTCAAGATGGCGGGCATTCTCCCTCTGGTGTGCAATTTCTTACTTTATCCCAAAAGACATCCCTCCCTTGAGAAAGCCCACATTCTCCCTTGGATGTGTATCTGCTTTCCTAAATCAATCTGTGCCTGTAAGGAATCCCTGCTAAACCTCTTTTTCACCAAGTATGACAAGGACCCCATGGGTCCTGAGTCAGGTCTCCCTCTCCAGGAATTCCACAGATGACAAACTCTAATGTAAACTATGGATCTGGGGTGACAATGACAGATCAATGTGGGTTTAGCAACTGTAACAAATGTACCACTCTAACTGAAGATGCTGACAGTGATGGTACCAGCCATGTGGCGCATGGGTGGGGATCTCTGTACCTTCTCAATTTTGCTGTGAACCTCAAACTGCTCTAAAAAGATTAATTCTCAAAAACATTTTTAACCAATGGTATTTATAACATGGAAAAATAGTTGGTTAGTAGAGCACAAACGAAACACCCAGAAAGCCTTTAGAATAATTATGGCTTGTTGAAAGGACTCAATGAGTGTTAGTTATTAGTTAGCTGCCAGTGACTACTTGAGACTTTTTAAAACACCAGCTTCCTATGGTTCAACCCAATGTGTTGTCTGATTTCTTCTCAGGTACATACATTACATGGATAAAAATAAAATTTTAAAAATAGGTAAACAGAAGGAAAGGATAGACCACAATTTTAACAATGGCTATCTATAGACAGGAGTTTGGATTTTTTTCTAGTCTTGAGAGGGGACAGACAGATGTGAGTGGTGGGAACAAGAGGTTAAGGGAATAATTCTATAAACTAGGCCCACCATTCTGACCCCCACATGCTTTCTTTCCCAAGAAGCAATTTACCTGCAGCTCTGCCTGGCTTAAGTGACAGGATATGTTACACTCCTGAGTAAAATATCTGTTATCTGCAAGAGAAATGTATGCCCAAATAATGTTGATAAGAGAACCCAAGTTCTGAAGGGGAAGACTTTCGTGACCTTTTTCACAAACCAGATCCTGGAACTCAAGGAGATAAGGATGATTGCTCCTAACCATAAAATATATAAGAACTTATGGTTAAGAATCCAATCAGAACCACTCAGCATGGACCAAAGTGATCTAGAGTGGTAATGACAGTGGGGACTTGAAAGTCTGATGTCATTCTGCTGTCAGTCAAAAGTCAAGAGGTGGACCTGGGTGGAACTCTCTGGAAACTTCTCTGGGATCCCTAACAAAACTGGAGTACAGGAGAGGCATACTGGTCCCTCTCCTCTCTGAGAGGACCCACTCTTTACCTTGACAGTATCCTCTTTCCCTTTTTCTATCCCTTCAATAAATCCATGCCTGGGACTCTGAGTGACATGTCTGAAATCTTTCTGACCTGATCTCAAGAATTGAGATTTTTGGGGGGGGGGGCTTCACACTGCCTCAATTTCCTGGAAGTCCCCAGCCCTGTCCCAGTCTCTCTTAAAAATTTACACATTTTCCAATTTTTCTAATAGCATGAATTATCATATAAAAATTTTTAAAGAAATAAATGATTCTACTAAAAAGAGAGAAAGATCAAACCAAGCTTGCAGAACAAGGCTACTTATATAAGAATATTCATATCTTTAAAATGATTCTATTAAACTCCCACGAGCAGCTTGCATCAGAAAAGCATTATAAAAACTGTTGATGTGCCTTTTCCCCCACATCCTCACCAACACTTATGGTTGTTTGTATTCTTGATAACCACTATTCTGACTGGCATGAGATGAAATCTTAGAGTAGTTTTGAGTTTCATTTCTCTAATTGTTAGAGATGTTGAACATTTTTTCATATATTTGTTGATTGATTGTATACATTCTTCTAAGAAGTGTCTGTTCAGCTCCTTAGCCCATTTATTGATTGGGTTGTTTGGTTTTTTGGTGTTACGTCTTTTGAGTTCTTTATATATCCTGGAGATTAGTGGTCTCTCTGATGTGCATGTGACAAAAATTTGCTCCCAGAATGTAGGCTGTCTATTCACCCCATCCCACTTCTCAGTCTATACCCAAAGGACTTAAAAACAGCATACTACAGTGAGGCAGCCACTTCAATATTTATAGCAGCTCAATTCACAATAGCTAAACTGTGGAACCAACCTAGATGCCTTTCAATAGATGAATGGATAAAGAAACTGTGGTATATATACACAATGGAATATTACTCCACATTAAAAGAGAATAAAATTATAGCATTTGCAGGTAAATGGATGGAGTTGGAGAATATCATGCTAAGTGAACTAAGTCAACCCCAAAAAACCAAATGCCAAATGTTCTCTCTGATAAGTGGATGCTGATCCATAATAGGGGAGGGGGCATGGGAAGAATGGAGGAACTGGTCAAAGAGGGTAGTGAGTAGGGGAGGGGACATGGAGGCAGGAAAGATGGTGGGATGAGATGGACAACAATGCCCTAGACACATGTATGACTACACATATAGTGTGACTCTATATTTTGTACAACGAGGAAATGAAAAGTTGTACTCCATCTGTGTACAACAAATCAAAATGCATTCTGCTGTCATGTATACCTAATTAGAATAAATTTAAAAAAGAAAGAAAACCATTGAAAGTGAATTTACTTGTATTAAATAATGACCAACATTAAGAAATGATTTCAAATATTTATCTTGTCCTGGGCACAGTGGCTCGTATCTGTAATCCCAGGGTCTCAGGAGGCTGAGGCAGGAGGATTTCAAGTTAGAAGTCAACCTCAGCAATTTAGCAAGACCTTGTCTCAGTGAAAAATAAAAAGGACTAGGGATATAGCTCAGTGGTAAAGCACCCCTAGGTTCAAGCCCCAGTACCAACAACAACAATGAAAATAATAATAAAATATTTAATTCAGATATGTATCCTTCCCATTCTCATCCAAGAAGTTTTTGATTTTTTCCCATTAAAATTGTTTCTACAGTTATTTTACCCATTTAACATAAAATGTAGAACATAAATGGAATGCAGATGCAAATAAAATCCATTAGTACTTCTTTTCATTCTTATTCCTAGAAGCATTGTACTTCAAAACACTAATTAATGCCATCTGTTGAATATAAAAATGTAACATTCTTTTTATTTTTAAAATTATTATTTTAAGAGAATTTATCTTCTAGAGTTGTCCCTGTCCCCCTCTGTTTCTGTTTGTGTGTGTGTATGAGAGAGTGGTACTGAGGATTGAACCCAGGGGCCCTTCACCACTGAACTAAAGAGCTAAATACCCAGCACCCTCCACCCCTTTTTTGAGACAGATCTCACCAAGTTGCCCAGGCTGGCCTCAAATTTATAAGCATCCTGTCAGCCTCCTGTGTAGCCAGGATTACAGGTGTGCACACTGCACCCAGCCCTGTGTTTGTCTAGATGGTGTTGAAAGACAGATTTCAGATCCCTTTGCAGAATTCTGCAGCATCATTTTCCTCATAGGTGGATCTAATCCACACAAGATTTAAAAGCATTACTTAGAGAGAACAACATTTTTCTTGTTTTACAGCAAATCCAGCATTTGACCCACTTCTTTGCCTTAAAAAGGGCACATAAACTGGGTGCGGTGGCACACGCCTGTGATCCCAGCAACTTGGGGGGCTGAGGCAGGAGGATCTCAAGTTCAAAGCCAGCCTCAGCAAAAGCAACATGCTAAGCAATTCTGTGAGACCCTGTCTCTAAATAAAGTACAAAAAATAGGGCTGGGGGTGTGGCTCAGTGGTCGAGTATACCTGAGTTCAACCCCTGGTTCCAAAAAAAAAAAAAGGGCACATAAATCCTAATAAGGACACAGTTAAAACTGTCCTACGGTCCAATGTCCCATGGTCAGAAAGTTTCCAAGCTTAAAGACAGATTAAGTATAGCTACCACCTGAAAGCCAGGGAGACAGTCCATAATACACAGGGCACATCCGTGTGCATCAACATCTGGGACTCTATTATACATCAAGGAAATGTTAAAATGTTCCCTTCAGAATTTTCCATGTCAAAGGAGACTAAAAAGACAATGGCAACAGACTACAATGAGTGGATTCCTTTGCTATAATAGGATGTCAGTGGGGCAATTGCTGGAAGATGAATTAGGTCTATGGATTAGGTCACAGTGCTGCATCTGGGTCATGTTCCTAATCTGACTATTTGTATTGTGGCCGTGTAAGGGACGTCCTTGATTTTAGGAAATACATTCTGAAGTATTTAGGGGTAAAGGGAAACTATGTCTACAACTTATTCCAAAAGAGTTCAGAAAATAAGGATATGGGATGGGGAAGAAAGAAGAGGAGACAGGAACAGCGAGTAAGAACGGAGAACTGGGGAACACAGAGAAATGTGAACATTTAGGGAATCTGGATTAAGGAATATGGGAATTTTTATAACTTCTGTAATTTTTATTTTCTATCATTATTGTTCCCCAAATTATTTCAAACTAAAAGTTTTAAAAAACGAATGGTTCTCCCCGAGATCCACAGAATCAAAACCTCTGGGAATGCACACTTTGACAAAAATCCCTAGATGATTCTTAAATGTGCTGAAATTTGAAAACTTGATATAAAAAAACCCATATGGTAGAAAAGTCACATTGTTGAGATGTTAATTCTTTCCAAATTAATCTATAGATTGATCCCAAACAAAAACGTAATCCCAAAGTCCCAGCAGACTTTGTGTGTGTGAATTGAGATGATATTAAAATGCGTATGGAAATTGTAAGAACCTAGATTAATCAAATCAACTCTGAAAAAAAGCACGGAAGAAGATTGAGGACCAATACTGCCTGACTTCTGAAATTACAAAGCTATCGTAAGCAAAACAGATGCTACTGGTATCTACATAAATAAATAATTGGTGTAGACTAAAGATCCAGGGGCCAGGGGCAATAGCGGTACAATTCACAGCAATATAATTCATGCAAACTACAATCTAAATATCCATCAATAGATGAATGGGCAAATACAATATATCCTTTCAATATAATACTATTTAGAAACAAAAGCAATAAGCTATTGAAATACACAGCAACAAGAATGAATATCAAAATCATCATCCTGAGTTGAAAGAATTCCAATAAGAAAGGAACACATGGGCTGGGGCTGTAGCTCAGTGGTAGAGTGCTTGCCTAGCATGCGTGAGGCACTGGGTTCAATCCTCAGCACCACATATAAATAATAAATGAATAAAATGAAATCCATCAACAACTAAAAAAATATTTAAAACAAGGAACACACGCGATTCCATTTACATAAAACTCCATAAATGCAAACTAATCCATAGTGACTGAAAGTAGATCAGTGGTTGCTTGGGATGGGGCCCCAGGAGGAAAGGGTATGAAAAATCTTTGGGGGATGATGGCAATAATGACACCTTAATTGTGGTGATGATTTCTTACCAAATTATATACTTTAAATGTGTGCAATGTATATGTTAATTATATCTCAAGAAAGCTGCTTAAGTAAGCAAACCCACTCAATAATAAGATCTTGGTTTCACCACTTACTTATATGTGGTCTAAAATTTCTTGAGCTTTACTTTTTTTCTAAAATAATAAATAAATAATAATACTTGCCATGGGGTTGTAAGTAGAAGATGGTCAATAAATGTTTCAGTTTTCCACTTTGGAATTTACAGTTTAATGGTACAGAAGCTAATAAGCAATGTTTCAATTTCTTGGATATTAAGATTGAATAACAGGTATTTAACATTTATCTCAAAGCAACAGTATCTGATGTCCTAATTAAATGAAACATTTGCTCTTTTACAATGCATCCCAAGTGCTAACAGTTTAAACTTTTTTTTTCTGGTGGTGGCAAGAAAAATGCATTCCAGGATTTGAATTACAGATCTTAAAATGTATAGTTAATAAAAGACTTCTTGTGACTGGAAGTAATTATTATGTCAACTTACTTAGAAATTCACAATTAAACATAAAGAAGTTAGCATTTATCTTTCTGTTCCTGTAAGAACTGAAATGTAGAGTAGTTAAATGGCCCCATGTGATGAAGAAATAAATAATCTTTGCAGAAATTCTAGCTAATATATGAACAAAGAATGACAGAATAAGCAAACTGTCATTTTGTAGTATCAAAACAATTCAGGCAAGGATCATGACGTAAGCCACTAAGGGAAATGTCAATGGCCAGGGGAGAGTGTTCCTTCACAGCATTATCACCCCTCAAATCACTTCCTTCTTGGACCCACTGACCAATCTCAAACACTAATAATGGGACACCCAGACACCATGTGCATGCTGATGAGACAGAATGTGAAACACACAGCAGCATCTTGGAAGAGGTCCTGCCAAAGAGGTTTCATCTAAATCGAATCAAACCTTTAGCTCCATCTTCCATTTTAAAAGAAAGACAGGAGATAGAGGAAAAAGTTAACACTACAAAGAAGCTATCAGACAAATCCACAAAGTGACCTTTCTGGAGGATACATCACATGGCTTCTTCAAATGCATTCCTGACAAGAAAGCAAATGGGTTAGCACTGTTTTACATGAAAAGATATAAAACCAAATGCAACACACAGGTCTTGTTTGGATCCACATTCACATTGCAAGTAAAGATGTATTTCTGACACAACGCAGGATATCTGAAGATAAACTTGTCTTAGGTAATTTTAAGCAGCATTTGTTAACTATGCTTACATGTGACAATAGTATTATGATTATATATAAATTGCTTTAAAAATATACCTACTAAAGTAAGACTTAAAAACATCATAATGTAATAAATTTTTAAATATTTTTGCAAAACAACAGATAAAACAATAGGGCAAATTATTAAATCATTATAAATGAAGGTAATGGGTCTATGAGAACTCATGTTCTTGTCCCTACTTTTCTAATAAATTCCATAATACAATTGCCAAAATAACATGTTCCTAGTAACACAAATGTCAAATTTGTGATATGAAAACATTTAAACTAATTGTCTGCAGTCACTGTAGTTGATTCAAATTGGGCATGGCTATCTGAGCACCTGTCACATTCCAGTCACTAATCCAGGAACATGTGGTACATGTGGTTCAACCACCTCCTACTGAGCCATGTGACTTTGTGCAATCTACTTCACCTTATAGATTCTTCCTTTGTACATGAGGAAAGAGTATTCCCTACCTCACAAGGGCACTACAAGGATTACGTGAGTTAATATTCCCAGGGTGGGTAGTTCCTATTCTGGGCAATAGAATGGGAACAGTCGTACCAAGAACTTCTTGCATATCTTCTACTGCTGGGTACTCCTTCAGTGAGCTTGTAGACTCAAATGGCCAGACAGACTTTTCTCAAATAACCACAAACATAGACAAATACAGTCAATCACATAGAAATACAATCAGGAACATAAAAACATGATCAATGATAAGCACCATGAAAGAAAAGGACAGTGAGTTCTGAGAGATATGCTACATGCTTATTTAGGAAATCAGGCTCCAATATCAAGCCACTGCATTAAAGCAGGCACACAGTGGTTGAAATGGGGACTTTGGGAAGAATTCTTGGACTTACATCCAGCTCTTCCACCTGCTACTAGCTGTGTGACCTTGAACAATTTACTTGACCGCTTAATTCCCTCATCTGTACAATGAGTGCAGGAATAGTCCTTACCTCATAAGGTTGTTGTTGAGGATGACGGGGATAATAGTGGAA
Organism: Geosciurus inauris; assembly: GCA_004024805.1. NCBI lineage: Eukaryota > Metazoa > Chordata > Mammalia > Rodentia > Sciuridae > Geosciurus > Geosciurus inauris. The sequence goes on along the minus strand of PVHX01000336.1, from coordinate 143,267 downwards.
GGTGCTCAGGACAGCAACTAGCATATACTATGCACTAAATAAGGTTGTCTTATTATCTCATTAGTCCTTTGATCCAGAGCTAAATGGAGCATAATGCTACCAGCCTGCCTCATGGTTTGGCCTATAAAGGCCTAAGGAGTTAATGTGTTTTTGTTTGTTTGTTTTAATTTTTTTAAATATTTGTTTTTTAGTTGTAGGCGTACAGAATATCTTATTTTATTTTTATGTGGTGCTGAGGCTCGAACCCAGTGCCTCACGCATGCTAGGCAAGCACGCTACCACTGCGCCACAACCCCAGGCCCTAATGAGTTACTGTTTTAAACTACCTTTTTCACAAGCCCTCACTGCACACTAGAGCCATCTAAAGAGTTCTTTTTACAAGTCCTGATGCAAGAGCTCCATTTTGAAATGAATGAATTAGAAATTCTAGGGAAAGAGCTTGGGTGTCCCTATTTTTCACAAGCTCCTTTAGTGATTCTCACGTGAAGGGTTGAGAAACACTGATCCACATTCAACATGTAAATACCATTTCAAAAGTGTAAAACTCTATAATGCAATGAGCTTATTATTCCGTCCCAACAGTGTGCAAGTCATGATCTTAGACCACACACATGATTTCCTGCTTTCAGAAGAGTTTAAGTTCCCATAGAGGGGTTTCCCAATAATTCCTCTAGCCTCCTCTCTTTTACTCCAAGAGCACAATAAATATTAAGAAGCCTCAGGTAAGTCTTCCTGGGCCACCTGGGGGTTTGGCTTGTGAGCCTTAACAGCATTTGTGGACTTAATTGTGGCATCACCTGGAACACACTTCTGGGTCAGATGATTTTCAGATAGAAGCCACTCAACTCAATCCAACGTGCGGTGAGTTCTTTGTAGAAAGGCACCTTTCTGCCCCCAGAAGATGGTAAACATGGAAGTTAACGGTTCTATTTGTCCTAAAGGTGGGGAGAATGGTTTCAAATGCCTAGGCATTTGAATCAACAGTTCGAGGAACGAGTTTACCAATTTTTGAGGGGCTGAAGGGCAAAGTGCTAAAGCTTGATTCGTCATGGTTACTTTCAGTTGGGCATAGTTGCAAAAATTCACCAATCTGTATATTTATAGTCTATGACTTTTATTGTGGGTAAGATACACCTCACTTCGAAAAAAAATAGCATAAAAGAAAATACAGTTGTTAAACAAGTTATTTGCTGTGAGGTTCTCCTGGCAGAAAGAATCCAAAGGAGAGTCCCACATTAGCTCCCAACCCCCTCTTTTGACCGGCCTCCTCTGAGAGAGGACAGGCCAGCAGAGCTCGAAGGCTCGGTGCAAGTGGTCTGATAGGGACCCTATGGGGTGAGGTGACGAGCCCAGGCACCGCGGCGTTTTGCCTGGTCTTCCGCGGTGCAGAGCGTGGGGTCGTTCTTACCCAGCAGCACGAAGGTCGCGATCCACTGCAGCGCCGCAGCGGTCTGCAGCCGCCGCGCCAGCGGGATGTTGAGCGGCGCAAACTCGATCTTCATGATCCCTGTCCTGCGAGGACCGCGCCTGTCGCTGCTACTTGTACCCTCCTCCGCGCCAACGGGAAGGGTGGGGCGGGATCCGACCTCACGCGGGGCACCAACTAGGCGGAGAGGGGCAGGCAGGGGCAGAATTTCGCCTAGGGTTGGGGGGCTGAGACTGGGGGCTGCCAATCACTTGCGCCCGGCGCGGGCGCTGGCCCAGAGCCGTCGCGGCGCTCCCGGCGCATTGGCTGGCGCGCACCGGTCTCGGTAAGTGCGCGTGTAGGCACAAAGGACTGCGAGAGAGGGCAGACGCCGACGGCCTGCACTCAGCAGCGCGGGCTCTTGCCGACTTGTCGAGGACCTCTCAGCTCCACCTGGATCTGATCGTTGTTCAGCTGATCGACCACCGAGCGATTGCTTCAGCATCCGCCCTTAAACCCACCCATTCCTCTGGAATGTGTGAATGCTAGTTTAAGGAGTCGCAGAGCAGATGAGGACAGCCGTGGGTCTTGTTTATTGGTCTGTGTCCCCAGTGTACACCCAAAGTCTGTGGGGGAAGGATAGGAGCTGCTTTCTCATTTTTGCTTCCTCAGATCCCTGCAAAAGTCCTGGGCTCTTTTCATTTGTTCATTCATTCAATCTAGATTTATTGTGAACCTACCACGTGTCAGGAGCCATTCTGGGTGTTAGGGATATGCTGGATAACCGAGTGTCTGTGTAAAATAACAACTCTGCTTTAAGGAAATAAAATAGTTTTCTTCTGAGCCAAATACGAATGACCATGGCCTTGGAACATGGGGATTCAAGTTACCCAAGTGACCTGTTCCATGGTGGAAGAGATTACATGAACTTTTAGAGTCACAGAACCAAAGAAACTCATAAATCAATACATTTACCATAATCAAAGAGGCAGCAGACTTCCGCTAAGCAGAATAGGTTTTCCTGTAGGTTTAGAAGGTTACCTTCTAGCATTCTTAGCTTTAGGGTTGGTGGGTTAGAGGTCTGCTAAACTTGGCGATACATTCTGAGAAGTTTATCTGGAAGTTTTATCAATTAGTTACAAGAATGTTAGGTCAGACACAAAAGTGAAGGTAAATGGGTACTAAAGTGTTTAAAATAGCCCAAGATAATTTTGGCTTTGGACCTACAACCTTCTATCTCTCTACAGTCCCTATGTACTTACTAGTCAGCCAGGTTAAGCAATCTGCAGGATTTTTAACATTGATGCAGTGACTTCAAAGAACTTCAGTTCACACAAGTCATTTATTGTCCTTTTCTCAGAGTATGTCTCATGGGGGAAAGACAGATATAAGTAAAGTAACTATACAACTGGATGTATAATTGTAAGTATGATCCTCCTGTGGATGATCAGAAAATTCTAGGAGCCTAGACTGGAGGGTTAGAGAAGTGTCTGAAGAAGTTCCCTTAACTTGAGGTTTAACAACAAATTGTGTTAACTTGTCACAGGAGAGTGGGGGACTGGAGCTCGAAATCTCAGTTCTTGTGTTCCAATAAAAGAAAATTTAAAGTCAGACATGAAAAACCAAGCAAGAGAACTCTATTATAAGTGGAAGTAAGGTAAGGTTCAAGCAAAAAGCACCCTCAAGCAGAGAACGAAAAAGGAAATAATGCTGCTTCCAAAGTTAATGTTGTTTGATGTTCACCAAGAAAACTGGGGTCCACCTTCTGCAGTCTTCACCAATCAGATGTCTACCTCCTCCTTCACATCTGGCAAAGAGAGGTTTTGACTCTACTTGGTCTCTCTGGAACTGTCATGACACCCATCCTGTTGGGAGGCAGAGTTCATCTACAAATCAATTCTATGTGGGTGCTGGGATCAATTACCAGGCAGATTTAGTGCACCTATGCTGTTAATGAAATTTCCCTTCTGAATACATTGAGAAACCAATGGCCATAAATCCTAACTTTATAATAACTTCAACAGACCCTGCCAGGAGATAGCCCCATTGATTTCTTTCTTGATTGATGCCCTGTTTCCACCTGTTTATTCTCAGAGTTTGTATACCTGCTATTGTCCTACGAGTTACTTTGTTGTTCATTAAAAGCAATTCAAAGGAACTCTGTGATCCTACTATGTAATTGGTTCCCATTTCACTGATCATTACAAACTACTACATAACAAACAGAGGAGGTCAAAGACAAAGGGAAGCACTTGTGCAAAGGTCCTCCAAAAGCCAGTATGGGGGTGTTGTTTGTAACTTTTTGTATACAAATCTTAAGTTTGTTAGGAGATTTTTTTCCTTTAAAGAGTCACTTTCTTCTCAGATTTCCTTTCTGAACCTTCCCCCAGTGTTAGGTTGGGGTACTATGTCAGACACTGTGCAGATCCCATCTCAAGCACAAACTCATTCTGTAGCAACTCTACAAAATAAGCATTAGCTTCAGTTTTGCAGCTAAAGGAAGCTGGACTCAAAAGTCATGCAGCCGACAAGAAGCAGCGTAGAGAAGGTTCAAATGCAATTTTCTCTAAAACCTGAAAAAAATGAGTCATCCCTTCATCAACGAAATCAAACATGGAGCAAACATTTATTGGGGACCCACTCACCTTGGGCATGGTCCTTGGTGTTGATGACATAAAAGTGAACCAAGATGTAGTCTCTGTGGTTTTGAGAATTTACATGCACTTACTGATTACTTATAAGAAGGTTCTATGTAGTAAGCTCTGAATAAAGAGTGGCAATGGATTACGGTGGAAAATAAGAGAAGTCTCTGTCCTCCTGTATCTCACAGTATAGTGGGAGAAAAAGAAAATAACTAGAGATATATACAAATGTGTAATACTGTTTTAAAAGAAGCATATGCGCTCCAGTGGTAGAGAATATGAGTAGCTATTTAGAACAAATTGGAGGGAACTCAAGTAAATAAGGAAGAGCCCTAGGGAGGTTACTGTAGGATGAATGTGGGTAGAAGAATTCCAAAGACTAAACTTTGTGAGTTTGGCTTGGAACTAGTGGTTCATTCAATCAGTCAACATTTTAGCAAATGATGAAAGAAAATTACATGTGGCACAAAGGTTAGCTTTGTTCCTATGTGCTTGGCACTGACTAGGTATGAGTGAATAACACATACATACATTTACAAGAACTCAATAAAAGAGTGTCCAACTTGGTGCGGTGGTTCACTCCTGAAATTCCAGCCACTAAGGAGGCAGAGGCAGGAGGATCACACGTTTAAGGACAGCCTCAGTAGCTTAGTGAGGCCCTAAGCGATTTAGCAAGACCCTGTTCCAAAACAAAAAATACAAAGGGCTGTGGATGTGTCTCAGTGGGAAGTGCACATTTGTTCAATTCCTAGTACAAAAAAAAAAAAAAAACAAAACAATATCAAGCAACACTGCTCTGATGAATCCTGGAGAGGGGAGAGGGTGTGCGAAAACCAATACAATCCTGCTTAAAGATTCCGAGATTGCAGGGTACACTGGTGCGTGCCTATAATTCCAGTGATCCAGGAAGCTGAGACAAAGATTTCAGGTTCGTTGACAGCCTTGGCAACTTAGTGGGACTCTCAGCAACTTAGCAAGAACTTGTCTCAAAATAAAAAGGGGTGGAGATGTAGCTAAATGGTAGAGTATTCCTGAGATCAATTGCCAGTACTGAAAAAATAAAGAAAAAGATTCTGAGATTTCACTAAAGATGATTCCTCTTTTACTTGTCCACTGTTGACTTAAGAAATAAGAAAGTAACAGTTCAAATTGCCTCACAGATTATGAAAGCCTTCTCTTTCATATGAGAGAGGCTTAATGCAAGTGCATAAAGGTTACTTCCTTGTTTTTTTTTTTTTTTTTTTTACTGTGCCTTGTACCAAGAAAGTGTTGATGTTTTTCTAAAACATGGCGTTCCACTGTAAGTGAAGATGTTTCTAGTCCTAGGTTAAAAAGGAAACTATTCTTTCTAGACTGAGATGCCTTAAGAGGGATAACTTAAGACAAAAGTCACTGTTCTGATTTTCATGAAATGCATTAATCATGAAAGTAAATATTCTTTCTCTCAGAGAGAGAGAGAGAGACCAACCATAACTCATTGAGAATGACCTGCTCTTGTTAAAGTCAGCTAGAAAGACCTCACCTCAGTAGTTTCAGCAGAATATCCTTCAAAAAGTTCTGTTTTCAAGACATTTAGACAAGGTTCAAAAAATTTGCTCTGACCCCTCTGTTTTATTATTGTCTTCTTTTTAAAGCATTTTATCAATCTGGCAGGGCTCAGGCATGTTTGTTCTTGGTAGATTTGCAAGAGTCTTGAGATAGGCTTTGTAGTCTCCATGATCGTGGTCCAAGGTGCCCTTCCCTCCATACTTTCTTGTTGCTTTGGATACTCACAAGGTCTCAGATCCTATGCACCATCTGACCCTCCTTCCTCCCGTTCTTCTTTGCATACTTCATGAATCTAGCTTCAGTTGTTATTGAAGAATATGGGAAATGACACCCCCAAGACAGGGAAATGACATTCCCCGGGAAAAAGGCCAAAGTCCCTTCCTAATAAATCCTTTCCCAGTGACACTGGAGGGAAAGAGATAAGCACTGAATGCTGGACACTCCATCCTTGCCCAGTAAAAATAAGTTTCAAATTCTCATAACCTGTGTACTGAATGCCGAAAGTGACACATTCTGTAAAGAGATTAAGCCATCTTTCAGTATAACCTATAAAAGCCCCGACCCCTTCCATAACCAGGGCCATCTTCTACCTGGAAAGTGAGCCCCTCTGATGCTTGGCTCCACTGCTGAATAAAAGGCATAGCTAATCCATGAAGTCTGCTCCTGTCCACATTATTTGTGGTTTCATTATGGTGCTGAGCCTGTTTTGGTTATTTTTGCTTACAGTTATGTTTCCATTTATTTATTAATGTTAACATATGATGTTTGCAGTACAAATACATGCTTCCCAAACTGCTCTTTTAAATTGTATAACATTGAGAAGGTACTCTTAGAAGTTATTACAGTAATCGCTCTTTTCTCATGACCCCACCTTCATTTTCCTTTGGCCTGGTAACCTACTTGGGGCACCAGCACCTCAATCAAAGCAGGAACAAAAAGAAAGAGACTAGGTCTTGCAACTGATCTTAGTCCAGGGCAGGCTCTTCAGAGGCAGTCAGCAACTCAGTCAGCACTATCCTTGGCGATGTAGCAAAGTAGCTTCCAGCATTTAGTTCTAACTTCTAAGAACTGTTGCCTGAACATTTGTGACCCCTCCAAATTCACATATAGAAATTCAAGCTACCAAGTTATGGTATTAAGAGGTGAGATATTTGGGAGGTGACTAGATCACAGGGGCAGAGTCCTTATGAGTGGGATTAGTGCCCTTATAAAAGAGACTCAAGGTGACTCAGGAGGCTGACATAGGGGAATCACAACCTTGAGGCCAGCCTCAGTGACTTAGTGAGGACCTAAGCAACTTAGGGAGAACTTGTTTCAAAATTTAAAAAAAGAGAGAGACCCAAGGGAGCTCATTTGCCCCTTCTGTCATGTTGGCCATCTGCAGTAGAGAAGAGGGCCACTCACCAGAACCCAACAATGCTGGTACACTGATCTTCTGCTTCTCCCCTTCTAGAACTGTGAGAAATTTTGCTGTTTATAAGCTACTCAGCCTATGGCATATTGTTAGAGCTGTTCAAATGGACTAAGACAGGCCAATCTGGTGGATGAACTTGAACTCATGTTTGTATGTTTCTGATTGTTTATAGCTACTTGGTATATGACCTATTCAGTCCCTTGGTCTATTATTATTACTAATTGTTGTTGTTGTTGTTTTGACACATGCCATTTCTCTAGTCCTCACTGTTTTTTCTCCCCTGTATTATTGCAACTTTGAGACTGATCTTCCTGCCATGAATTTTGCTTTCTAAACACCTTTAATTCCTTTTCCACAATACACCTGCTATGGTTTGGATGAGCAAAGACCCCTGTGTTAAAGGCTTGGTTACCATGGTGCATTTTTGAAAGGTGTCCATAAACTTTTAAGAGGTGCTATCTAAGCTGGGCGCGGTGGCTCAAGCCTGTAATCCCAGCACTTAGGGAGGCTGAGACAGGAGAATTGCAAGTTCAAAGCCGACCTTAGCAATGGCGAGGCGCTAAGCAACTCAGAGAGACCCTGTCTCCACATGAAACACAAAATAGGGCTGGGGATGTGGCTCAGTGGTCGAGTGCCCCTGAGTTCAATCCCCAGTACCAAAAAAAAAAAAAAAAAAGAGGTGCTATCTAGTGGGATGTCCTTAGGTACTAGGAGCATGTCCTCCAAGGGAATTAGGGGACCCTGCCCATTCCCTCTTTTTTTTCTCTCTGCTTCCTGGCTCAACATGTAACCTTTCACCTTGACATACACTTCTTCCACTCTCACCAGAGAACCAAATAAATGGGACTGCTCAATCTTGGGCTTTAACCTCCAGAACCATGAGCCAACATAAACCAGTCTTTATTTCATAAGTAAACTATGTCAAATATTTTGTTAGAGTGATAAGAAGTTGACTAATATAATACTCAACACCATCTTTTCAAAATACCAAATTAATCATATCATTTATTGAAATCCTTGAATTTCTTCCCCTTGCTCTCAAGATAAAGTATGAACTTTTTTTTTTTTTTTTTTTTTTGGTACTGGAGATTGAACTCAGGAGCACTCGACCACTGAGCCACATCCCCAGCCCTGTTTTGTATTTTATGTAGAGACAGGGTCTCATTGAGTTGCTTAGTGCCTCGCCATTGCTGAGGCTGGCTTTGAACTCATGATTCTCCTGTCTCAGCCTCCCTAAGCGCTGGGATTACAGGCTTGCGCCACGGTGCCCGGCAAGTATGAACTTTTAAATAGGGTTTGGACCCCACATTCTAGGTCATCTACGTATCTCTGGAGTGTCAATTGTAACCTTCCAGTTCTTCAAGTTTAATCATTGTGAACTTTTTTTTTTTCCTGTTGAAAAAACAAGTTTCATGAAGAGGAGAGAGATACCTTGTTCTCAGAAACAACCAAGAATTTAAATGCTTTTGTATCTTTCCAAGATCTTCTTTCTTGCTCTAAGAGTCATTTCCTCCAGCTGCAAATTAGTTCTGTTGGGTTTTGTTGTTGTTGTTGCTTTGGGTGTTTTGTTTTGTTTTGGGCTGTAACGGGGTTTGGACCCAGGGCCTTGCATAGGTTGGACAAGAGATCTACTATTGAGCTACTCCCTAGCTCCAAAATTAGTTTCCTTCATGGGTTGACATACATGGCTGCCAATGACTCTTCACTTGTACCTTAACAGCTTCCACCATTATGTTAAATATAATGGACTTCCAGTTTCCAATTCCAAAAGCCAGGTTGCATTAGTTTTCCACCCCAGGCCCATGTCACTGGAGTGAGATAGAGGGTCCCACTGCTTTAATATAAACTCTCAAGTTTATCCTGTGGCGGAGAGAGAAAATGCTAAATAGTTTGTCATGTTTCTGTGATAAAAACCAGTTAGAGGGGCTGGGGTTGTGGCTCAGTGGTTGAGTGCTCCCCTAGCACATGTGAGACGCTGGATTCAATCTTCAGCACCACATAATAATAAATCAATAAAATAAAGGTATTGTGTGCATCTACAACTAAAAAATTTTTTAAAAAACAGAACAGAAAAATGAGGGAAGAGGAGTTAGGTTAATAACTTCAGTACTTCTAACTTAGGTAACTCAGTGAATGGTGGTGACATTGAATAGGATAGGAATACATGGGGAGGAACAAGTCTTAGGGATAAGGGGGAAGTTCTATTTTTGATATGCTGAATGTGACATTCAGGTGCAAATGGTCAGAAGCTGCTAAGGAATAGCCACAAGAGAGGTAGAGGCTGAAAATTAGAATGGGAAATATCCATGTTTAAGTGGTAGTAGAAGCTGAGAATAACATTCAAGGAGAATATCACGAAGCATGTAACTCTGAAGAGCACCCCATACTGAAGAAAGGGAATGTATAGTGGAGGAGGGATAAGAGGCCATGAGAAAGTTAATATTTATCAAGTGTTCATGACGTGCCAAACCCTAGCACAAATTCATTTCTCTTAAACTTCATACAACCATCCTAGAGTATGTCTATGAAGAAGGTATTTTTATTATCCTAATCTTACACATAAGGATCTAAGGCTGGTCAGTATTTAGAAATTGGTCCAAAGTCTTAGGAATAGTAGAACCAGAATTCTAATTGGTGACTGACTTATTGAACTCAACACTATATTGCCTTGCCTCTCAGATAGTGATGGTAGAATAATCCAAGGAGTCAGTAAAGCTAAGGAGAATTTCAAGAATGAGGGAATGATCAAAAATAGACAATGCCAAATGAACTTACTTTTAAAACACAATTTGAAACTACCATTGTTTTGACAATCAGGAAGTACTACTGATCCACCTGATTCTTGGTAGCCCTAGCAGACCTTCTTAGTTCCAGATGGATCCATCAATAGAAATTCAAGAAGGCAGATTGCGGTCCTGTTCTAAAAGTCTCATGATAATCTACAGAGAGATAGGAGTGTCCCTGGAAATTTATAGGAAAGGCATGTAAGATTTTGGTTAGAACAGACCCAGTTTGGGATACACAGTAAGTAAAACCAAGGCCAGTTATGGTAAATTTTATGATCTATCACCTGAATTGATAGACCTACCTCTGGGAGATAGCCAGTTTTACCAAGCTTAATAACCGAGAGAGTTTGTAGTCTTGGATCATTTGGGTTGTTACCTTCAGTATAAATATTTAATATTTAAATACACTTTGCATTTTTCGGATTATTTCTACATACTTTATCCTCATAACTATCTGGAAGTACTATCTCCATTTTGTAGATGAGGAAACTGAGGCTGGCAGGGGACAATGTTTTTGGAAAGGAAAGCACGGAACAGTATCAGTGGGTCAATTTAAAGAACTTGCTGCTTTATCTTAAAATGTCATCCAAGTCAGGTGTATCCAAGCCACTCTGGAGGCTGAGATGGAAGAATCCTAAATTAGAGGCTAACCTCAGAAATTTAGGGAGACTCCTCCAGCAATTTAGAGAAATAGTATCTCAAAGTAAAAAATAAAAAGGACTAGGGATATAGTTCAGTGGTAAAGTGCTCCTGAGTTTAATCCTCAGAATCAAAAATAAATAAAATAAAATGTCATCTAGAACTGTGATGCATTTTATGTCCTATATAGAAAGAATTTTGTACCTGACAGCATTTCTTTCCCAATTATTGCCCAAACCACAAGCAGTACAGGAAAGTGACCCGATCATCTCAGCAACTTTCTTTGTGAACATTACATATTTGGTAGGCAAAAAACAATCAGCTTATCCAGGCTCTGATCCTATGTGGTTTCTATGTGGTAATGAAAGGACTAGATTGATTATTGATGTCTGATCAGGCATGGAAGTGAATGTGATTGTGTTTTGTAATAACCTTACTTCTCCCTCATAATAAAAGCAATAACAATTAATTGGACTATAAGACACAATGGAGAAAGTAGTCTCAGTATACAGAGATAGCTATTAATAATATTTTGACGGATATCATGCCAGCTGTTTTTTTATTTCCATTTTTATAGTACTAGAGATTGAACCCAGGGCTTTGCACATGCTAGGCATGTGCTCTACCACTGAGCTATATCCTCAGCCTCAGCTGTTTTATTTTTGTTCACAGTCACATACATTTATGCCTATTTATTTGTTTGTTTGTTATGGTACTGGGAGATTTAATCCACTGAAGTTTTACCATTGAGCTACATCCCCAACTCTTTTTTATTTTTTATTTTGGGACATAGTCTAAGTTGCCCAGGCTGAACTACTTCTTCCTTCTCCTCCTCCTCCCCCTTCCCCCTTCCCCTCCTCCTCCTCCTCCTCCTCCTCTTCTTCTTCTTCTTTTTCTTTTTCTTTTGGTTCTAATTAGTTATACACTAGAGCAGAATACATTTCGACTCATTGTACATAAGTGGAGCACAACTTCTCATTTCTATGGTTGTATATGATGCAGAGTCACACCACTTGTGTAATCATACATGTACGTAGGGTAATAATATCTGTCTCATTCCACCATGCTTCCCATCTCCACACCCCCTCCCTTTCCCTCATTCCCCTCTGCCCAATCCAAAGTTCCTCCATTCTTCCCTTGTCTGCCCCCTATTATGGATCAGCATCCACTTATCAAACATTTGGCCTTTGGTATTTGGGGGTTGGCTTACTTTGCTTAGCATGATATTCTTCAACTCCATCCAATTACCTGCAAATGTCATAATTTTATTCTCTTTTAATGCTGAGTAATATTCCATTGTGTATATATACCACAGTTTCTTTATCCATTCATCTATTGAAGGGCATCTAGGCTGGTTCCACAGTTTAGCTATTTTGAATTTTTTTAAATTTTTTTTTTAGTTGTAGTTGGACATAATGCCTTTATTTCGTTTATTTATTTTTATGTGGAGCTGAGGATCAAACCCAGTGCCTCGCACGTGCTAGGCGAGTGCTCTACTGCTGAACCACAACCCCAGGCCGGCTATTTTGAATTGAGCTTCTAATAGCTAAACTCAGTTGAGCTGAATTGAGTTTAGCTATTTGAATTGAGCCACATTGATGTGGCTGTGTTACTGTAGTATGCTGATTTTAAGTCCTTTGGGTATAGACCAAAGAGTGGGATAACTGGGTCAAATGGTGGTTCCATTCCAAGTTTTCTAAGGAATCTCCATACTGCTTTTCAGATAGGTTGCACCAATTTGCAGTCCCACTAGCAATGTTTGAGTGTTTCTTTTTCACCACATCCTCGCTAGCACTTATTGTTGCTTGTATTTTGGATAGCTGCCATTCTCACTGGGGTGAGATGAAATCTTAGAGTAGTTTTGATTTGCATTTCTCTGATTGCTAGAGATGTTGAACATTTCTTCATATATTTGTTTATCGGTTGTATATCTTCTTCTAAGAAGTTTCTATTCAGCTCCTTAGCTCATTTATTTATTGGGTTGTTTTTTTGGTGTTAAGTTTTTGATTTCTTTATATATCCTGGAGATTAGTGCTGTATCTGATGTGTGTGTGGCAAAAATTTGTTCCCAGAATGTAGGCTCTCTGTTCACCTCACTGATTGCTTCTTTGGCTGAGAAGGAGCTTTTTAGTTTGAATCTATCCCATTTACTGATTCTTCCCAGGCTGATCTTGAACTTGTAATCCTACTGCCTCCTGAATGGCTGGGATTACAGGCAAGCACCATTACACCTGACCACATATGAATTTTTAGAAACCATGATGGGAATGTGGCTTAGTGGTAAAGTGTTTGCCTAGCATGTGTGAGGGCCTGGGTTTGATCTCCAGCACCACAAAAATAAACAAATAAATAAGGTACAATAAGACATACATATACACCCCAAATAATCAATATTATCATTATTGTTGCCATTGTTATTTGTGGAGCATGGGGATGGAACCTAGATCCTTGTGCATGCTACATCCCTAATCCTACATTATTTTTAATGTTTGCACAGAGGTAACATACTTTATTCAAACCATATTGTTGAATGTTTATTTCAAGATTTTCTATATTGAAAAGAAAGGATATTTGTCTGCTTATTTACTTAGAATAATTCCAAGAGTGGTACTTCAGGATCAAGGAGAACAGTGTTAATTCATTTGCCAAACTGTTATTTGTACTCCCCACAGTAGTGTCTAAGAGTACCAACTTCCTAAATATTTGCCAGCCTGCAATGTGATGATTTATTTATTTAATTTCTGACAATCTCCTTGGAGAAAATATCTCTGCTTTCGTTGTGGTTTTAAATTGCATTCCCTCCTCCCATTTTGTTTGTTGGTAGTTAACAAATTGCTTTTCACTTCCTTTACCTATTTTTTTCTATTGAAGCATGTATTTACAAAAATAAGACATATTAAGTATTCCTATCATTAAACGAAAACTTTAAATATTGAGGGAAGGGTTGTTGTGTATCAGGTACTGCTTGAAGTTTTTGTCATGTATTACTGAACGAAACACAAGAATCTTGTTCTCATGGAATGTATGATTTAGCAGGGAGAGATGTATATATCTAACAACTGTAACAAATAGCAGGGGCAGGGATAAGACTTTTGAGAATACTCGAAGGAGCTGAGGAATGTAGCGCTATGGAGTCTGGATGCAGAAAATTTTAGGCAGAGGGAACTGCTCGTTCAAAGACCTAGGATGTTCAACAACTTGCATGAGAAAAAGAAATAATGAAAGAACTTGCACAGAGCTATGGTTCTTGGATAGAAAGATTCCTAAATGAATCCATGAATTATGTTTGATTCCTAATTTATGAAAAGAATGTTTTTTTAGAACTTGAAAAAATTCAGAATTCCATCTAAGAAAATTAACATTAGACAAGTCACGAAACTTTTGAAAGAGTAAGTATCGAAGATATACCAATTCTTCCAAATAAAAATGTATTATAATGCTATAATGATTTATCTATTAGTCAGCCAACGTCATGTGTGATGAGCACTCATGGCCTAGTTTTCTCTTTTCCATTCGAATCTTCTAACAGTTTAGCTAGACATAGAGAAGGTGCAGAGTACTTGCATGTGTGCAATAAAAACCAGATGCATTGGGGGATATGGGAGATGAGAACAGAATGTTCCCCATGTGGTCTGAGACTAGCAGGAAACTGACTGTAAGGACAGCAGACCTATTTCCAGGACCAATGACTTGATAAGAACTATACTAGTCTTTTTTTAATTTGCAGTATTGGGAATGGAACCCAGGGCCTCATGCATGCAAGTGAGACATGCTACCACTGGGCTACACCTTAGCTCTTATACAAGTTATTTGTAAGAATTATTTCTAAACCTTATAAAAGTGTGATTATCTGTATTTTATAAATGAGGAAACTGATGTTCAATGCCACAGAACATTTTGGAGTACCCAGAAGACAGCATATCAGCACATACTAATTCTGGAAATCTTTATTCATTAATTGAGTACTAAGCACCAATTTGGGGCAGAAAGTTGTAAATGGCATTAGAGTTTTGCCATTCATATGATGTTGCATATCTATTATGTTGTTCACTGGGGACTTACTGTGACCATGAAAAAAAACTAATATAGTCAGGCTTGATTAACAGGGTGGCCCAAGCCCCGCCCAACTTGTCCCCTCAGGTGAAGTGCCTTCAGTGTACTTCACCCAAAGGAGAAGGACAGGGCTCCCTGAGGAACTGTGAGCCTTTCAAGTTGGATGACTGGGACAGTTTGTGTCTTATTTTCATTATCTATAAAACGGGGACAATAATGGAATCTGCCTGTTAGTTTCTCAGGTTGCTGAAACAAATTACTACAAACCTGTTGATCTAAAACGTAATTTTATTTATTCATTGTCCTGGAAGCCCCAAACTCCAAAGCAGTTTCAATGGCTCACATTTCAAGTGTGTACAGGGCTGCTCCATAGGCTAGGGGAGACTCCCTTTTGCCTCTTCCTGTTTCTGGTGGCTGCCGGCATCCTTGGGTTGGGGCTGCCACACTCCAATCTCTGCCTCCCTTTTATCAGGATGCATGTGATTACATTCATAGCCCATCTTGATAATCCAGGATAATCTCTTCATCTCAAAATTCTTAACTTAATCTGCAGAGGCCTGATTCCATACAGAGGTAACATTTACAGGCTCCGGGGATTAGAGCCCGATATCTTTGTAATCTTTCAATTACACGCGGGATTGTTTTAAGGAGGAAATCTGTTGCTGGCAATGGGAAGAGCACAGCACCTGACAGTAGATAGCATTAATAAACAGTATATTTCTTCTTCTAAAAAGAGGTCTCTGACAATATCTTTCCATAAGGCCGATGTAAGGTTCAAACAAAGCTCAGGTATTTCACTTATAAGGGCTCCAAAGAGATTTAAAAAAATAAAGTAAAATTAAGGCGTGTTAATAACACACCACCTTCGCCCCCCGCAAAAGAAAAAAATAAAACAAAACCTTGTATTTGCACATCTTCCCCTCCGGGAAGTCTTAGATCCTGTGCAACCTCTTTTCAACCCCTCGGAACAAGTTTCCGCAACGGGAAAACCTACTCCTCTGGGCATCTGCCCCCTCTCGGCCTGCCTTGCTTCATTCCTGCCCCTTTCCCGTCACGCCCACTTAATTTGGTGTTCCACATCTTGGCACGTTAGATCCGGGTCCTTGAGGTCTGTCCACTCTCTTGCCTGTCAAATACTAGCCAACTCTATCCAATTATATCTACTTACTAAGCATTCAAATCATTAACCCAAAATGGATAGATTTAATCATCTTAATAGTGGTAATTTTATTGTATTCATTTGAAAAAAGGGTAAAAAGTTTTGGCTGTAGACAGGCTATATTTATGACAGCCTTGCATGCCGGGCTCCGGGTCCTACGCTCCTAGGTCCCCGAGCCCTGGCCCGCTCCGCGCGCAGGCGCAGTGGGTCCGACTCGCCATGCCGACTGTCAGCGTGAAGCGCGATGTGCTCTTCAAGGCTTTGGGAAGGACCTACAGTGAGTGTCTGCGTCGTACCGTGGGCTCCGCGCCTTTCCTCCGAGGCTGGGGCGCCCTCCAAAAGGGCGTTGTGGCAGCATTAAAGCTGCCTTTGCACGTTTTGGCCTTAAGGACAGTCAGGGTCTACGGGGGAGGGCTGCAGAGCCAGGCAGCTCGGCTGCTCGGAGGTAGCTTCTCGTGAGCGGCTTCACTGCGTTTGTGTCACCCACAGGTGCCCAGGCTGGCTCTCAGTGTCATTCACTCACGGTGGGCATCAAGTGCCTTCTGCATGCCTGGCCCCGGCATTGCTGCCACAGTACAGAATAAGAGGAAGCCCCTGATTCACCCCTAGTGTAGACATTTTAGTGCAATAAGAACGCTGTTTCTAAGAACTCAGTTTGTGAAGGGATGGGAGGAGTTTGAGCAGGAGAGGGGAAGGCATTCCCATCTGTCTCGGTTTTATTAGATGCTTACTGAACGTATCTTAGTGTCAGGCAGTGTTTTGGGAGTACAGCTGTGTGCATGGCACAGAAAGTCCACGTTCTTATTCTGATGAACAGGGCAGACAGTAACTAACCAGTACACTAGTAAAGTGATTCTGGATGTTAAGTGCTATCAGAGAAAGAAAAGAAGGTATTGTGCTGGGAACAGCATTTGATCAGGTTGGTAGCACTAAGTTGGGACCTGAACGATGAGTCTGTTGGATGGGCTTATTCTTCACACTGTACTTCATCCCTTCTTCAGTTCTAAAAACACAACCATTGGAAAAAAGAGGAGAAATGTTAAGTAAATTATCAGTTGCCACACAGCTGTAAGAGTCAAAATGATATTTTCCCCACCCTGTAGTTATCAGTTTATGTAGAGGCCATAGCAAGCAGTTTGTGAGACCTGGTTTTTGTTTGTTTTTGGTATTAAATGTCAAGATGATAACAAAGCTGTAATCAATTTAATAGCAGGTGCAGTTTCTTAGAATAAGAGATTACCGTTACTGTGAAAATAAAATTAGCTTTTAAGCCAGGTGTGGTGCATGCCTGTAATCCCAGTGAGTCTGAAGGCTGAGGCAGGAGGATTGCAAGTTTGAGACCACCATTGCAATTTAGTGAGGCCCTAAGCAATTTAACTAGACCCTTTCTTTAACAAAACAAAACGAAACAAAAAAACCTTTCTGAACGGGTACTTTTATTATTGTTGTTGTTGTTTGTGTGTGATACCTGGGATTGAACACAGAGGTCTGCTCCACCATTGACCTACATCTTCAGCATATTTTTTTTTTTGGTACCGAGGATTGAACTCAGGGGTACTTGATCTTTGAACTTGAGCAACATCCCCAGCCCTATTTTGTGTTTTATTTAGAGACAGGGTCTACTGAGTTGCTTAGTGCCTTGCCTTTGCTGAGGCTGGCTTTGAACTTGCGATTCTCCTGTCTCAGCCTCTCAAAGTGTTGGGATTACAGGCATGCGGCACCATGCCCAACTTCTTTCTTGAAACTTTTTAAGTACCAATTGGGTTGAGGTTAGAGTTGGAAAAGCATGTATAACAAAGCATCTGGTTTCCGAATAATGTAGATCCATCTTGTTTCTTTCCTCCTCCTCTTCTTCCTCCTCCTCCTACTCCTCTTCCTCTCCCTTCCCCTCCTTCTTCATTTTCCTCTTTTTCTTAGTTTGTTAGATAATGTCTTGTTCATATTTTTCCTAACCACATTCTTTCTCTTTTTTCAATTCCTCCAGGATTGCCTTCTATCTGAATACTATACTTTCTTCCAGTTGGAAACATCCCCTTAAGGCTGTGTTTTGTAGTCAAGGATGCTTCTCTCTTGGCTTTTTTGTTAGTCTGGTCCTTTGATTCCTTTGCCTACTTTGGGGCAGTTTTATCTTCTTAGTCTGCCTTTTTATGGCCTTTCTGCTCAAATGGTTTTCTTTGTCACTCATACCTGTTAACTGATTTGTTATCACTACTCTTCAATTCTGGCCCTATTCTGGCTTGGAGTAATGGTTGGCAGTATTGCCAGAGCCATCTGTGTGTTACTTATGTGTCATTTTGTTGGAATAAATTATTAGACTTGATTTTATTGTTTGTTTTCTTTTGTATCTAAACCCATGAGATACAGCTGAATAATTAGGGTTCCATATATTTTAATAGTTCTATGCAATTTGGTTAATAACCATTTAGTTGTCTGTCTATTACTGTGTAACAAATACTTCAAAACTTAGCATCTTAGAACAGTAATCATTTGTTATCTTGTATGGTTTCTGAGGCTCAAGAATTCCAGAGTGGTGATTCTGGCTCTGGATTTCACCAGGTTGTGGTGAAGATATTGGCCAGGTCTGTAGTCATCTTAAGGCCTCACTGAGGCTGGAGATTCTGCTTCCAAGTTTATCTAAGTGCTTGTTGGTAGTTCTTAATTCCTTGCTGATTTTTGCCTAGAGACTTTAGTTCCTTCCACTTTGACTTTTCCATAAGACTGCTTATAACATGTTAGTTTGTTCATCCCAGAGTGAGAGGTCTGAGAGAGCAGGTAAATGGGAGAGTGGTCAAGCAGAAACCTCAGTTTTTAATAATGGCTTGGAAGTGATATACCATCCCTTTTCATATTCAGAGACTAATCCTGACCCTGTGTGGAAGGGGACTATATAAGGAGGTGGGTATCATTGGAGGCCAACTTGATAACTGATGACTATAGTCTTCCTCCTGGCCCACAGTAACTCATGTTCCCCTACATGCAGAATACTTAGCCCCACAGGTGTCATTTAGTAGCTGCTCAAAATCCAGAATGTCATCATCTGAGTATAGCTCCTGAAGTTCAGTTTACTCTTGGCCTGAGAGGCTCAAGAACCAGGTTATCTAGTACATCTGACATACAGTAGTGGGGCGGGTGAAGGGTGACTACTGCAGACATTCCTCTTCAAAGGGGAGAAAAGGGAAGACACAAAGTCTCTGGTTTATGGCAATTCTGAAACCAAATGGCATATGTTAAATGTTCTTGATTTGGTCTCAGGGCTTGGGATAATTCTTTCCATAACTCTGTGCTCTTGGCTCTTGGTTCTACTTACTGATTCCCAGAATGTATGTACTTCACAGCTGATTAATTTTCTCAGTCTGCTCCTGCTAATGGAATTTTGAGGGTCAAAGACTTCCATTTTGTGTCATGTATGCCTCTTTCAGTTTAAGCTGGCAATGTTTCTGCTTGTACGTTTCTTCTAAAAGCTTTGTGGGTCTTTAGTGAATTTTCCTGGCTTCCATTTCATTAGTTAAAAGCTTTACCATCTGCAAATCTCTGAAATAAGCTTATTCTGCACTTTGTACTTTGCTTCATACAATGTTATTAATTAAGCTCTATTGTATGATGAATTGGATTTGTGAGGCACACCCTTAATTTCTTTATAGCACCTTTTGTTTGAATGAATTGTGCCTTTGCTTTTTCTAACTCTAAAATTTTTCAGTCATGCTCTTAATTCTATCTTATGCCTTAGATTTGCTCTTTGCTTAGAATTTTTTTCTTTTTGGCACTGGGTATTAAATCCAGTGGCATTCTGTTTTAGAACTACATTCTCAAGCCCTTTTTATTTTGTATTTTGAAATAGGGTCTCATTAAGTTGCCCAGGCTGGCCTCAAGTCTATGATCATCTTGCCTCAGCCTCCCAAGTTGCTGGGATTATGGACATATGCCTTTGCACCTGGCACAAGATATTTCTTAATTTTAGCATTGTTTTACATCGGGAGAGGTTGAACTTTTGGGGGATACTAAGGATTGAACTTGGGGTGCTTTACCACCGAGCTACATGTCTAGCCCTTTTTAAAATAATTTTTAAAAATTTTGAGACAATCACTTTCGTGTCACTATCACCAAAATACTCTACAAGGATAACTTAGGGGAGGAAACATTTATTTTGGTTTATGGTTTCAAAAAAGATTCAGTGTGCATTCTGTTGACTCCATTGCTCTGGGCTTGAGGTGAGGCAGAACACCCTGGTGGGAGGGTGTGGCGAGGGAAGCAGCCCTGGACATGGCACCAGGAAGCAGGAGAGCTCTGCTTACCAAGGACAAAATACAAAACCCAGAGACATGCTCCTTGTGACCTTCCTTCAGCCATACCCTATCTGCCTACAGTTGTCATTGGGCTAAAGCTTTCATAGTTTAATCATTCCAACTCTGAAAATTCTTGCATTTTCTAACACATTAGCTTTTGGGGGACACCTCATACCTAAACCATAACAGTGTCTAACACACAATCCTTTTGCCTCAACCTCCCAAGTAGCTGGGATTATAGGCATGCACCACTGTGTCCAGCAAACGTTTTAGAAATCATCAACATCCTGACTCTGTTTCGTTTAACATCCCTTCCTTTAGTTTATCCCTTCTCTCACATAAGCAGCAAGAAAAAAAAATCAGGCTGCACTTTGAGCACTCATTGAAAACTTAGTTATATCACCCACTTGCTTAATGGTCTGCATAATTGCAGGAAAGTATTGTTAAACTTTCTGCCTGTATATAACAAGGATTTCCCTTCTGCTTTCTGATAGCACCCCTTTCTTTTGCATCTTCACCTGCCTTCTGATCAATAGCATTTTGAAGGCCCTTAGGTTTTCATTTATAATACTCAGAGCCTGCTGTCTGGTTCCAAAGCCCTGTATGGTTGTGGTTTTGTTATGGCAGCACAGCACATTCAGGGAGGTGTGTGTTAATAATGTATTGCCTCATAATTTACCCCAGCACTTGTGAGTGTGAGACAGTATACCATTATTATTTCAAACACATTTTTTAAACTTTATTTTTTAGTTGTATATGGAGGACACAATGCCTTTATTTTTTAATGTAGTGCTGAGGATCGAACCCAGTGCTTCACATGTGCTAGGCAAGTGCTCTACCACTGAGCTGCAGCTCCAGCCCCTCAAACACTTTCTGAGAGGCAAGAATCAGTGGCTTAGCTGGGTGCTCGTGGCTGTGGATCTCTCGCCAGGGTGCAGTCAAGCTGTGAAATGGAGCTGCATTCGTGGTGAGGTTTAGCTGAACTGGAGAATCTGCTTCCATGCTCACTTACATTGCATCCGACCTAAGTTCACACAAAGGCATGAGTACTAGGAGGCAGAATCATTGGCATCTTGGGGGCCAGTTACCTCTTTTACTACCTACACTAGTTAATGAGGGCTCCACTCTTGTTCCAGAAAACCAGAGGTCTGGGAGTCATCCTGGACTCTTGGCTCACTCACTGTTCCACCTGCCCTCAGTCAACCATTAAGCCTAACAGATTTTGCCTCATTAACATTTCTCATGTTCATTCCTTCCTCCTCATTCCTTGTGCTGCTGGGGGGACTCCCTGCTGCTATCATCCTCTACCCTTCCACCAGTTTTTTAAATGCACATGTAGGGCTGGGCATATAGCTCAATGGTAGAATGCTTGCCCAGCATGTGAGAGGCTCAGGGTTCAGTCCTCATCACTGGAGAAAGAAAACAATAGCAGATGTTTTTGCCCAGCTGAAAACTTCAGTGTGACTCCCATTGCTTGCAGGTAGGACAGTGGGCAAATCCTTTGGTATGTCTTGAGTTGTACTCTTTGTCCTTGTTCTTTTTTTTTTTTTTTTAAATATTTTCTTTTAGTTGTAGATGAACACAATATCCTTATTCATTTTATGTGGTGCTGAGGATCGAACCCAGTGCCTCACACATGCAAGGCAAGCACTCCCCAGCCCTATTTCTTCCTTTTTAAAATATCAGTTCACATTTAATAGTTAAACAGCATTAATTTCCGGTATACAAATTAACTAGCCATTAAGCAAATCACAAAAATGTTACAGGTAAGATGTTAAGAAGATGCACACAAGACTTTTAAAAGCATTAGTAAAAAATAGTGGTTGATTGTCCACATGTTCTACAGAAGTATTATCCAAATTCTTGCATATTAAGATGTATTTTTGACTGTCCTTTCAGACATACCCATCCATTCCCCAATTTTCCTATAAATCCATCCATTAATCAACAAATTTTTATTGAGTGATATTTTTAACATAGACTGTTTTTGGTACTGCTGATTAGAGATAAGCAAAGTAGATTGGGTTCCCACTGTCTTGGGGCTTATGGCTTCTTTTTTTAAACATGATCCTGCACACATTTACAATGCCTGATAGCTGTGCAGTAATGCAGACTTTAAGTGGTGAAATGCTAGATTGAAGCCATAGATTCAGGTCTCTCTAAATGTGTCTCAGACACTAATAACAGAATTAGACTGCTAGCAATATCATAGATTTTTCTGCTTTGGGACAAAATTTCCAGAAAGAACTATAGCTCTGATTTTAAAACAGAAAGATCAGATAAAAACTTCAGAAGAAATGCCCTTTTGAGAAGCTCAGAGAATGAAAAACATTTGTCTTTCACAATACATAATAGAACTGCCACGGCACCTGCACCCTCCATAAATAAACTGTAGAAAATAAATCTGAACATGCTAACGTGTGCTCTACTTACCTGGTTTCTTTTGGAAATTTTCATTGTTTCTTTTTTAGTTCCCCTAGTTTCCTGGTTTTTCTCAAACATTTTCTTAGTTCTTTGCTATCTGTGCTGGCTTCCTTCTATTCCTCAGTGTGCTAGAAGCCTGGCCCTGACCCAGAGGGAGTGACAGCACAGCTGAAGGGACATTGCTCTGTGGTTTTTCTTTCTCACTTTGCTTGAAGAAGGATTTGGCTTCTTTAGATGTAGCATCCACTTTCTTAGTCACCTCACTTCTTCACCAGCAAAATTAAACACCTCGGTGATTTTAACTTTTTCAGTTCTTTAGGTCTCTAGTTCTTCTGCTTTGACCAGCAGTTTACTTGAACTCATCTCTTCAGTCTCCTCGTCTGTCTTAACTGTGTACAGGGCAATTCTAATTTTGGTCCAGTGTCATTGAGGAAGCTGACCCAGAGCTCATCCTCCTTTTACCTTGCATGCTCTGACCCAGTACACTTTTGATTTCTTTGGTAGACCAAGAAGTAGTGAAGACAGGAGTCATATTTTATTTATCTTTGTAGTTCTGCATCTAAGTGCCTGGCATATAATAGTTGCTCAGTAAATATTTATTAAGTTGAAGTTCAATGTCTGGATCAGATTAAAATTTTTTTTTTCCTCCTGGTGCTGGCAGTTGAATTTAGGGCATGGCACATGCTAAACATACACTCTCCCACTGAGCTCTACATCTATCTCCTAGTCAAGAATCTTAAGACAACTTTTCACTGGAATATACTGGTAATGATAGTTTGTGTTCAATTTTTGATAATGTAAAACTCTGAAAATACTTTATGAGGTATCAAAGCAAAGTGGAATAAGGAAGGAAACAATTAATGTAAACACACTGTGTTTCAGGATACTATGCCAGCTCCATTATCTGCCTCATGTCATTTAAATCTTTGTAACAGTTCCATGCTAAAAATGACTGTAAAAGGCCACTTTACAAATGGAATATTGGTAAAGTTTGCAAAAGGTGCCAGGAAAATTTATAAAAGATAATGGAACTCCCAGGGCTAGTAAGTGGGATTATCAGAATTCTAAACCCTGATTGGCTTGACTGTGAAGCCAAGTGTCTGAGGGCCTCAGAGAATTTTAAATGATAGCTGAGCTTATGTGACATTCTATTGTGTAGGATTGGTGGTTTGGAGCCTACTTTATATTTGATCTCTATTTAACAGGTTGTTTTTCCCTTGTCTTTGCAAACTTTCCAACATTTGAGCAATTAGTCCTATAATAGTTTTTTTTTTTTTTTTGCAAAACTTTAATTTGTTGTTGAATGGTGATGTTGAATGCTTGATATTTAGTATGCTCAGTGTAAGGTAATCATTAATAAGAAAATACAATTTATAAACAATTTTCATTGTGCTGAACAAACTAAAATAAATGATCTCTCTCTCTTTTTTC
The DNA here is from genome assembly GCA_004024805.1 of Geosciurus inauris. NCBI lineage: Eukaryota > Metazoa > Chordata > Mammalia > Rodentia > Sciuridae > Geosciurus > Geosciurus inauris. Next base: position 119,483 of record PVHX01000336.1, on the reverse strand, counting down.
CCCTCTAGCTGACGAAGAATTTGATGAACTATGTTTTGAATTTGGTCTGGAACTTGATGAAATTGTATGTATTAGATACTTATTTTTCAGATATTCTGAATATGAGCTCATTTTTCAGAGGTTGCTTATCTTTGTTACCTTATAGTTAAACTGTGATGATTCATCTTTGGACTGTGGTGTTTTCTGTGTTCAGGAGAAATTACTTTGCCTCTGTGGTTCTCATATTTTAGACTCTGTGAAGTCAGGGGTCTAGATGATGTCATCTTGGTACATCCCTTGTCGCTCTCAAATTTATGTGGCCTTTGACTTGTATAAGATTTTTGTCAGGTAGCACTGATGAACTCAGTCTTCATATATGGTCTTTTGATGAAGAAAGATACTGAATATTGAAAGAACCAAGCTGTTCATCTGTGTGTGTGTTTTGCAAAAGAATTAGGCCATTTTTTATTCAGATACCTTTGTTTATCTAGCTACTATATTATGGTGGTTTAAACTAGTTGTGTGGTGGCTGTGGGAGGGTATCACGTAAAACAAAAGTCTTTTTTTTTAATAGATGGACATAATATTTTAATTTTCAAAATTTATTTTTATATGGTGCTGAGGATCAAACCCAGTGCCTGACATGTGTGAGGCATGTGCTCTGCCACTGAGCCACAACCCAGCCCCACAAATCTTTATGTTAATAGAAAGCCATCATTTATTTTTAGCAAGTTATTGGTGGTGGAAATTTTGGGAATTCTTGTTAAGTGGGATTTCCAAATAAAAGGTAAAAATAACAATTGGATATAACCTATAATCATTTTGATTGAAAAATTTATATTTGAAGTTCTGTTGTACTACACATAGGGAATAGAAATCTGTTCTCTACTATAATGTGTTTAAGGTACTCTAAGCTTTGCCACTGCATTAAAAATTACCATCTTATGATGTTTCTCCTTCTCTTGGTTGCCTTCGTTCTGCTGCCTTTACAGTATATCTTTACTGTTGCTAGATTGTACCTATTATGCTTTCTAATTATCACCACAGCTTCTTGATAACTTTTTTTTCCCCAATGATGTTTTTGTTTGCTTTTATATTGTCAGTCATCCTCACATTTCTGGTAGGCTTGGGTGCCCACAGGATTTAGCTTTTGGGGTTTTGCTTGTTTTTTGCAGTGCTGAGGAACAAGCCTAGGGCCTCATGCTTGCTAGGCAAATGCTTTATTACTAAACTACACCCTCAGCTCAGGATTTAGATTTGGAATCTTTATCTTATAAGAAGTTATTATTCTTTTTTTTTTTTTTTGCCTCCCTTCTTGATACTGGGGATTGAACCCAGGGTGCTATGAGCTACATCCCTAGCTCTTCTAATTTTTTATTTTGAGACAAGGTCTTGCTAAGTTGCTGAGGCTGGCCTAGAACTTGCAATCTTCCTGTTTCAGTTTCTGGAGTTGCTGGGATTACAGGTGTGCCCCACTATACCCAGCTAGAAGTTGTTTTTCTTTTTCTTTTTTTTGATGATTCATCTTTCTTTCTTTGACAATTTTGTTATTGCTCTGTGTTCTTGGTGGTGTCTTCATGTTGTTTTAGATGGAGATGGCAAACTCCTTCTGTAAAGGTCCAGATAATAAATAATTTAGGCATTGGAGGTTATATTATCTCATTTACAACTCAGCTATTATACTGTGTGACAACAGATAATATATAAATGAATAGGTCTATCTGTCTTCCAGTAAAATTTTATTTGCAAAAGCAGGTGCCAGGCAGGAGTTGACTAGTGAGCCGTTGTTTGCTTTAGGTGGATTTGGGCTGTTCTGGAATGACTGACATGCTACATGTCTGAACTGAATAAGAGTTTGAGTATTTTTCTGTTTGCTCTGATTATAACATTTAATATTTTCATGTTATTGTTGCAGATGTAATAAACCCATTTTTGTTGTAGAGAAGAATATACATAATATAGTTTTATTAATTTTTTCTTTTTTTGTGTGCTTGTTTTAGACGTCTGAAAAGGAAATAATAAGTAAGGAACAAGGTAATGTAAAGGCAGAAGGGGCCTCTGATGTTGTTCTTTACAAAATTGATGTACCTGCCAATAGATATGATCTCCTGTGTCTGGAAGGATTGGTTCGAGGACTTCAGGTCTTCAAAGAAAGGTAAAGAAATAATTCATTACATACTTTGTTAGGGCTCAGGGCCTCTTCTCCCTCTTTTTCCCCTATCATTGTCAGCAATCATGTTTAAATCTCAAGAAACAATGTATGAGTCCACAGCTTTAGGTCAGCATAAAAGGAAGATTGGAGTGAGCTGGTTATAGCTCATGGCTGAACACTTGCCTAGCATGCATAAGGTTTGATTCTCAGCACTGCATATAAATGAATAAATAAGAAATACAGGTCCATCAACAACTAAATATATATATATATACATATATATATATATAAAGGAAGATTGGAGGCTCAGATTCATGGAGATTGTAGCCATTTGAGTCAATGAATGCTCATTTGGAAATGCATTTGAAAATTGGGGTTCATGATTTTGTGACTTATTAAAATATTTCTCAGGTTAGTGTGATTTCCCCTACTAAATAATCTTTTTGGAAGGGGTAGTTCCTTGGATTTGTTAACATTTGGGAGGAAAAGTAGAGGTGACAGTTCTTCATATACCTCTTTACCTTAAGAATTCTGAGGAAGCTCAGGAAGTGTAGAGCATCTTAACTGGAAAACCTTGATGTTTTATGTTTGGTACCAGGGATTGAACCTGGAGTGCTCAACCACTGAGCCACATTCCCAGCCCTTTTCATATTTTATTTTGAGACAAGGTCTTGCTAAGTTGCTTGGGGTCTCACTAAGTTGCTGAGGCTGGCTTTGAATTCGATATCCTCCTGCCTCAACCTCCCAAGCTGCTGGTATAGGGGTGAACCACAACACCTTGCTGAAGATTTTTAAGGCCCTTTCTAACTTTTCATGTAATACCTAGAGAATGTAATGAACACATAAAGTGAAAAGGGTAGGAAAAGTAGCTATCAAAAATAAATATTTTTGGTTTTGATTACTTACACATAATTCGTGGGTCATAAGAGCTTCTGGCTGTTGGACTAGATTCTGAAATTATGAAAGCTTCAGGTGAATAATGCTGTTTGTGAAATGATAATGATTGGTCATTTGGTTAAGGTGGTTACATTTTAGGAGTTGAACAAATTGGTTCCATGCATGACAATCATATGGCTTATATTTTAGGGTCAAGGATAACCTATTTGGTTCCCAGCACTTTGATCAGAGTCTGCATTTTTAGTAGGCCCCTAATGTGCTTTTTTTAATGAGATGGAATTAGGAAATAACTTCAGACTTTTGCAATTTAAAGTATGGTCTGTGGACCAGCAGCGTCTGCATCATTGGGAACTTGTTAGAAATGCAGATTCTCAGCCTTCATCCAAGATCCACTGAATCAAGTTCTGAGGTTTAACATACTCCTCAGTTGATTATATATACATTGAAGTTTGAGAAGCACTGCCTTAGAGCAGTAGTTCCTAACTGCCAGTGAAAAGAAATTACCTAGAAATGCTTTCGAAATGCGCCAGTTACCTAATCTTTGTCTTGACTGTTCTGATTCAGTAGGTCTAAATAGGACCAGGGAATCTGCATTTTTAATAAGCCCTGATTTTTTCTTAGAAGCTTAAAATCTCAGTTGTGGTAAAACTTAGGTTATCTAACCCTGTCACTTTAATAGTTGCTCTGTTAATGGTTTTGTAGCTTTTGCTGGAATTCCAGTGATAGAAAACTTACTAGTAGACATCCAGTGGCCTTTTTGAATAACCTGTTAGAAAATTTGTTTTTGTTTTCTTTTTTTTTTTTTTTAGTTTTTGTTTTCTTATTTTTAGTATTTAACTTGCTATAATTCATTTCATTGCCTTAATTCTTTTGATTTTTGTAAACATTCTTTTTATAAGCATAGAAAGTAATCAATTTATCAAATGTTTTCACTAATTATGAGTAACTTTGTTTTACTATTATTTTAGGATAAAAGCTCCAGTATATAAACGGGTAATGCCTAATGGAGAAATTCAAAAATTGATTGTCACAGAAGAGGTAATAAGAATAAATTCTTATTTTCTCTTTAAAAAAAATCTGTGTGTATAAGGTGGGGAGGACAAAGGAACAAATCTGACTCTTCTGTTAAATGTGATTTTCTGTGATCATTTGGATATGTTTTTAGCCTGTATCTCTTGCTCTCTTTTTTTTTTTTTGTGGTGCTGCGGATTAGAACCCAGGGCCTTCTGCGTGCAAGGCAAGCACTCTACCAACTGAGCTATATCCCCAGCCCTAGCCTGTAGCTCTTAAAAATTATTAACTTATTACCAAGAAACAAAAGAGAATAAAGTACCTGTTTCTCATAAATAATTTTGGAAAATATGCAAATGCTTATATGAAACACATTTGAGGGCTGGTGTTGCTGCTCAGTGGTAGAGTGCTTGCTTATTAGCATGCACCAGGCTCAGGGTTTGATCTGCAGCACTGCAATTAATCAATAAACACACTGGAGATCTGTTTAAATTGTGATATATTAACAAAAATTTTAAGGATAAAATGTTGGAGGTTTATCTTGGTAAAAATATAAACTGTGAGCAAATTGTTTTTATATTTATTTATTTATTTATTTGTTGATCCCAGGGATGCCTAACCACTGAATCATATCCTCAGCCCTTTTTATTTTGAGTCAGGGTCTTGCCAAGTTGCTTAGGGCCTCTCTAAGTTGCTGACACTGACCTTGAACATGTGATCCTCTTGCCTCAGCCTCCTGAGTTCCTGGAATTTCAGACATGTGCCACCATGTCTGGCTGAACAAATTATTTTTAAAAATCAGGTTTTTTCTCAATTATTTTTTAAGTTTAAAAAATCTCACTGAAGTGTAAATTCTGTGAGAGGAGTGATTTTGTCTCTTGCTTACCACTTTATTTTGTTACTATTGATTGGTAAATGAATATACTTGTTTGAATTAGAATTTGGACACTGTTAGGAGTGTGCAGCTACCTTTCTATTATAAGATATCATTACAGAGAAAAGCCTTACTATTTACTCTCTCTAATGATGTTTTTAATTTCAGACAGCAAAATTTCGCCCTTTTGCAGTAGCAGCTGTTCTCCGGAATATTAAGTTTACTAAAGATCGATATGACAGCTTCATTGAACTTCAAGAGAAATTACATCAGAATATTTGCAGGTTTCTTGTTTTGTCTTGTTTCCTCCTTGCTTTTTCCTCTGTCCTGCCTCTCTCCTTCCCATTCCTTTCTGTCTCCTTTTTTCCTCTTGTTCCTTCTACCTTTCTTCCTTCTATCCATCTCCTTTTCTTCCTCTTGCATTTCTAAACTAATGGTATATGAGAGCTTACCTTTGCTTTATCAGACAGATATTTGTTACTGTTTATAAATGATATATGTATGGAGAAATAGTCAATAAATTTTGAATGCTATATAAAAAAGAATTATCTAGTCATAGTAATTTTCTTGTTTTGTCATTCAAATTATTAATTATACTGGTAAGTATAAGCCATGGTAAAGTATGGCCTAGCTTTTTTTTTTAAATGAGGTAATTTGTTTTCTCCCTTTTAATTTGTTCTTTTTAGATATACATGACAGAGTGTATTTTGACATACATGGAGTATAACTTGTTCTAATTAGGATCGTATTCTTGTGGTTGTACGTGATGTGGAGTTTCACTGGTGGTGTATTCATATATGAGCATAGGAAAGTTATGTTCGATTCATTCCACTGTCTTTCTTTCATTTGGTGTAGTATTTTAAAAATGGAAAAAAAGAATTTGACTTGATCTCACTTTTTGAATACTATTATTATGAATTGACAGATAAAACGAGTTTAGGACTGGGAGTATAGCTCAGTGGTATAATGTGTGCCCAGCATGTGTAAGACCCTGGGTTCAATTAATTGATTAAAAACTTGTTCAAATGACTTAATTGTACTTATTCTATCTCTGCATTACTATACATCATTTCTTGTACAACTTTCTTTCATTCAGTGATATTCAAGCCCATAAAGGTCTAGGAAGATAAGAATGGGAGTCTTGAAGTAATTTCAGTATTTCTAAAATCCTAATGGAAACTGTGTATTTACTGATGATGAGAAACCCCAGACCTGAGCTAACATATCAAGTTTCTTTTTGTTAGTCCTGAATAAGTTATCATGTTGATCCAAAGATTCATTGACAGTTACATATGCTTTTAGATTATGCCTTTGTAGGTGAGATAAATGTCTTGCAGGCACCTTATTGCTGGGTCTTATTTGGTCTAATCAGCCAGTCTGTCTTTTAATTGGAGAATTAAGACCCTTTACATTTAGGGTTATTACTAAAAGATATAGAGTTGTCCTCATTTTGTTGATGTTCTTCAGGTTTGATTTTCTTCCTGTTTTTGAGGTTTGATGGTTTGCTTCTTTGATAATGTTGGATTTTTTTCCTATTTCTCTTTTGTGTTCCTAATTTTCTAGTGAGACTTATTTTTTCCTGTGTGCTAGTGATTGTGTTAATCTTTCTTCTTTAGGATCTAGGATTCCCTTGAGTATTTTCTGCGATGCTGGTCTAGTGGCTTTTACTTATCTCAGAAGGTTTTTTTCTCTCCTCTTATTCATCACTGCATTCCCTCCTGGCCTTTAGAGTTTCTGCTGAGAAGTCTGCTGCTATTCTAATGGGTTTGCCTTTAAATGTTACTTGGTGCTTCTCTCTTTCAGCTTTTTTTGTTGTTGTTGTTACTGGAGATTGAACCCAGGGGCACTCGACCACTGAGCCACATCCCCAGTCCTATTTTGTGTTTTATGTAAAGACAGGGTCTCACTAGGTTGCTTAGTGCCTCGCTGTTGCTGAGGCTGGCTTTGAACTCACAATTCTCCTATCTCAGCCTCCCTAAGTGCTGGGATTACAGGTTTGTGCCACCGCGCCTGGCTTCTCTTACAGCTTTTAATGTTCTTTCTTTGTTCTGTGGTTTTGGCAGTTTAACTATAATGTCATGGAGAAGTTGTCTTCTGGTCAGGTCTATTTGGGGTTCTAAATGTCTCCAGTATCTGGATGTCTTTGTCTTTCTAAAAGTTTGGGATTGATTTTGCTATTATTTCAATAAATAGGTTTCCTCAGCTCTCGGCGTGTAGCCCTTCTCCCTCTAGTGTGTGGTTATTCAGGTATTTGTTCTTTTAATGGTGTCCCAAAGATCTTGTATGTTCTCTTCATTCTTTTCTTTTCCCTCTTCCTCCCTCCCTTTCTCTTTCTCTCTTTCTTTCTGTTTCAGTGTACTATTTTGACCGAGTTGCTCTCAAGCTCTGGTAGTCTTTCATCTACTTCATCTATTCTGTTGAGGCTTTTACTGAGTTTTTAAAATTTGACTTACTGAGCTTTTCATTTCTAAGATTTCTGTTTGATTCTTTTTCATAGTTTGCATCTCTGTAATAATGTGCTTATTCATGTCCTGCATTATTATCTTTGACTCAGCTGATTGTATTCTTTTGGATTGCTTTCAACTTTAAAAAAAATCACTTGTTTGAATTCTTTTTGAACTCTCTGTCTAGCATTTCATTCACTTTGGTAACCTTTTTTGGGGTGAGATGTGGGGATTGAGCCCAGGGGTACTTTACCACTGAGCTACCTCCTTAGCCTTTATTATTTTTTGACACAGGGTCTTGCTGAATTGCTTAGGGCTTTGCTAATTTGCTGAGGCTGGCCTCCAAATTGCCATCTTCTTGCCTCAGTCTCCCAAGTCATTGGGAACATAGTCATGGGCCACTGCGCCTGGATCACTTTGATATCTTTGGCACCTGCTATTAGGTAGTTATGGCCTTCGGGAGGTGTCACATAACTTGTTTTTTCACATTTCTGTGTTTCTGTGTGGAAATTTATGCATCTGTTGGGATGGGTATCTCTTCCACTTTTATGTGAGAGCTTTTTCCTGAAAATGTATCCTAGAATATCTTTTTGTTGTGTAGTGTTGAGTTTAATTCCAACTGGAATTTTAAAAAAAAAATTTTTTTTTAGTTGCAGATGAACATAATGCCTTTATTTTATTTATTATTTTTGTGTGGTGCTGAGGATTGAATCCAGTGCCTCATACATGCAAGGCAAGCGCTCTACCATTGAGCCACAACCCCAGCCCCCAACTAGGTATTTCTGTACCTGTGCATTTTGACATAAGGTGTACTGTGTTGGAGTCTGAGAACTTGCTTTCTGTGTAGGTCTTATAAAGGTGGGACCCTCTGGTAGTTAAGAAGGGAGACTTCTGTCAGGTGTTGGGGTTTTCCTTGGGCTCTGTTGATAATTGTCTATTTCTTGAAAGCAGTTCTACTGCTCCGGTCACAGTGGTAGGCCTGGAATTTTCTAGTCTGTGGAGACACTGGTATAACCCCATTTGTTTTCAAGGGAGAGTCAGGGGCCAGGGTCAAAGCTCCCCGCTGTGGCACTTGCCTCTAGCCTTGTCAACAGTAGGGTATGGAAGTGATTGATGCAGTTCCTTATAGATGTAGTACCCAGAACAGTGGTGCTGTTTCTGACTGCTGTTGCTATGGGGGTGAGTGTCTAGGAGTAGCACTTCAGACACTCTCCTCTTGCCATGCCTGCTTAGGGATGTTGTCTGGGGCTTTTATTCTCCTGTTATTTACATTGAAGTATCTTACAAAGTTTGAGTGGAGCTAGGTCTTGGCTGAAGCAAGGTGTATTTATTTTTAGGTGGGCTGGGTGTATAGCTCAATAGCCTAAACCCCACCCAGGGGGCTTTAAGTGCTAGGCCCAATCCCTAGCACCATAAAGAAAAAGGAAAAGAAGAAAAACAGATAAAGAAATGAAGTAGAAACAACAACATCATGAACAAGGAAAAAGATGGGGGGAAATAATATAGCCATAAGATAAAATGCTAGAAAAATAATCAAAGCAAAATTAATAAAAGGAAAAATGGAGGAAGTAAAAAATGAGAAAAGGAGGAAAAAGGAAAGGAAGAGAATAAAGGGAGGAAGGGAGAAATACAAAAGCATACACACAAAAAATAGCAACAACAAAAATTAGTAAAAATTAATAATTAATAGAAATTAAATTCATAAAAATAAAATTTTCTTCTGCCAGGTTGCTTGAATGAGCAGGCAAGTGTGAATATTTGTAGTGTATGCTGACTGAAGTTCTTCTCTGTCTTCTTGGACAGAGCAAAGACTGGGCGTTATTCATTCCCCCTCTTCTAATTTTGGTGCTTGTTAGTTGACTACGGGAGTTGGTTGGAAGGTCTCTCAGCTGCTTTGCATGCTGCAATGAGGAAGAGCAGAACACAGAGCTCCCAGATGAAGTTTCTCTCTGGGCTTGTTTCGGTTGTGCGCTCAGAGAGCATGGTAGAAGCCATTCCCATGGTGTATCAGGGAAGTAGCACAGCATATGAACACCCCCAAGATTGTCTCCAGAGGTGTTTGTGCAGACAATGGGGTAATACCAACTCTGTGGCATGAAACTATGTCCATAAAGGTGGAGAGAAGCCATGGAGTCTCAAAAGATCTGCCAGGGCACTGGGTTTGGAGCAGGGTTTGGAGCAGCAAAATCAGCCGGTTCTGTCTGATCTTGCTCATGATTCTGGTGTTGCCTTTTCTGTGTCCTGTGTGCCATCACACATGCCTTCTCCCTTCCCCAGACTCTGGTAGCTGGATTATCAAGCCACAAATTCCAAAAGGAAGTGCTTGCTGTATCCCCACGCGCTGCTGTCAGTGGTAGAACTCTTGTCAAGTTTGCGTCAGGGTCTCTGGCTAAACTCACTCTCACAACTGCCACTCACTCAGCAGTGCCATGATATTATTATGGGGTCTCAGAAACAGGAAAATGCAGGGGCCTTTCACTTCCAAAGCAGTAAGCTCAGATAATAGGGCCCTTCTCAATGTGGCTCCCAGTTGCAACACTGAGAGTAGAACTCTTGTCAAGTTTCCACAAGAATTAAGTAGCTTATTTTAAGAGAACTCCCATTTACCATGGAAATCTTAGGACTGTTGTCTGTTTATACTGTATTTCTGCAAGTTGCTGAAAACTGTGCCATTGATGGTCACTGGGACTCTCCCTCTTTCATTTCCACTCCCACCAACCGGGGCTTCCCTCTTCCTTTATGTGCTTCCATGTAGTTGGTAGTGGGACATTCTGTCTGACCCTCTATTTTACTATCCAGTCTCTAGGTTTCTCCAAGTCTGTCTATGCACTATTGAACTCCAGTATTTTCCCCATGATCATCCATCTCAAAAAGCAGCTACATCCCAGGTGTTTTAATTCTATCCCAGGGAGAAGCAGTGGAGTGCTGGGTGCTTCTAATCTGCTACCTTGCAAAGTGAAACTCAAGCTCTGTTTTGTGTAGTATTTCTTGAAACCATGACCTTTCTTTTTAGGGGAAGAAGAGAACATATCCTAATAGTCTGATGTGCTAGAGTCATTTCCTTCCAGTAAATCCTAATTAACCTTATCAGTGAATTTTAGAAATTCATGTTTTCCAAGGAATATATCCATTTAAAGTTATCCACTATATTGCCATAAAGTTGTTCATAATGTTCTCTTACTATCCTTTTAGTATTTGTAGTCATGTCACCTCTTTTATTCTTCTTTTCTTCCACACTTTGTCAGTGTGGCTAGAAGTTTATCAATTTTATTGCTCATTCAAAGAACAAGCTTTTGGTTTCATTAATTTTTATTCATTTTTTCCCTCTTTTTCTGTTTTTAATTGATCAAGCAGTGCTCTTTTCTATGACTGACAAGTCTCTATTTTCTTTCTTACCTTTGGATTTGGCAATTGTTAATTTATCTAAACTCACTGAACCATGTGGATTTCATCATATGGTAGCTCTGTTTATTCTCTTCCATAGCATGTACCTCTGAGTAAAGTAACACTTCCTTTTTGCTTGCCAGCAGTTCTATTCAACCATAGTTTATAAAGTTATAGTTTACCACTCTTGATCAAAAGTCAATATTATGCATTTTCTGTTTTAGTTATATGTATAGTAATTCATAAGTACTCAAATACATGTGTACATACATGTTAAAACTAATTTAAAGGAATCTTAACACAAGTTCTGACCAAATTTCTTTTTTTTAATTTACTATTAAAAAACTTAAATTTGTGACTTTCCCTGGTAAAATTTAGACCTTTAGATTCTAATTTAATATTATATTTCCTCACTTTTTTTATATCCCTATTTCTATTTCTTTCTTTTTTGTTTTGTAGCTTGCTATAAATTCCTAAAATTACCTTAAATCCTTTGTAGATAAAGTATGGAACAACTGGCATTCATAGCTTTTGAACTTTGTTACACACTAAACTTGAAATGTAATTCACAGCTTTAAAATTAAGTTTTTTCATTGCCCAAGTAATACAGCTATGAGACAGAAAATTTAAGAAAATAGAGAAAGTAAAAAAAAAAAAGAAAAGAAAACCACACAGGAATTAATTAGCTTATTTTAATCCAATATGTAATTTCTGTTTACTGGAGAACACCGAGAAGAAATTGGTTAAAAGACGGTAAAGGGAATGCTGACTTTGAAGCTGTCCTAGTAACGTAGCATTTGGGAAAGCATAGTGGTGCGGAATTTGCTTCAGATACTGAAGAGTGTTTTAAGTAGCTTTCTCAGTACTGGGAACGTTACAAGAATTTATTTATTATATTCTACTAAAGATTCCATATAGTAAAAAGAGCTGTTTTAGGGAAGTGTTTAAAATAAGTTTTTAAAACATAGTCAGTGTTATTTTTAGAATTTCTGCTTTGGAATATTTAAGTCTCTTTCCTTCTCTTCATTTCCTTTTCTCCCTCCTTCTTTCCCTCTTCCTTTCAACATCTAGGAAGAGAGCATTGGTTGCCATTGGTGCTCATGATTTGGACACTTTGTCAGGGCCTTTTACCTATACTGCAAAGCGTCCTTCAGATATCAAATTCAAGCCTCTGAATAAGACTAAGGAGTATACAGCCTGTGAATTAATGAACATATACAAGGTAAAGATTTTTTTTTATTATGCAGTAACTTTTATTTTATTTATTTATTTATTTTTGGTACCGGGGATTGACAGGAGTACTTGATCACTGAGCCACATCCCCAGCCCTATTTTGTGTTTTATTTAGAGACAGGGTCTCACTGAGTTGCTTAGCACCTCACTGTTGCTGAGGCTGGCTTTGAACTTGCGATTCTCCTGTCTCAGCCTCCCAAAGTGCTGGGATTACAGATGTGTTCTACCGCGTCTGGCTTAATATGCAGTAGCTTTTAATAAATCATCAGATGCATTCAAAGTCAAGTGTTGGAATTAGATGCAATAAATGCTTTGTAAAAAAACAACAGTTTTGGGCACTAATACAGAGATAATGACTGATTTCCTCTGATTTAAAGTGGGGCCTAGATCATAATTTTGTTTTATTTGTTGTTACTTTTTCATCTGTGGGATGATTTTAATGTACTTGTAGAATTAAGAACCATTGATATACACTGTACAACATTTTATTCTTCATATTTGTGTATAATTAAAACATGCAAATGTAAGGAAAATAATACTTATAGGTGACTGGGAGGGATATTATAAAGTGTCTACCTCTCATTGCTAGCATTTGAGTCCAACAGTGCAAATGAATTCTAACACTTTCAGTTGCAAATAACAAATAGAAATAGTGCATGTTGGTGAAGAGCTTTTTGTGATTTGGAATGTTTTAATGTTTTTCTGACTTTCCCCCTCTTTTAAATTATTAAGTTAGAGTATAATTAACTATAGTAATATAAATTTTTAAATTTAACTTTGTTTGACTTAATATTTTTTCAGACTGACAACCACCTTAAACATTACTTGCATATTATTGAAAATAAACCTCTGTACCCAGTTATCTATGACAGTAATGGTGTTGTCCTTTCAATGCCTCCAATCATCAATGGTGAGTTATTTCATGAGCATCATGGATTATTGCTGTTTCTTATTCTTTAGCATTTTTGTAGATTCTCAGTAACTTGGCTGATCAAATCAAACAACTCAATCTGATGGTTTTGGGTCTTTTGTTGATTTTATTCTAATAGTTTTTTTAATTGTCCCACAATATTTTACTAATGATTTATGTAATTTACCAGTGTGTAAATATTTATAAATGTATGAGTGCTTATAAACATTTAAACACTTATAAATATTTACTGATACTAGTTTCTGGATTTTGTTGTATTCTTCTGAAGGATGTTGATATTTTAGTTTTAGTAGTCATTCATTTGGTTAAGCTCAAAAGTCAAACTCTGTCTTGCCTATAGGTTTTTAGTTAAACTACAACTTTTAATCTAAGTTCTACACTCTTAATTTCTTTTTGAAGGCTATTTTTATGAGGCAATTTGAGTGTGTTTGCAGAATTTAATGATGTCTAAGCCATGGATGTTTGACATTTTGGAGTTGAGGAGGAGGTTTAGCTAATACACCATGAGAAGGAAAACCCTTGTTTTGAGATCTTGAACTTTGGCAATTATAGTAAAGAACATGGGCCTCAGAGTTAACCAGATCTATACCAAGAGCTTAGGCTTTCTATTTACTAGCTTGTAATCATAAGTTGCTTCATCTTTCCAAATCTTAGTTGTCTTATCTGTAGTTAGCTCATAGGTTGTGGTAAAGATTAGATAACAGTCTCTTATATTTTGTTCCAAATTTAAAATGTTGTTTCTATTCTGCTGAGCTTTGTAGTACAATTATGTTTTTTAAAATGGATGTTTTGTTATTGTTTTGTGTCCATTGCAGGGAATCATTCCAAAATAACAATAAATACGAGAAATATATTTATTGAATGCACAGGAACTGACTTTACTAAGGTAAATAAAACTTTTTTTTTTTTTTTTCCAGTACTGAGGATTGAACCAGGGGCACTTGACCACTGAGCTGTATTCCCAGCCCGTTTTAATTTTTATTTTGAGACAGAGTCTTCCTAAGTTGCCAAGTCTGGCCTTGAATTTTTGATCCTTCAACCTCAGCCTCCTAAGTTGCTGGGCTTACAGCTGTGCCCCTACCACACCCAGCTAAAACTTCTAATTTTGTACCATCAAATAGGATAGCTTTTACTTTTAAACCAAGCTCTACGGTAAAAATTAAGACATATATATATCTTAATTAAGATATTAATTATTAAAATTAAGATATATATGCATATATATATGTGCATATATATATATTTTTAAATATTTTTAGTTGTATATGGACGCAATACCTTTATTTTGTTTAGTTTTTTATGTGGTGCTGGGGATTGAACCCAGTGCCTTAGGCATGCTAGGCAAGTGTTTTACCACTGATCCCCAGCCCCAACACAATTAAGATATATTTTAAGATATATTTATTTCATAGGTGGGAACATGTTTAGAAATGTAGAAAATTAAAACAGTGTAAATTCTGTATGTTGTTTATTATATTTCCATTCATTTGACAATTTGTTTGTTTTTATTTTGATACTAGGAATTGAACTCAGAGGCGCATAGCCACTGAACCACATTCCCAGCCCTTTTTATATTTTATTTAGAGATAGGGTCTTGCTGAGTTGCTTAGGGCCTCAATAAGTTGCTGAGGCTGGCTTTGAATTTGCGATCCTCCTGCCTCAGCCTCCCGACCTGCTGGGATTACAGGCATGTGCCACAGAGCCTGACTGACAAATGTTTAATGAGCACCTAATATCTTTTCAGTGCCAGGGATTTAAGAATGAGTTGCATGTTTTTTGACTTCAAATAGCTAGCTAGTCTAATGGGAGAGTCAGCCATATACATGACGACAAAAAAGAGAATAGAATAAGTACCATAACAAGACTTGTAAAAAGCATTTATCTTAGTTGGTTTCATTTAAATGCTAAATGATATCCTATCTTTGTGTACTTGGAAGTTAGTTTTTTTTTTTTTAAATGAACTAACTGTAAAGAAGTTTTAAATTGACAAAGGGTTTATGCATACAAAAATATCCAGAAGATGTAGATTATGAGTTGTTCATTCACTTTTATTTGCTACCTATGTTGGACTATGTTGGAATGGATTACTCTGAACCCCGCTCCCCCATACTGGAAATTGAACCCAAAGCATCACACATGCTAGGCAAGTGCTCTACCAATGAGCTACATCTCTAGACCTTTTTATTTTTGAAACATGGTCTCATTGTATTGCCCAGGATGATCTCAAACTTGCAATTTTCTTTCTTCAGCCTGCCAAGCAGCTGGGATTACAGGCGTGTGTCACCATATCTGGGTGACATATGTATCAGCATAGGGTGAGGTGGCAGTTGAGCAAATTCAGAAAGATAAATTTGAATGGCAGGAGAAGGCTGGAGTATAAAGATAGGGGAGGTACATGGTATTCATGTAGGTCTTACAGGACTGGAGACATTTTAAGGTATTTCATGTTAGGGTAATAAAGATTTAACTGTTTAGATATTTTTAAACCTTTAAGTTATGCATTGACAGACCTTAGATATTCTTTGTGAAGCTGATATAATAGCTATATATACATAAGAGCAGTGCATACATTCTAGTAAGGTTAGCATATTTTTTTCCTACTTATTTTCAATTAAAATTATTTAACAAGCTTATGGCCATTAGCATTGTCTTATATTAAGTCATTTGATGGTCATAGTGACAGATGAGATAGGAATTTTTATTATGTTCACTTAACAGATAAGAAAGCTGAGATGCAGTGAGGATAAGTAGCTTGTCCAAAGTCACACTGTCAGTCAGTGATTGAGCCAGTATTCAGGCAATGCGGTTTGAGAGACTTATGAAATTGAAAACATTTCATCCAGTAACTGACCATTTATCTCTCTTGAAACCTGGTGAATCAAGGTTGGGGATGGGGAACTAAATGATTTTTCTCAGTCATGGATTGTAACTCTCAAAGAGCTACATAAATGCAAAGTACCTGAAGGTAAGAATAGACCTACTTATAAGTTTTTATTCCAGTTTCTTTCTTAGAATGTAAATGTAAAGGTCCATTTTTATGTGTTTGGGGACTAAATTATTTTAAATATTCATTACTCTCCCAATGGAAAATATATAGATGACTATAATGCTTTTTTTCTTTTGCAGGCAAAAATAGTTCTTGATATTATTGTCACTATGTTTAGTGAATATTGTGAAAATCAGTTCACGTAAGTTCATCCAGCATCTTTATTGATGGCTTCTGTTCTGAAGCTGAGGTGTTGGGCCTTGTGCTCAAATATAATGATGAAAAATGTGGTTCCTATAATTAGAATATAGACTATGTTAGACGAAGTAAGAAACATGGCTAAGTAATACAGAAAGCAAAAAGTGATAAATACTTTAGAAGTTTTGGCAATGATCTGGTGTTTGTGAGGGTGAGTTATTGTCAGCTGAAGCAATCTGGGAAGGCCTCTTGGAGGCTGTGAAATTTAGACTATGTTTAGGGATTATTGGATCTGAGAATGTGAAGGAGGAACAGCAAGAGATACAACTAAGCAAAGGTAGAGAAACATGAGAGCAAAAAATGTATGCCATATGTTTATCAGTACAATTACTTTTTTCCAAGGGGTGTGTGTGTGTGTGTGTGTGTGTATTTATTTATTTTGTACAGGGAATTGAACCCAGGGGTGCTTTACCACTGAGCTACATCCCTAGCCCTTTTTATTTTATTTTATTTTTTATTTTGAGAAAGGGTCTTGCTGGGTTGCTTAGGGTCTCCCTAAGTTGCTGAGGTAGGTCTGGAACTTGTGATCCTCCTGCTTCAGCCTCCCAAGTCACTGGAATTACAGGCGTGTACCTGGCTCAAAGCATGTTTTTTAAAAAATTAAAAAGCCCATATGGTCCTTACTGTGTACAGTATTAATTATATAACTCACAGTAAATGTATAATTTTAAAATGCATGACTGAAATTGTATGGATTGTATACATTGTTATTTTTTTTTAACTGATTTTGCATTTCAGTGGTTGTATCAGTTAAATTTTTTCAGGTAACACACTACCCTGATGAAACCTGGGATACCAGATTAGCAGAGAGTCCATATAGAATGCACACTTAGCACTACTAGGAAATAAACTTTGCAAGTGGGTACTGCCTACAGGGACATGGGAGCCTTAGGAATTGAAATGGTAGAATGATATTATTTATAGAAAGATTAGGTCACACAGTGTTAGAGTGTGATAGATTGGGTGTATTGAGGTTGGAGTTGTAGCTCAAAGATTTATTAACCACGTACATTGCTGGAATTTATGACACATTTGTTTCTTCTTAAGCATTTTATTTCTTACATTTGTTTTTTAGGGTTGAAGCAGCTGAGGTAGTTTTTCCTAATGGAAAATCAAATACCTTTCCCGTAAGTATTTAAGATGATGGTGACCACAGTACTACATAAAAATGGCTCTAGAGTACTTGTGTTCTGTTGATTTACCCATCCATCCACCCACCCTCCCTCATGCCAGGCACTTCACAATAACCTTGTGAGGATTGGTGCTATTATTTAGGCCTTTTCTAGAAGAAGATCCTGAAATCTTGAGATATTAAATAGGTTGCTTATTAATATAGTGGTGGAGCTAGGACTTAAGTTCAGACAGTCTGACATCAGATGTCAACATACTGGGTTATACAGTAACATTATAAGGCCATAATTCTTGTGATTTATTATCTTATTAAATAGTTAACTGGGTAATTTATAGTCTCACTCCCTTGAAGAGTACTCAGCCCTGCAAATCTAATTAGTTTGTTCACACTTGAATGAACAGTTGAAGGCCATCACTGTAACTAATAAATAATTCCAATGTATTAATGAAGTTAATTCAGTAGCAAGTACAGTTATTGTCAGGACATAGAATCTTGGTTAAAAATTAAAATTAGTTTTATTTTTATACTTTTTTCTAGTGATACTGGGGATTCATCTCAGGGTCTTGTGCATGCCAGGTACTGCTCTACCACTGAGCTACAGCCTCAGCCGCTAAACTAGTATTATTCTTAATTGAATGGGTTTAGTTTCCCTCAAAATGGCTACACATAAAGATGGCTATTCTAAAACATGACAGTATTATAGTCAATTAGTTGGGTTCTGACTTAGCAAGACTATTCTTTGATGAGCTTTTTTCCCTTTGGATTTTTCAGTTCCTTTGTCATTTATGAAATGAATCAGAGCCTAAATAGTTAAGTAGCTTTTAAAGTAGATTAAACCTGCCATGATCAAAACATCCCCCTTCCTGAAAACATTAGTGTTTAACAGCATATTTTATTCTAGAGAATTTATTATAAGCCAAAATAACTGTATAATCAGAGAATGCATAACTGAAATTACTTGGTCAATATCAATTTTTAAAAATTTTTTAATTGATTTGGAATTTAGTAGTTATTATCAGTTAGCTTTTATTGTATAACAAACTACCCCAAGACTTAGTGGCATAAAATAACAGCTATTTACTTATCTCATGATTCTCTTGCTCACTTAGATGGTTCTTGTCTGGGCCAGCTTAGCTAATCTCTGCTGAATTTGCTCATATGGGTGGCCACTGGCTGGCTAACCTACAGCACGATGATCTGAAATGCCTCACTCATACGTCTGTTTCTTGTCATGGAGTCAGGGTGTCAACTGTCCCTAGTCATCATCCAGCTTGCTAGCTTGGTTTTTCGTGTGTGTGTCCTGCTGCTGGTGGAACCCAGGGCCTTGTGCATGCTAGCAAGCACTGCACTGCTGAGCTACATACACCCCCTGCCCACAGATGGGCTTCTTTACATGATGGTAGTTCCAGGGTTCCCAGCAGCAAGAGAGCAAGCCCATCATGCTTTAAAGCAAAGTGTCCCGTTGGCCATCACCAGTCATGTGGCTAGGTTTAAGTGGTGGAGAAAAAGATGCCATCTCCTAACTGTAAGATCTGTGGTGTTGCAATGAAAACCATGGATGCAGAGAGATGAAGAATTTGTGATTATTTACCTCATTAGTAGTTGGAATTAACCACAGATAGCTCTTTAGATTATTTTTTTAAAATATCTGATTTGAGGAAAGTTTCTCTTTAATATGAGGAATTGTCAAATGTTAGTAAAACTGAGTATATACTTTTGTGAAAGAGAGGAGAAATGTATTTTAAAATTTGGTTTACTTCTCTCATTTAGATGACACCATAAAATCATTTATTTGTGTTAGAGCTTTCATAAATTTGATGTCTTTCTGAAAAGGAGAACTGTACTGGTGTTTTGCCATCTGTTTTTTTTTTCTCCTAAACTTAGATTAGAATAGCTCTTAGGTTGTCTTCTCAGAAGGGAAGGCTCCTCTGGGGGGTTACTGCCTCTTCTTCACATGAAATAGCAAAATTTCACAAGTACTTTGAAAGTTTTTTTCTAGTCTTTCATTATTTTTAGAAAAGAATACAGTTTTGGAATAAGATAAGTGGTAGAGACTAATGGTTAATGGTGCGAGCTTTGGAATTAGGTTTTCTCAATTTGTTCAAGTCAAGTTTATTAATTACTTCATGCATTCATATATTCATTAAATATATACTGAATGCTTATTATCTTATAGAAATTTTTCTAAGCCCTGGTATAGCAGTACTTAGATCAGCAGCTTAGTACTTATGACCCAGTACTAGTTTCTCATCTATAACTCACATTCCTTATTTATAAAATGAGGATACTAACATTAAGGGGACTGAGATTATCTTAAAAGTTCACAGTAACTGTTCAGTAAAGATTTGTTATTACTATTGTCATCTGAGCATCTAGACCAGTCTGTGCTACCCAGATTCTACTGTGCATTCAGTTCACCTGGGGATCTTGATCGTGCGCAGTGTGGGCTTTAGTATATATAGTGTTGCTGCTGCTAGCTCGACCAGTGAAGACCATAAGTCTGCCTTTTCCACAGCACTCAGGTGATGCTGATGCTTTCACTTTGAAAACTGCATTTTGAGTAGCAAGTCTCTGGTGCGTGGCCCTTGCTTGGATCAAAACAGGTTTTTAAATGTATAGCCTTTTTGCTAGTGACATTTATACTTTTGAGAGTAATTTGGTGATAAGAAATTAAAATATAAAAATATTCGTGTTTCCAAAATGTGGAAAACCCTGGATGGTAAATTATGTTCCAGTTGAAGGATAGTAAGTATCAATTTATGAGATGTTCTCACCCCTCCTGTTTCCCAGAGCATATTGATATGCCAGGACTTGGGGCATCATTGATTTTCCCACATGGGAAATAGTAAGAGAGAAATGTCTTGACATTCTTAGACTCAGAATGATAGATGGTACATTGTGACCCTTGAATTCTTCTTTCTTGGTCACACATACCTGCTTGCATGAGATGAGACAAAATCTTTAGCAGGATTTATAAACATCTTGGAAATGATGTAATGCAGCAGCGTTTTACTGTAGGGAATGTGGAATGAGCATCTCAAGAGAAAAATGTTTGGCACAAGTAGTACAAATCATCTAGCAAGTAGAATGTTCATATAAGAATGTAATGTAGCAAATTTGTTCTTCTGTAATAATTTTTAAAGCATCAAGTTTATTTTTAGTATGTGATTCTAGAGATACTTTCTTGGCAAGGTATTAAAGCTACAACAACAACTAATTGAATTAGAAAGAGTCTAAAACTGTATCCATGGGGAATGATTTAAGCTTTCAAACTCTTCTCTTTAAGGAACTGGCTTACCGAAAGGAAATAGTTAGAGCTGATCTTATTAACAAGAAAGTTGGAATCAGGTATGTTTTGGAAACTTAATTTATTTATTGTTGGAGAGAGCTTTGGAATTAGGCTCTCTCAGTTTCTTTATCAAGTCATTATTTATCTATTCATGTGTAACATGTAAAGTACACACAAGGCTATTTAATTTTTCTGAAAGTGCTTGGAGAGGGATTTGATACCCTTCAGAGTAAGTTAAATAATGATATGGCATCAGTTAGGATGTCTAGTATCTAGTAGGACTCAAAAAGAAAGTTTCGGTTTCAGATAGTAGCATATCTTAAATCAAAACGTAAACATGTTTTACATAATCCAGTAAATTTATGGTTTGTACATTCCTTTTTCAGAGAAACTCCGGAAAATCTTGCCAAGCTCCTGACTAGGATGTATTTAAAGTCAGAAGTCATAGGTGATGGGAATCAGATTGAGATTGAAATCCCTCCGACCAGAGCTGACATTATCCATGCATGTGATATTGTAGAAGATGCAGCTATTGCTTATGGATATAACAACATTCAGATGACTCTCCCAAAAACATACACCATAGCTAATCAAGTAAGATTACACCCTTAAATAAACACCCCTTCTTGTTAGAAACTGATTATTGAATGCCAGGAAGGCTTTGAGAAAAACAGAGCGTAAGAATTAAGCAGTATTTGGACATGCTTTGCTATGAGAGGCATTTGCTATGGAAAGGATACAAAAAACAGATGCCCAAATCATTAGAGTAAGTTGAAAACCTGTGATGACTAGTTCTTTGAACAAAGACATGTTTTAAGTGTGCAGACCTTGTTGAATCAGACTGGGAGATTCATTTTCTCAACGTGGGCCTCAAGGCAGAAGCTGTGTATGGGAGATGTGGGGATGGGGACAGGGTATAATCTATATAGATGGTGGAGTGTTAGTGTATTTCTTTTTAATGACATGTTCAATATAAATCTATTATTTAAAAAAATGGAGATATTGAGGTGACATAAAGTGAATTTTTTTCTAGTTTCCTCTTAATAAGCTGACTGAACTTCTCAGACATGACATGGCAGCAGCTGGATTCACTGAAGCACTTACCTTTGCTCTGGTATGTCTTAAAATGTGCCTTTTCTGCTCAGCTGTTTGTTTACTTTGACTGAATTATTCCTTGATTCCATGTATGAGTTTATAAAATCTAGACTGCTAAAATTTCTAGATTATAGAAGAATAGCTTTGTTACTAGAGATTATACAATTTCTGGTTAAAAAAATGCTGAGAGGTTTCTGTATATAGGCACAGGAGAAACATAAAGGTATAGAAAAACTTCCTTAAATGGCAGATGACAAAATATTTTATGGTTTTATGTAAGTGTTGAGGGTTCATAATGAATTGAATAACCAAATTTATTGTTAGAATATTTGATCTTAATTTGGTTGTGGCTGTGTCCACTAGATGCCGCCCTGGTTAAGATCTTTTGGACTGTTCTGCATTAAACTCATTTCTTTGTCTTTGAACATGTTCACAAACATTTGCTTTGAGTTGAAAAGCTGACATAAAAGGCCTAAATCAGGAAATGAATTTTATTACAAAACAGAAGGAAATCTCTCTCCCTCACCAGATTAACCATTTAAAAGAATAAAATATGTATGCAATTTGTAGGCTTTTTTCCTGTTGCTAAGCATTTCTGTGTTACCTATAGTGGAGTTTTTGAGCATTCAAGTTTCAATTTAACAACCTTAAGGAGGAACTACTTCTTGTACCCCAACTAAATCCCCGTCCTGAAGTTCTCAAATCTTTTAGAGTATTTCAGAGACTATCTAGATTTTCTAGGTTATGCCTTGATTTTCTGAGTCAGTAGTCATTCTTTCAACAGTTGTTGAGCATGTGTTTTGTGCTAGACATTGTGCCAGTGAGGAGGCCTGAAACTGAAAGAGGATATAAGTACCTAACGCATTTTCCACAATAGCAGAACCATGACCAGAAACCTGGCCTTTGGATTCCTAGAGCAGTGCTTCACCTTTGTCTCCTGTGTATACTACTTTCACAGCAGGCACCATGTCGTTTAAATTTAGGCACATATACATTTCCAGTCATGAGCATCTACAATTTTATATAAAGTGAAATATAAAAAATAACACTGAGAAATGTACTTCTTATTTTTTAAAAAATTTTTATTATTTTTAGTGATAATGACAGTAGGGTGTATCTTGACATACCACGCATACGTGGAGTGTGACTTCCCATGTTTGTGGTTGTACATGATGTGGAGTTATGTTGGTCACGTGCTCATGTGTGAACACAGGAAAGTTAGGTCCGATTCATTCTACTGTCTTATTCCCATCCCCTCTCCCTTCCTTCCCTTCCCTTTTGTCTAATCCAATGAACTCCCCCTCCCCGATTTTTTTTTAAATATATAAGGAGCGTAGGAATCAACACATTCTTATATCGATGGATTTGAACTTTACAGACCCCATAGAGGAAACCATGACAGTTCCCATCCTTCTAATCCTGTTTTCCTCCCCAGATCTAATTGCTGTTAAAATTCTGGCATTAGTTTTCCCTGCCCTTCTGTGTTAGTGGTGCTTTCTGATGTAACTGTAGCTTGGTGTATCTTTGGAAGAACACATATGCTGACTTCTATAGGTGACTATAGGGAGTGTTCGCCCTATGGTAAGGACTTTATGTACAAAATTCCATTTCTTCTCACTGAGCCCTGTGAAGTAGGCCTTTCTGTCTTCCACAGTAGTTAATTTGAGTCACTCGTTCCACTCCTGTTGTCAGTTGGCTGTGGACCAGATTTTAGCCCAGGCCTGTTTTTTCATCCATGGCTAGTGACTCAATTATCACACTAGAGATGTTAGAAACAGCCTGTTTGGCTGTCCAGAGTCACTTTTTAACACATTTGTTGTTTATCACGGGAGGAAAAGAGAAGTGCTAGAGTGTTTCAGATTTCAAATAATAGTTTTCCTGTAGGAATTTCACCATTGAAATTCAATATTTGAAAAGTTACACATTTTATAAGGAAACCTAAACATCACTGAGTTAAGATGGCCTATATTGTTACATACAGTTTAACACAAGAGTGTCAGTCATTCTTCAGGGGTTTTTTTGGGTACCAGGGATTGAACTCAGGGGCACTTGACCGCTGGGCCACATCCCCAGCTCTATTTTGTATTTTGTTTAGAGACTGGGTCTCACCAAGTTGCTTAGTGCCTCACTTTTTGCTGAGGCTAGCTTTGAACTTGTCATCTTCCTGCCTCAGCCTCCCAAGTCGCTGGGATTATAGGCGTGTGCCACTGTGCCCAGCCTGTGACAGTTCTTTTTTTTTTTGGTACCGAGGATTGAACTCGAGCACTTGACCACTGAGCCACATCCCCAGCCCTGTTTTGTGTTTTATGTAGAGACAGGGCCTCACTGAGTTGCTTAGCGCCTTGCCATTGATGAGGCTGGCTTTGAACTTGGGATTCTCCTGTCTCAGACTCCCTAAGTGCTGGGATTACAGGCTTGCGCCACTGTGCCCAGCTCAGGAGTTCTTTTTTGCTATGCTTGGACATGGCTTTGGAATCTTTCCCAGAAGAGCATGACAGGAATTCCTAGAGCTGGCTTTGGCGTAAAATGAATTCTTTTTACCATGTCAGTTTTTCTACACCTTTTTTTTTTTTTTTTTTTTTTTTTTTTTTTTTTTTTTTTTTGAGTAATATACAGGCCAGTTATTTCTTGAAAACCATTTTGTAGAGCAGTACAATAAGCAATCATTTATTGTCGGCCAGACAGTGTGAATGCTTTATCTCCTTATCTCATTTATTATTGGATGTGATGAATCTAATAGTTTTATTTTCATAACTTTTGCCTACTGTCCTGGTTTCTGAGGTGGACAAGCACTTTTTTTGATGGGAGGGTACTTAGCAGTTTGCTACCATGAGCTTCATCAAGCAGGTGCAGGGAAATTAAATGTCAGAAAAACATTTGGGCAGAACTGAATTGAATTCTCTCAGTTCTACCATTCTGCCACACATAGTGGATTCAGCAAGGATTACATTGCTATTCAAAACAAAGTCATGGGAAATTTCAAGGAGGCAGAGAGAATTTCTGATTGGAATCATTATGGACATTTTTGTGGAAGAAGTGGAAAAGAGGTCACTTAAATAAAGCTTCAAGGAATGGCTGCATGTGGGCATAGGAGGCATTTTAAGTAAAGGCAGGGAAAAGCGTAAGGTTCAGAGCATGTACAGGGAATCAGGAGATTAGAAATAAATGGGAGGCTAGCTTAGGATGGACCTGGGTATAGGTTATACCACCATCTCCACTTGAGAAATTTACTTTAGCTGCATATCATGGTTAGAACTCATCATAAGAGAATTATTAATGTTAAATTATATCTTCTTTGGACCTGAAGTTGATGAGTGAATTATTAAAACTTATTGACTTACATAGAGAATATAAATTGCTGAGACTATTGAAAGTTGATTGATAGCACTCCTTTTTTAATTGCATTTTCCATATTAATCTATTTTATGTGTACTTCTTAGTGCTCCCAGGAAGATATTGCTGATAAACTTGGTTTGGATATCTCTGCAACAAAGGCAGTCCACATAAGTAACCCTAAAACAGCTGAATTTCAGGTAAGAATTTTAAGTATGTAAGAATTAGAGAATTAGTGGATGATTTGGAAAAATTCTTTGGTATTATACCTCAGGTGGTGAAATCAGAATTTTTTAATAGTCTCTTCTGGTTTTTTTTTTTTTGGTACCGGGGATTGAACTCAGGGGCACTCGACCACTGAGCCACATCCCCAGCCCTATTTTGTGTTTTATGTAGAGACAGGGTCTCCCTGAGTTGCTTAGTGCCTCGCCATTGCTGAGGCTGGCTTTGAACTCACAATTCTCCTGTCTCAGCCTCCCAGAGTGCTGGGATTACAGGCATATGCCACCGTGCCCAGTTTAATAGTCTCTTCTTAGATAAGTTTATAGTTGATTCTTTTGTGCTTTGCTGATGAAAATTCTTAATGTGTGTGTTGTAGGATTGAACTGAGGGCTTCTTGCATACTAAACAAATGCTCTATTACAGAGCTACCAGCCCCCAATTTCTTAAAACTTTCTGTATATAATATATATTATATATGTTTTTCATATATATATATATATTTTTGTTGTTGTTGTTGTTTTGTTTTGTTTTTTGTGGTGCTGGGGATCAAACCCAGGTCCTTGTATTAGCTAGGCAAGTCCTCTACCACTGAGCTACATCCTCAACCCTAACACATCTAATTTTTTGACTAACTATAGTTTTTGCATGTTTTGTAAGACATCTGGCTCAGTCTTTCTTAACTGAAATTTCCATTTCATAATTGATATTTTGTATACTTCTGTCAGATTTCATCTCTTTTCCATTCATCTGTAGTAAATGAATCAAAACCAGTTATCTAGTACCTCCATAAGGCATTCGCTTTGAATTTGGCCATTAAATCAGTTCTTGACTGTGTGCTTTGTTTTTCATTATAGTTGCCTTATTGGCAGTTTCATATAGAGTTTAAGAATATTTAAATGAGAATAATACTGTATTAGAGAATGTTACGTGATTTATGTTACAGTTGGGATATTATGGGCATTTCAAGGTTATAATTTCTTTGCTTATTAACTTTAAATAGTCTGAACTCTTTTATGTTAATATACTCTCACTTGATTTTTCTTTTACGTTTTTTTTAACCCAGGCTTTAAAAACTGACTTCTAGAATCAAGAGCAATGTTAGAACTGGCAGGATCTGCTTTTAAGAAAGTTAATGCTATTATAAATAATATCCGAATTCTTTGATTTTAGTTAGTTTCTTTGGACCTTGATTTTCTTTTCTTTTTTAAAAATGTTTTTAGTTGTAGATGAACACAATATCTTTATTTCATTTTTTTATGTGGTGCTAAGGATCGAACCTAGTACCTCATGTGCTAGATAGGCACTCTACCACTGAGCCACAACCCCAGCTCGGACCTTGGTTTTCATTTATGTAAAAGTAGGGAATTGGATTAGTTTAAAAATTCCACATTTTATATATACAACTACATACTAATGTGGTAAATTAGACTAGTATTTGCATAGAATGAGTTTTTAGTAAATCTTAAATACATTTTTATTATTATTTGCGTATTTCAAATGTAATACCTCCCCCACCCTCCTTTTCATTTGTCAGGCATGATAGATTTCTTGAGATGTGGTAACTGCTATGGTCTTCAGGGTTTATATCCTGGCCTATTTTATGTGAGTGGAGGGAAACAAATCAGCCCTGCACTAAGTGTCACTATAAATAGTTGTGGCTTAGCTTAAGAGGCAACATTTCTGCATAAAATACAGTAGAGATGAGAGATTATCTTTTAGACTTGACAGATTCTATATTTTACCTCTGCTTTGCCAACAGATGTATTCTACCACTAGTAGTATGGCTAACAAGTTTATATTTATTTATGATTAAACTAAATGTAAAATTGTTCATGAGCCTATAACTAAGTTCTTTCTCCTGCATTATTCTACACTTTGGGCTCATTTCTTATAGACTCATTTCTTATAATAGATATTGTTAGAGAATGGAGAAGACAAAAATATTTAGGTAAAACATGTAAGATTCTATTCTAATCATTGTAAACAAAATTAATTGGTAAATTAATTTCCCTAAATTAATTGGTATCCTCAAATGTCCATTCTTTATTAAAGTTTTCCCAGTCATCTCTTTTTTTAAACAGTTTGAGTTGATATTCAAATGAGGTTTATGCATCAAAATAGATTCGTGTGCTTCTCAAATCTTTTTTATTTTTTCTATTTTTTTTAGTTGTTGATGGACCTTTATTTATTTTTATGTGGTGCTGAGGATCGAACCCAGTCCCTCACACATGCTAGGCAAGCGCTCGAATGTCACTGTGCTACAACCCCAGTCCCTCAAGTCTTAATCTGTAGGTTGCCCATCCACTTTTCTCTCTTTCTGATTGTCTCTCACTCATTCCTTCCCGAACCCCACCCTTTCAATTTGTTGAAGAAACTGGGTAATTTGGCTTGTAGAATTCCTATATTTAGGATTTTGCTGAATATATTCTAGTGGTTCCTGTATTTCCAATAAACTGGTTGTGAGCTCTAGAAGCTTGATTAGATTCAGGCTTAAATTTTTTTTTTTTTTTTTTTTGTATTGCTGTAAGTGTTTAACTAAGCACATAGGCTTACCATAAAGTAAACTAAAAAAATTGAGAAAAGCTGTCTCAAAAGTTGCTTGTTTAGCAGAGCATGGTGGCACACATCTGTAATCCCAGCTGTTTGGGAGGTTGAGGTAGGAAGATCACAGGTTCAAGGCCAGCCTAGGCAACTTAAACACTGTCTCAAAATTAAAAGGGCCAGGGATATAGCTTAGTGGTATAATGCTTGCCTAATGAGTGAGGCACTGAGTTTGATTCCCAGTGCCATGAAAAGAAAGAAAAAAAGTTTTATTTCTATTCCAGTAAGTTGAACTTCCTTTACTTCATGTTATAGTTCCCCCCTTACCCAAGGGGAATGTGCTCCCTGAAATCAAACCTTATATGTACTATTTTTCCTATACATAAATACCTATGATAAAGTAATTTATAAATTAGGTACTATAAGAGATTAACAACAATAACTAATAATAAAATGGAACAATTTTAACAGTGTACTGAAAATAAGGTTATATGTGAATGTATTTTATTTCTCCCAAAATGCCTAATTTTAGTATAAATCTCAGGCATCTCGCCATACTATATTTTTTTTCTTTCCTTATGTTAGAACTTTTTTCATTTGAAGGAAATACTTTACAGTTGTTCTTTAACATCTGAATTGCCAACATCACTGCTCTTGCACTGTGAGGCCATTACTTAACACAGCACTGAATACTTCCACAGGTGATCTGGTAACTGAGATAGCTTCCCAGTGCCTGTTAGGCAGGTGGTGCATAGAGCAGATACACTGGACAGGGAGCTGATTGGGAGCCCTCATTTTGCTATTCAGAATGACACTCAGTTTAAAACTTGTGTAATATTTTCAAACCGTAGTTAACTGAAACTATGGAAAATTAAATTCAAAATAAAGAGGTATACTGTAGTTTTTTTTCTGTGAATAGTTTGGGCACTTTTTCCACATTGTTACAATAGCAGCAAGCTAAAGGCTAATAGCTTGCTGGGTAGAATGATAAGAAGGGTGTTCTTTTCTTCCTTCAACATAGGATCCAGAAAGTCAAGTCCCTTTAGGGCTTTCTGTTGATTTGTGTAGGATCTAACAGGGGCTGCAGTTTCAGGTGGGGTGTCAGAGCAAACTTCTATAGGAAAAAAACATTTGAGCAGAGATGTGAAAGAAGTGAGATAGCCATTTGTCACTTTGGAGAAAGACCATATAAAACAGAAGAAAGAGCAGGCTGACCAGTACAGTACCCAGTGTGGCTGGAGTACAGTAACCTGGGAAGAGCAGCAGGAGTTGAGGTTAGAGAAGGAGTCAGGGCCAGATCCTATAGGGCCTCGTGTAGGACATGTATTTTTTTCAAAATTTAATGGAAATCTGTTGATGGTTTTTGAGCGGGGAGGTACATGATCTGAATTAGGTATTGAAGGACAGTGGAGAATGGATCATAACATGGACAGGAGCAGCTTAAGAAGCTCATGTCATAGTTATGGGCAAAAACAGTGGTGCTAGCCACGTGCGGTGGTCCTCGCCTGTAATCCCACTGATTTTGGAAGGCTGAGGGATCACAAGCTCAAGGTCAGCCTCAGCAACTTAGCGAGGCCCAAAGGGCTGAGCATGTGGCTTGGTGGTAAGGTGTCCCTGGGTTCAGTCCCCAGTACTCTGCCCCCACAGCCTCCCCCCAAACCAGTGGGGCTTAGTAGGAACATGTAACAACAAATCCTACTGTTAGGTATAATATAATGCAATAATAAAAAGGGAAAAAAAAACCTAATGGTGCTTCCAGTCTGCTGTAGAGTATAGCAATAATGTCATACCATTGCTCATAAAACCCATCTATTAACATATGTTGGAATAAAGTGAGAAATTTATCTCATAGACAAAAGGAATGAAATTTTATTTATTTATTTATTTTTAAAGAACTGGGATGTGTATTTCTCTGACTAGTAAGAATGAAATGACTATACATATTATTTGCTTTAGTAAATAAAAACTGAAAACTACAGTCACAGCCTGCTCACTGGCAGCTATATTATTTTTTTAATGACTACATATTTATATTATACTTTCCTTCTTGCCCTGGTATTATAATTGCATTTATATTTTCCCTGGTCCTGACTTTTAAAAATTTGATTAATTCATATTTAATCGATTTAATTATTGATATTTCTTGTCATCTATTTCATTTACCTCTAAAATGAGGCAGGATATGAAAATTTATGTATTTGAAATCTTGAAAGCCAACTTTCATTTTAAAAATGATAATAGAATAAAATAATCAATCCTTAGGTGAGAACAGTTATATTTTAGCTTTGTCACTTATTTTTTAATCAATTTATTATTTTTATTTTTTAAATTTGGAATAGAGAATATTTTCAGTTATTTTAGTGACCTGGGATTTAAAATTTAAAATTAACTTAAATCTTTTAGGCATTGCATTTTTGAGAAGTATGGTCCTTGGGTGCCATGGAGCCTGTGCTTTGTCTTTAACAAGGTG
Organism: Geosciurus inauris; assembly: GCA_004024805.1. NCBI lineage: Eukaryota > Metazoa > Chordata > Mammalia > Rodentia > Sciuridae > Geosciurus > Geosciurus inauris. Next base: position 89,252 of record PVHX01000336.1, on the reverse strand, counting down.
TGCCTGTTTGGGTCCTATTCGGTTAGTGCAGTTTCATGTCTTTTCCTGTAGGTGGCACGCACTACCCTTCTTCCTGGCCTCTTAAAGACCATAGCAGCAAATCGGAAGATGCCTCTTCCTCTGAAACTGTTTGAAATCTCTGACATCGTAATAAAAGATTCTACCAAAGGTAAGAATGAGTCACTTTTGATGTGCCTACTTTTAAAAACATTTTTTTGTTTATGAAATTTTCAGTTCTATATAAAAGTAGAGAAAATGGTATAATTATCCCTGTGAATCCATCACCTACCTTGCAACAGTTAACACCATATCTTTCATCCATATCTTTGCCAATCACCATACACACACACACACACACACACACACATACACATACATATATGTATTTTTTTTTTTTAATTGCAGTGCTGGGGATAAACCCAGAACCTTGTGCCTAGCAAGCACTCTACCACTGAACTATAGGTCCAACTACGCTTCACCATTTGTGTGTGTGTGTGTGTGTGACAGGATCTACACTAAGTTGCTGAGGCTGGCCTTGAATGTGATCCTCTTGCCTAACCTCCAAAGTTGCTGGAATAACAGGGTATGCCACTGCTCTTGGCTTTTCATATTTTAATGTAAATCATTTCATCAGCAAACACTTTAATTCATATTTCTGAAAGATAAGCGCTATCATTTTTGTTTGTTTTTTAATAACAACACTATTGGACCTTATCATCAAATTTCCTAGTGTTTAAATTTTCACAGTTGTTTCATAGATTTATTTTTGAATTGGAATCCTATCAGTGTCCAAATATTTAGTTACTTTGTCTCTTATTTGTTTGAATGGAAAACACATTTTAACAAAGAAATTTAATAGTATTTATGAAAAGCCCTATTAATACCTCAACTTGAAAAGCACCATGAAGGGCTAGAAATGTAGCTCAGTAGCAGAGCACATGCTTACATGTGTGAGGCCCCCTGGATTTAATCCCTAGCACTGCAATTAATTAATAAATAAATATAAAAAAGCAAAAAGAAAACACATTGAAATATTTTTATTTTTTCTTATATCACATGATTTATATACATATCATTTTAATGTACTTAATATCTTGTCATTTTAGTTTAGCAGTACTTTCCTAAATATGTTTTATCATATTTGTCCTTTTTGAGTATGATTTAGACTTTGAGTATAGCAAGTTTCTTGATTCATCACTTGGGGTATGGTGGTTATTTAATAAACATATCATAAATTTAGTAAGTATCTAAACCTGATTGTCAAAGAAGTCTGTCTCAAAGTCCATGTCTCTAGTCTCTAATGCAAGTCTGACTGGAGTTCTGTGCGGTGGTCCCTTGGTGAGTAGTGTCTCAGATGTCTGCATTGCTGGCAGCATTCCTTGGTTCCCTGAATTTTATACATCAAGTACTAGTAGTATTTATTCAGTGGTTCCTACTCCAAACTGCAAGATTCAGAGTGTTTTCTTTGAATTGGTTGATAGAAGCAGAGACCTTTCTCTGAAATTTTTCTAAAGATTCTAGTAGGCATCACTCTTAACTGTCAAAAATAGTCAAAAACAGTTGGCTAAATCAGCTCATCTTGGAAACTGATATTCTGGAGGTATGAACACCTTGCTTTTCACAGGGAGACTCTCTATAGCAAACTTTTCATCCAAGATTCAATTGTGTTTTCCAACATTGTCCCATTTAACAAATTGGAAAATTCAGACAAGAAAACTGGTAATTTGCCCAGGACTTCATAAAATGTAAGACTTGGAGATGGGGCCAGAATTTAGGTCTTAGTGTACATATCGTTAGAGAATAAGTATTCATTTTAGTATCAGTTTATGTAGAATTTTCTCTGGTTGTAAATCTATAATAGATTTTGGAAAACATTTTTAGTGTCAGCTGCAAATAGTTTTGAGAGTTCTTGTGACTTAAATCCTCCATTAGTGCAGGTATCTGGGAATTTGTTAATAAAATTGCAGTGTCACATTTATCTGTTTACTGTTGTTTTATGTTGTGCCTTGCTTGGGTTTGCCAATGAGTTCGGGTCCTGGGGAACAAAATGGGGTCCCACAGGACGAGGTATGGGGTGGTCGGTCTCAGAGTCACTTCACCTAGACTCTGGGGGCTGGTAAGACTGCTCTGCCAGAGCGAGATGCAGAACCCGTTTATTCCAGAAAGTACAACAGTTTATGTATGGTCCTCGGACAGGTCATGCCCTGAGGTTACAACCAGTGGGGTACTGCTCTATCAGGTGTGCAGTCCATCAGCATAGAATGGGGAAAGAGCAAGGGGAGGGGTTGAAGGTATGGGGAGTGCTCCTACAGTTTACTTTGACTTTTTTTCCACCTTAGTTCTTTGAGTTTTATATTTTTTCACCTTAGTTCTTTCAGTTGTATATTGTCTTGTTCCTTGATGATCTTTTTTTAAAAATAAATGTAGAATTAAGTTAATTACACTAGATTTCCTTGTAAGTTTTGTAATACTCTTTCGACAATGGCCCTTCCCTAATTGCCAGGGTTCCCTAAGGGCTCTACAGGGCTGCTCATGCTTACAAGCAGGTAGCTTAGAGTGAAAGATGAGGGCAAGGAGCTAGCTGGGGTCCCACAATTGCTGCAAAGAAGGTTTGAATGTAAGCTTTACTGTGCTGCAATCCTGTGTAGAAGTGCCTTAGCTCTTTTTCTTCAATCTCTGTCTTGGGAAAGCACAGGTGTAGACCTCTTTGCTTCTCATTCTGGCTTCAGTACCCAAGTTTTGGGAAACTCCCCTGCAGAGAGATTGGTCTCAAGTGCAAGAGCTGTCTCCCATTTTCGAACAAATCACCTAGGTGATTACCCCTAAAAGCCAGTTCATGTTGTTTTATTTGAAAGATGTGCACTTTCATTGTACTCTATTTTACCCTGGAGAATAGTTCTTATCTCTCGTACCTTTTCTACCTCTTTTAGTTGAAATTGTTCCGTTCTATTTTCCCCATTGATTCATTTCCAATTCTACTTTGCCCATTGTCTCACACTGGTTTATTCTTTTTCTTTAATATTTTCTCTCCTATCAATAGGATTTGAAAAATGAAAGGAGGTAAATGCGCTCAGTAAATCTACCATCTTGAAAACATGGGTTTGCTTTAATTTATTTGGAGTATGTTTTCTGTTTAGGTGGGCCTGGATTTTATTTCATAACAAAAGAAGCCTTTCTGGTGGAGTATTCTAAATATGTGCGTGTGGGTTCCCGTTTGTCATCTGGTGTGCATAGAGGGCTCTGTAGGAGAGGCAACACAGCATCATGGTTTTGCAGACACTAGCCTCAGTGCGTAGCATTTCAGTCATGGTTCTGTCATTTACCAGCTGCTTCCCTTTAGGCAGTTAATTTAATCTCCTGTGGCTCAGTTTCTTCATCTGTACAATGGGAATAATGATAACACTTATATTGTTAATAAAGATTAAGTAAAATTAACATTTGGAAAGTTCCAGCTACAAAATGTGCAATGTTTTGTGTTGGTCTAATTAGAGTTTTAATAGTCTTGATGGCCAGTTAACTAGCTTTCTGGTCTGTGGGAATATTCTAAAATGTGTAAAAAGCCTCAGCTGTCCCCGAAAGGTTAATGTTGCCTAGCTGAGGCACTGGGGGGCTGATTTTTATCCTAACTATGGATTTAATTGGTTTTTCTTCTGCCACGTTCTTTTCTTTGTAGGATAAGAAACAAAGACATACTAATGTAGTAATTTACGTAAGAAAACAGCAATGTTATTTTTGGAGCTATTTGTTACCTACTTCTTTTCAATGAATTGACATGTGTTTTTACTGCCTGTCAAACCAGTAACCACTTCTCTGTTGGGTTTACCTTAGCCATCTTTTCCTAAATAATTAAATTTTTTGAAGAAAAGGATCTAATTAATCAAAAGTTAAAAGATAGAGGAGTTTTCCAGTTAACACAAAAATGTCCCCAAATCCTTATTAATGTAAATAGTCCCTAAACTACAGGTTCAAAGGCATTAGAGATGTTTGGCAATTATGAGCCAGTCTCATTCAGCACATTAGTAGAAAGTATTTCTGAGTTACTTTTCATTGTTATGGATTGCTTTAGAGTATAAGAGAAAGTTTCCAGTGTTGAGGGAGACAGATTTGTGAGCAGATTCTTCCAGATCATGATCAGAGAGAATGTCGAAGTGCCCTGAAATGCAGAGAAGGGAGTGATAATGGTCACTGACTTTTTTAATAATATTAAGAAAAGCCAACACTTTTCTAGCCTTTTATCAGTTTCAGGTTGGGAAGCATATCTTCCAAAATGGAATCTACTGGATTTCAACATGACTCACACCATTCTGTCTGACCTGCATTTCTGTAGAAAAGGCTGCTAGCTCCTATTTTCATGTCTGACCTAACTGGATATTCCTTATTCAATGGAGACTCTTTTGACTGACCATCTATGTTGCGTGGGACTCTCAGTCTGCCGGTTTAGAGACTGAGTCGGGCATACTTTGCACTGTTTAAGACTTCTCCTCTAAATCAGATACTTTCAGGTTCTTTGAGGGTAAACCAATTACTACATTTAATGAGACTCAAGATCCAAAGTTGCTACAGCAGTTTTTAAAAAATAGCCATGACTCAAGGGAGTATGCTGATTTACCCTGTGGTTGGGCAGAGTGGCATGTGTTTTTGAAACTAGAAGTTGAATGCTGATTCTGCCTGGGGTAAATTTTTCAGCTTTATAGCAGGGAAGTCAGCAGAGGAGCATTGAAGGTGCTATATTGGGCTGCTGTATGAGTTAATGGTTGGCTTCAGTTGATGATACTTGTGTTCTTTCTGTTCAGTGTCAAGAATAACTAAACTGAATAGTAAGAAAAAACTGCAGGGGGTGCAAAGAACCTAAATGTGAATTGCTAATCTTTCTGCTCACATAAGCAGCAAAGGAAGCATATTTTGCACAATCCAATATTTCGGCTTTAACACAGACTAAATTCCTCAGTGGTCACTGAAGCTGCCAGTATGCCTAGAATCTCACTGAAATGTCAAGAGAAGACACATCACTTGAGTTGAGGGAGTTTTAGTTGAAAAGGAGAAGAACCTATGAATGAAGATTATTTTGACCTTATAAAGTGTAGAGGAGGGTGATTTAGATAAGCAGGATACAAATATCCAGTTGTCTGGGGTTTTTTTTTTTTTTTGTGTGTGTGTGTGTGTACTGGGGATTGAACCTAGGGCACTTAATCACTGAACCACATCCCCAGGCCCCACCCCTCCTTTTTTGATATGTACCTATGGAGAACCTTCATGATCAAATTGCCATGCATTTTGGTTTCAACTGCATTTAAAATTCTTTGGATTTTAGTAGATATTATAGTAGATAGAATAGATTAAAGGCCTTTGACCACTGAGAGGGCTGCAGTTGATTTCATTCTCTTCAGGAAGCCTGCTTACTCCACGCCTTCACTTCTTGCTCAGACTTTCTTCTATATTCTCCAGACCATTTTCGCAGGCCTCGTTTAAGCTGTGTTCTCTCAGCCCATCACTGGCTAGTTTCTAAAATCACACATTCTCTCTGAAGCCTTTCTAAATGAGAGGATGATCTTCTTCTCCATACCTTACTTAGTATGATGATGGAAATTCAGAATTTTTAAAAAAACCTTTAATCGCAATATATATATAAGATTCTGTTTCTCCTCCCTTGACCACTGTGTCTGCTGTAGAACATAATGAACTCTTTTGGCTTTTATGATTGGTTGTGATCTTTTCATTTGCTGTCAGTTTGTATCACATATGTACATCAGTGTTTGCCTTGTATTCTAAGCTATTAAGATATAGGGGCACATGTAAGGCTCTGGGTTCAATACCCAGCATCACAAAAATAAGAAGAGATAGATAGATAGATAGACAGATAGATAGACCAGATCTATATAGTTTTTTTCTATAACTGTATGTTTGATAAAGAGCTCAATAAAAGCATTTCATTATGAGCTTATGAAATACCTCTCTGAGAAATTGTCCATTAATTCTGGAACCCTCAAATAATGGAAGATTATCTAGCATCCACATGTGGAATGTGGTTTTCTGAAAAGAGCTTATGTCATCAGTCTGGATTAATTTAATTTTACTATTTCATATTTTTGGCATGTAGAATTTCCAATTAATAATTCAAAAAATATGGTGTAAGGAGCATTGACATTAATAATTTTTGAAGTAGCATCATTCGCATATGTGATGGCATCTTAATTTGTAAATATATCATTTTTAATATAGAAAGGTTTTTTAGTATGTTTGGTTCCCATAGTTAAGATCTGCTAACGTGAGTATAATGTACTCTGTCATGCATTGAATATTATATTTTTTTAATAGATAAAAATCCATTCCAGGTTTATGTTAACTAAATAAAAGCTAACCCACAAGGACATAGCTTTCCCTCATGCATTGAAAAGGTCATAGATTTTTCTTCACATTTGTTTCTTGGCTTTTTAGCATTAGTTAAAAAAGAAAAGTCTGTACTTTGGTACTATAATATAGAAGCATTTTAAGGCAAATTGTTTCTAAGATTTCTTGTGTTTTAAAAATTGAAAATGTATTTGTAATGTCCTTAAAAGCTTTCATGAATATGTATTTTTGATTAAGAGTAATGTTGTTCTTTTCTTACTTAAAAAGTAAGGTGCCCAACTTCTCCCCAATCCTGTACTTGGAATTGGTTTTCAGACTTTGTGTGCAGCCATGTGTTTGACATTCTATCTGTAGCTGTAGATATGGATAAATACATTTTAGTGTTTACACAAATGGGATTATACTTTACCTATCCTGTTCTGTACCTTGGTTTTCTCTCTGAACACATTTTATCCACCCTATTTCATTTTAATGGCTATATAATATTTCATATGGAAGTATATAATTTATTTGTGCAAACTTTATGATGAATATTTAGTTACCAGAATTTTACTAAAATAATCTGTTGCAGTGAATATCTTTGTTCCCCTATAAAAAGACATTTTTAGAAATAGAATTGGTCACTCCATTTGTATATAGACTTAAGTGTTTGATAACTTGTCATATTATCTTTTAAAGAAGAATTTAAAAAACAACTATCTTTTTCTATGAAGAGTGTATCACGTTTCCTTTTTTCCCTATGTTAGATGTGATCGCAGAATGCCTGTAGTTTTTATGAATCATCTAGGCTATATTGAAATGCTTTAGGAAATAAGTAAAATTTGCAATAAAATTATAGTCTTATGGGTGCCAATATTGAATATATTTTAAAATAAGGTGCTGTGTTTTATTTTCTGAGCTTAGACAGACTTCATTTCAGGCTCTACCTCTACCCCTAATTATCCCGGAAAGCCTTTTGGTCTTCCAGCACCTAAATTTTAGGGCTTCTAGGTGAATATGAGACTAGGTATGGAAAGAGTCTGTTAAAGATTCTGCCCATTTTCAGTCTGTGCCATATATGCTAAAAATGACCAAACACCACGAATTTACTTACAATCATTGGTACTTTGGTGAAAGAGCATCTATACCAAGCAGGAGCCTATTCTAAAATTTGAGTTATATGCAATAGACATGTATTAGGGATATCAAGTACCTTTCTTTTTTCAAAAAAAAAAAAATCATTTGGCATATTCTTTCATCTTACACAACTGTAGCTAGCTGCCCCTCCTTTTGGTGGTTTAGATCAGCCCTCTTCAGGCTGTCCTTTGAAGTCTGTAAAATACATGGATAATTTAGGCTGACATACTTGGCAGGCCCATTTAAAAAGCAGAATTGTTTGATGGTATGACATAAGAGGTCTGTTAACTGAGTTATAAAGAACTGAGACATTTCCAACAAACCCCAGCTTTGGCATGAAATTTAAATAGTTCTTATTTTGTGGTGTGCAGTCAGTGAACTTCCTGTGATGTAATATGGTCTCTCAGTGAAAAATATTAGGAAATGGAAATTTTACTATACCTAGATGTTTCTCCAAGGAGGAATGGATGGAATTGAAAATGTGGTTATTTTCTCCTAATAACCAATTCAGTTCAGCTAGAGTAGAGAGACTATGATAGCAAGATGTGAGGAAACAAGTCTAGAAGGATTGGCAGTCCTTGGGAAATGTGAAAAACCAGTCAGTCAGTGATGGGGTTGGGGAGGCACCAAATTAATGAGGTTAATCTAATTATTATGGTGGATTTAATACATAGCCCCAAAAGTCAGTGGCCTCTCTTAAAAATATTACAAAATTAAATCTAAAAATATATAGTTCATTGTTCTATGTATATGTTACAAACATCCTCAAACCTTGCTTAAACAAAACAATTTAATTTTTTAAAGTTTTATGTTTTATTGTAATTTCATTCTCATCACTATAATCAATTTTTTAAAAATTCTAAGTTTTTGATCCAGATGTGCTACTCTTACCACAAAGGTAAGTTTTATATAATTTGGTGATGAAGAAAGAACTATTCCAAGGCAAAGGTTACCAAAATAAAGATTCCAGTTTATGTTGCTAAGCTCCCTGAATGGTGGCATTACTGTTGGGCCATTCTGTCACAATAAAAATGGAACTACAAAGTAGTTTGAATACATACTTATGTGTTAAAGTGGAAGCATGTGACACCAACAAATGGGTACCACATGGCAGAAATACCCAGAAGCAAGTCAGTAGTATGAAAGGGATAATTTAGTTCTGTTTCATTTCATTTTTTTTCCCTTTAGGAGGAGAAAGAGTTTATGTGTGTTTGTGTTTCTACCGTAGAATTAGGCCCCTCATTTAAGTTTATGCACGTACTTGGTTTAGTGGGGTTTTATTCCTGCCTGATTTTAATATTGATCTTTATTCTTACACATTTGATTATAACTTTTAGATACCAGATTCCTTTATACTTGAAACTGGAAAGGATGGAGGGAGATAATATGGTGCTTGCTTTCTTACCTCAGCAGCTGGCTTCTGTGTTGCCTTTGAACATGGCCCACTGCTCCTGGCCTTGATAGTTGTTTGGGTGCGCGTAATTTCTTTTCCAGGCTTTAGCCATTTATCTGAAAATAATTATTGAGGGATTAGTATGTGCAAGCCCTATATTGGCACTGACCTCTACCATCTAGGGATATCTGTAGTTGAGTGCCTTGAACATAGTGTGCACTAAGAAATGTTACATGGCAAGAGCAGTTATTTCTCCAGGTCTGTTCAGTCAGAACCTTAACTCAGAATACACTTTCTATAAGTTACAATACTGTTGGTGACTTCACTGATTTAAAAAAATAATAATTTATTCCAGTTGTTTACATGGAATTCTTAAACATCAGGAAAATAAGTATGTGTATCAAAAACACTTCAAGAATGCACATCTTTGCCCAGTGCAGTAGCACATGCCTGTAATCCCAGCAACTTACTGTGTAGGTTGAGGTAGGAGGATCACAAATTCAAAGGCCAGCCTGGGCAAATTAGCAGACTAACTCAAAATTTTAAAAGCAGGGGAAGGACATGGGTAGGGTAGGGATGTAGCTCAGTGGTATAGTGCCCCTAGGATCAATCAGTCCCTAGCACTGCAAAAAAGAATGTGCACCTTTGACTATATTAAACAGATATATAGCCATGTATAACTTGGCTCTTTACTTATATTGTCTCCATCTAAATTCTTTGTGGTGTACCATGTAGTAGTGGAAAGAGCATGGGTTTTAGAGTCAGACAATCCTGATCATATTCTGATTTTGTAATTTATTGACTATGTAATTAATTATAGTTAGCTGTAGCTAGTTAGCTTGATTTAGGGTAAGTTCTTAGTCATTCTGAGTTATTGTTTCTCCTGTGTTATGAGGATAATAGTACCTACCTTGCATAATTGTTTTGTGACACATGGTAGATTGTCAGTTAATATTCGTTTTCCTTTTACCCCATTTGTGTGCTCACTTTTTTATTACTTTAATAGTAGAGTACAGTGTCTTAAAGTACCCAGGTTCCTTTTGGGTATTCAGATAAAAGTCTTATATATTTTATGTCAATTGACTAGTAGCTCTTACCTATGGTGATAATTTGTGAGATTTTACTTAGTATATGCCACGGTGAGGCAGCATTCTCTTTTCATTCTGTGCCTCCTGATAGACATTAGTTTATAGGCATTAATTGGTTCTCTTTCTTTCCTAATATGAAAAACAAAATGGAACCAACATTCATTTAGTGTTTGTGTTAGAACAGTTATTTCTAGAATCATTACTGGGCCATAAGTGTATATACCTATTATAAAGTTAATGATACTGTTGCCTTTGAGCCTTCCTTTATATACTGTGCACTTTAAAAAAAATTATCACCATGCAATCTAAGACTGTTCCATCGCTCTAAAAACCCCATTTGATGTTTCAAATTAGTTACATTTTCCCCCACAACTATCGCAGACCACTTCTGTTTTTTGTTGCTATAGTTTTGCCTTTTCCAGAATGTCATATAAGTAGACTCATACCTTCAGAAACCTTTTGAGACTGGCTTATTTCATTCAGCACAGTGCCTTTGAGAGCCAGGCTGTCAAGTCTATCAACGGTTTGTTTCATTTTATTGCTGAGTAATACTCCATTGTATGGATATACCAGTTTGTTTAATCCAATTATGCATCAGGGTTCATTTGGATTGTTGTAATTCCTTTTTAAAATGTCAAGCTATGTTTATAATTCTTTTTCAAAACATCAAGTTATTTTTGTTTTTGTTTTCAAAGCATCATATATATTAATCATGGAAAATTGGAAAATAGAGAAAAGTTGAAAAACAATTATTACTGCCCAACCATAACCTCTATTATTTAGGTATAGGTCTTTTTCCCTGTCTCTCTGTGCATGGAGTTTTGACTTATGGACATATTTACCTGGTTTTGGTTCTATTCTTTATGTATGTTAAGAAATTATTATTGTGATACAAACAACAGTAGTGTTGGTGAAGATGTGGAGGAAAAGGCACACCATACACATTGCTGGTGGGACTGCAAATTGGTGCAGCCAATCTGGAAAGCAGTATGGAGATTCTTTAGAAAACTTGGAATGGAACCACCATTTGACCCAGCTATCCTACTCCTTGGTCTATACCCAAAGGACTTAAAAACAGCATACTATAGCGATGCAGCCACTTCAATGTTTATAGCAGCTCAATTCACAATAGCTGAACTGTGGAACCAATGTTGATGCCTTTCAGTATATGAATTGATAAAGAAAGTGTAGTGTATATACACAGTGCAATAAAATTATGGCATTTGCAGGTAAATGGATAGAGTTGGAGAACATCATGCTAAAGCGAAGTAAGCCAATCCTCAAAAAACAAAGGCTGAATGTTCTCTCTGATAAGTGGATGCTGATCCATAATGTGGAAGGGGGCATGGGAAGAATGGAGAAACTTTGGTCAAAGGGGAGGGAAGAGAGAGGATGAGACATGCGGGCAGGAAAGATGGTGGAATGCGATAGACAGCAATGCCCTAGGTTCATGGATGGCTGCACGTATGGCGTGACTCTATATCGTGTACAACGAGAGAAGTGAAAAGTTGTGCTCCATTTGTGTACAATGAATCAAAATGCATTCTGCTGTCATGTAAACCTAATTAGAATAAATAAATAATAAATTAGTGTGGTAATACTTCTGAATTATCCTTTTTTTATTTTAATTGTGAAGAATGTATATACATATGGTTTTGAAAGGATTGTAAAACAACACTACTATAACCATCACCTAAGTTAAGAAATGAATACTGCCAGTGTCCTAAGCTTCTTATGTGCCACCTCCCTTCTTAATACCTTGCCTTTACCTGGGGCCTTGTCAGCCTAACTTTGAGTCGTTTTCTCATTTTCCTTCATAGGTTCTATAAACAGTATTATTTACTTTTGATTCCTTTTGAACTTTGTGACTACCTTTTTTTGTTGTTGTTCTTATTTACTCTGGCTCTGGCTGTGTTATGATAAACTGTCATAAAGGTGCTTTCTATCAGTCACTATAGTATTCTGATGAGTGACCATACTGTATTTTATACAGTTATTTCCCAATTAGGGTTGTTTCTGATTTTTCACTATTGAAAATAATGCTTCAGTAAGTGTCTTTCTACATGAAGCCTTTCTTTTGTTTGTATTTAAGATTTCCTGTAGATGGTATCATGAATAAAGAGTATGAGTTTTAAGTCTCCGCTAAAGTGTTATACAAAGAATTTTTGTACCTTATATTGCAAAGAAACCTTACTGGACTCTCATTGAGGGTTTTTCACTCCTCCTCCCCATTAAATATCTTTGGAAATTCAGTGATTGAAAAGGACTTTATCTTACCTTGCATTCCTGAGGTCAGATGCTTCTCTTTATGTCAAATAATAAGTTTTCTTTTCTGTGTGTTTGTGTGTGTGCACGTGTTGGGGTAAGTCAGTTCCTTTAGTAATGGTTAATGTGGCATTGTGACCAGTTCTTTCATTTTTTTCCAGATGTAGGTGCAAAAAACTACAGGCATCTCTGTGCTGTTTATTACAACAAGAATCCTGGGTTTGAGATAATCCATGGGCTACTGGACAGAATTATGCAGCTGCTCGACGTACCTCCTGGCAAAGATAAAGGGGGCTACATGATCAAAGCTTCAGAAGGTAAGATGGACTTGCTGAATCCAGAGTTAGTGATAATGTAATAAAGAAGTTAAATAAGTCCTATTTTACATAATTTTTTTTTGCTTTTGATTTAGGGGATTATGGAAAGGGAGATAGAACTTTTATTTCAATAAAATATTAGTATTTTCCAAAAAATATCCCTTTTCCCTCCATCACTTTAGGAAAATACTTTTTAGAACTCTCCTAAGTGCTACACGATATATTTTTTTTCCAGCTGAGCTAGGTTAACCAGTAGTTACAGGTACCTTCATGCCAGCAGTCCTATAGTGGGCCCACAAGTTCATACGAGAAACTGAAAACTGAAGGGGATGGTTTGTACTCAGAATCTGCCTGTCTGAAGTCTTTAAGGCAAAAGAAAAAAAAAACTAAAATTTATTTTGAAAGACTTGATACATGTTAATCAAGTCAAAGAGTCCACTGAGCAAAATGGGAACCCTCTGGGCAAATGACCCAAGTGCAGTTAAAGCTTGCTGGGAGGGTTAAATTAAGGTAGGCTGACTAAATAGTGTATGTGTCCTTCATATGCTACCTTTTCCATTGTTTCAGGAGTTCTGAAAGATCTGCTTTTCATATCCCCCTAACTTGAATCTAACATTGCTTGACAAGAGATTCAGAAACAACTTGAGCGAAATTGTTGACTTCTGATTTCTATTGTTTACCTTACTGGATTTTTTTTGTAACTATATACGGCTTCCTAAATTTCTAACAGAACCTGAATTTTTATTTATTTTTATGTGGTGTTGAGAATTGAACCCAGTGCCTCATGTGTGCTAGGCAAGTGCTCTACCACTGAGCCATAACCACAGCCCCAGAGCCTGCATTTTTAAAGTGTTATTTAGTAGTTATTTTTAGTGGCTTGAGGTTTGGTTGGGAGATATTTTTGAATTTTGCTTACATTTATTTTTCTTAGTCCTCAGAGATTTGTTGTTGTTGTTGTTTGTTTTCTTTTTCATTTTGAAATTTCTTTAAAAGTAACCCTGAAATGTATGGGTCTTTTCAGATTAAAGACGTCAGGTTCTCTCTCTGTCTCTTTTTTTAATAAAATTGAAAGATTTAATAATTAAGCACAGGAATAATGCAAGAAAGACGTGTTAGGCTTGTAGAATTCTAGTGTGAACTCTAATGTGAATGACACTGAATTCATCCCCAGTGCCACAAAACAAAATAAACAAAACAGAAAAGCTGATGTCAGAAGCCTTCAGAAGGTAGAAGCTGTAGCATTCGGCATTTGGAGAATCTAGTGTTCATCTAGTCCAATATCGTGGTTTTCTAAGTGAGGCCAGTGAAGTGCTCTGAGCTGGGTCACCTCCCGCGATGGGTCCGTAAAAGGCCTTACTGTCAGCCATTTACTCACTCACCTGCTGACTCTTCTTGAATTCTGCCCTAAGACCTGGTGGTCCAGGTTAATGGCAGTCTGTAAGCTGATGTGAAACATTTCTTTTCCTTGTATAGAAAATCTTGCTCAGAAATTTTAACAAACAGGTTAGCTGGATTAAAAATCAGTTTCCTAAAGCAGATTGTGCCACTTAAGTGAGGTCGCCTTATTTAGAAGGTTACAAAGAGCTGAACTGGTTGGTGGATTCAAACAGTTTGGTATGGATATGATGCTTTTTATAACTTTTATATTAAAAATATTTATGTAAACGATTATCTTTATATTGTAAATCTCCTGTATAAGTTCTTTAGACATTCATTCCTCAGAAGAATCTGAGTTGCCACTTAAAAAGATAAGCATAAAAAAGTCATAATAATAAAAAATAAATTTAAAAAAAAAAGGATAGGTAGGACTTGGGCCCTACTTGGAGGAACTTGCAGAGGAAAAGACCACTATATCTTACCTCTCAAACCAAGCTGCAAAGACAAGTGCCTCAAGGTTCAAATAGGAAGAGAGTGCAGCTTCTTGAGGATACCAGAAAAATATTAGTTTTGGGAAGTAAGGTGGATCTTTGAAGGAATAGATGGACCTAGGGAAACAAGCAACCTTCTTGAGCAAAGCTAAAGGGGGGAAACAGGCCAGTTGGTAGAGCAGCAGGGAGTGCAGTTTGCTTTCAAGGGAAAAGTTGATTAAAAACCTTTAGGAGCTGGGGATATAGCTCAGTGGTAGAGGACTTGTCTGTATGAGGCCCTGAGTTCAGTCCCCAGTACTGCAAAAAAAAAAAAAAAAAAAAAAAAATCAGAAACCTTTAGAAGGTAGAAGCTACAGAATTTAGCATTTGGAAAATGTCATGATCCATGCCACTTGGAACTTTTTATGATACAGTTAATATGTGCTGATCTCCTTTTAAAAGTTGAGTTTTTATAATTCTAAATTTGTGATATAATTTGAATTCTATCTAAATTAGCACTGAATATGATGCTCGGAACTTAATTTCACCAATATACCAATATCTGCTGTTTTGGTTCAAAATGTATTTTTAAAATTAGTAAATGTGTATATGAACTATGACTACTTCTGATGTAGTTACAGATCTTTTGTTTTTGGGATGCTGGAGTTGAACACAAGTCCTCACCAGTGCAAGGCAGGCACTCTACCATTTAGCTACATCCCTAGCCTGGTTGTAGATCTTTATGTTTGGTTTTGTTAGGTCAAGTTGTTACTTTGGTTATGAGAATTTACATACTCAGACTTATGTTTCTTTTATGAATATTAATTGGTTCTCATAATGAAATTTCATGTTTTAAGAATTTTTTACATCTATGAAATGTGTAAGATTTCTGAATTTGAGCATCTTTGGTATCACTCCTTTAAACATTTATTTATACATGTGGGTGACCTGAATCAGTGGTATTCGGTATTTCTAACTGGTTTTCCCTGAAAAGGGGTAGGGTGTTTGCTTTCACTGCCCATCATCGTCATTGTCCACATCAGTTGTCCTGGATTCATGGGCATGTGCTAGTTCTGGGTGCTTTTTTCTCAGGATGCTTTCTGTAAGAGCCATCAAGCCAAAGAGAATTAGGGTCGTTATAAATAACAATTCCTCATTTTTCATAGGGATTTCTAAGTCTATTTTGATTATCTAATGACAAATATGATTATTCTTTTTCTTTTTTTATGGTCAAAGAAATCAAGGCCTAAAGAAATGGCTTGTCAAAACAAGTCAGTGGTAAAGCTGATATTCGTTTTTTGTCTAATATCTATGCATACATACATACCACAACTAAGAAACAAAAACTGTTTTCCATACTCCTAAGTAAATCTTTACACACAGGAATTGGTTGTTGGGCCTTGTTTAGCTACATCATTTCCTCAGGCCTACTGTTTTTACATATAGCTTTTTCTGCTAACCAAAGGTCTTCAGAGTATCAAAAAGTAGAATAGAAACAAATTAAGAACTACTGTTTCAAGTCATTCTTGATTATTGAGCTGTATTCTATTACTCTGCCATATGGTTTACTTTTTAATAATTAAAAATCCCTAGTGGCTTTGCAGTTATAATTGAGCTAAGTCTGTTCACCAGAGATTCCTACTAATGTCAGTTACACTGACAGTTATACCTAATTTTTTTCTGTCCTTTGTAATGTATGCTTCCAGGCTTCTTTTTGTGCTGCTGTGTTTGATGGTAGGGATAAGTGGAATAGAACTTAATTACCCTTTGAGAAATTTGGCCCTGTCCTTTTGTAAGAGAAATCTGGAAATTCACTTGATTGATCATTACATCGATTCCAAGGAGCTGTGTTGACATTGAATTTTAACCTTGTTTATTATGCAGCCTGCAGTCCTCTGCGGCATGTAGACTATCTGCAGAAGCACTCAGAAAGCCTGTGACTGTCGTCAGAGTGAAAAGCCTGATTGCTTAATCTTACGTATGTTTCATTTGCTGAGCACCTTTGCAGTTTAAGACCCTAAAGCAAGCTAGAATATCAAGTTGATTGTGTGATAGAATAAGGTCAATGTTGAGTTAAAAAACAAAACAAAACAAAACAAAACCTTCAACTGGTTAGCAGACTACAGAGCATTATAAAGGTTTCAAAAGGGTTCAACTCTGAATGTTTTAGTGGCATTTGATCAGATTATTATAGCATATGCATATGCTTTTTTTCAGACTTCTTCCTCTTTGTTTTTGTGGTTTGTTGCAAACTAAATTATGTATGTTTAGATACATTTAACCTTTTCAAAAACCACTTCTGGGCAGGGAAAATTCTCAACATTTTTGTGTTTAGAACAGTTCTGTGGTTGCTGGCAGATCAGTGGAAAAAATAATTTCTTGTAGAATGTAGCAGGCTTTGCTTGTAATTGGCTGCACTGACTTGAGAGAGCGTTTGCCCCATTAGCTTGCTACCTATTTCAGTTTTGATTATTTACAGTTCTACAGAAAACTTCAATTTAACTTGAGACAGGGTCCCAGATGGAGAGACAAAAGTTTTAGAACTTTAGTTTTGACAATTCTACTTTTCATGCTGCTCATAATTCATTTTATGAAGTGAAAAATAACTTTGTAAGTAATATGCACATTTAATCCTACACCATATGTACACACTGTGGCTATTTAGGAACCTTCTGTTACTGTAACATCTAATGATCCTTGGCTTGACCTGTAGGTCATGACCTTATTTGCCTTTCAGGGCACCTGTGAAAGATTTCTGATGCTAAAAAAAAATATGGATGAAATTGTGATGTTTCCCTGGTCGTCACACTGATTCTCAGTGTAATAGGACCTTGGAAAGGGATGAGAAAAATATCTGTTGAACAGTTTGTTGTAGTAAAGGAATTCAGTTTATGGTTTGATTTACACAAAATTTTCTGGACTATAAGAAAGGGGGATCTGTATAGCATGTCTGAATTTAGTTACCATCAACAAGGTGTTCTGTTAAGGCATCAGGTTAAAAAAAGAAGTTTTGGAAGCTTTTAAACTTCTGACCTTATTACCCTGTGTAAAAATAGTTCTTACTCCTCTGGCTGTCTACTTTGTTGTGTTTGAGGCAAGTTTTTCTAGTACTACCGTTTCCATTAGCTTTCTTGCAAGAATAAAAGACTCAAAGCAATATTAAATGAATGAGGGTTAACTGCCGCATAGCGGGATCAATGGTGTCATAGGGGCCGCAGGGCTTTTATAGCAGCTTCAGCACTAATCACAGATTCCCCTGGCCTTGTCGTGCTTTTGAGTTTGTTTCTTGTTTTTGCCACTCTTGCATATACATGAGGTGAAGTTCTGCCTCTCTTGTTCATGTAGCTCCTATTTTTGGTGTGTTTTACTATTTACCTGATATGGTAGTACTCATAACAAATTGGAGTACTGGACACCAAGTCGACTTGACACGGCTTGGTCAGCTCAGTATTCCCTCTGAAAGGTAATTGTTTTAATGTAGCATTTCTCATGGGCTGGGGCTGGGGCTGGGGCTCAGCGGTAGAGTGCTTTCCTCACCTGTGAGCCACTAGGTTTGATTCTCAGCACCACATACAAATAAATGAATAAAACAAAGGTCCATCAACAAGTAAAAAAATATTTTTTAAAAATACAGTATTTCTCAGCCTTTTTATGTGCTTTTTCCCCAAGGACCTTCTTCAGACCTTTTATTCTTAATTGCACTCCTCCATGAAATTTTAATACACAGATATACTATCTGCTATGGATTATATGTATAATGCTGTGTATATAAGAAGAATAAATATAAACCTTAACATTTTTTCATTAATGTAGGATTAACGATGGCTAAACAGAAATTTTAATCTAAAAATTAATATTTAAGTTTTAAGGTTACTTACTGATATAAATTGTAGCAAATTACATATGCGAATTAGCAATTTATGAAATACATAAACTTCTCTTTTCAACAAAATAATTGAAAAAAATTTGGTTAAAAATAGTTTTTACTGAATTTAACTTTTAGCTTTTTGTGGTATGACAAAATAACTTCTAAGTAGTTTATGATAATCAGATATTGTCAATATTCTTTATTTTCAGCACTTGACATAATTAATGATGTGTTCAGTAACTTTTGAATTAAATGATAAACTATTTTTAGATAATTCTCAAAACCTAAGCCACATACAGAAACTCTCAGGATCATATATAAAAAATATCTCTAAGAGAGTAGCCCCAAATATACCTTTCAAGGTGACTTTTGAGATTTTTGTTTTGAGGCAGGGTCTCACTAAGATGTGCCCAATTGGCCTTGGAATTCATGAGCTCAGGTGATCCTCACACCTTGCCTTCTGAGTATCTGGAGACTATAGGTGTGTACCACCACACTTGTCTTGTGACTTTGGGCAGCCACTGGAATTCCGTCACAGCCATTCATTGCCGTAGTTTATAGCATTGTTATCACAGGTTTGCCACGTCTTCTGTATCAGTGCTGCTCGTATGGTATCCAGCAAAACAGCGAAAGGAGTTGAGTGCTAAGAAGTGTGTGATTGTTGCCAAGTTGGGCTCAGCTTTGGAGACCCCAGCCATTGTAATATGTAAGATTTGTTCATACCCTCTTCTCCAAGAACCACTTTCAACCTTTGTTGAGAATATATATACTTTGGAATTATTTAAATTCAACTATGTGTACTGGGTGAAAAAAGATACTGTATTTACCACATTGTACTTCCTTTCTTTCCTGCCATCACACTAAATCTTGGCATTCGCTATTTTAGAGAACAGAATACCATGGCCTTAATACAAAGAGATAGAAGGATGTTTATTTTTAGCTTGGAATCTTTCAGTGGTCCGTGTCCTGAAAGCTTAAAGGATTTTTAGGGTGATTTTGACTACTTAGTGTTTATTTTATACATATAAGACAGTTTTATTTTTAGGTAGCAGCAATTGTACACTTAGGTCAAAATTTAGCAATACCTGATTTTGACACATTTGTCATATTTTGGCAGCATGTTAATTAAAAAACATTATCCTGTGAATTTCTAGAGAATGTTGTGTTTTGGTAAACTAAATGTCAGCTAAGTAGCCTGTGTAGCTTTACTCCGAAAGGACTAATAGATAGATGGGTAGATGAAAAATAAATAAAATATTGAGTAGATCCCTAGATAGGTTTGATCAATGTAGAGTAGCTTGCTGAACATGCGACCATTCAGAGTAAAGGTCTTAATTCCCTACAGTATTTCTTAGGGCTTTGACATGAAAGAGATATAAGCTGCTGTCTGGTTTAAGCCAATGCTGTTGTTCAGTGTGCTAATGTGGGCAGGGAAGGTTGTTCCAGGTATTCCAAAGCCGCCTCTCAGGACTGAGCTAGGGAGTGTAGCAACGCACACACAGTCGTCCCTCAATATGTGAGGGAGATTGGTTCCAGGATCCACCCTCAAGTCCTATATAAAATGGCATTTGTAGTATTTGAATATAGATTGCTTACAATATCTAATACAGTGCTGTGAAAATAGTTGATAGACTATATTATTTAGGAAATAATGACAAAAAAGTTTGTACATGTTTAGTACAGATACAATTTTTAAAATATATTTTCTGTCTGTAGTTGATTGTACCTGTGGACATGGAACCTGTGGATGGAGAGGGCCAACTGCATATATTTTTGAATACCATAAATCTACAGTATTGCCCCCCACATCAACATAACACTGCCAGTTTTCTCCTGATCCACATTTGTACCTTTCTTTTCCAATAGTGGGAGACCTGGCTTCCATTATGTTAGCCTATTGACTCCTTGATCCATGCCCCTGTATAACTAAACTCTCTTCTTCTTTGCTGTTTTCTCCCTTGCATGTCTGCCCTACTTTTCATTGTGAGATGCTGGGTACCCCTGCAGGGCTGTTCCTGCTCACTTTGGGATGCCCTCCCCTCCCCCTTGGACTCCGACAACCCATGCTGGTTTTCTCTTCCTGATCTGAGACACATAGACTCCTATTCTCCTACTCCCAGATGGAGATTTCTGCCTTCATCCCCTTTAGGGCCCTATTGTTCTGGAAGAGAAGGGGGAAAGTCTTTTTATTTTGATTCTTACAGAGTCCTTGGTTGTGAAGAGAGAAAATGGGTATATATAGTGGGACTTTTTTGGAAGGGGTTGGTAATATAGGAAATGTGTTTCTTATATAGTTTTTCTGCTCAGACCTAGAAACTGTCATATTTTAAATGGCCCTTGTTTCTCTTAGGGAGAAATCAAATTTAGATCATAGTCTGGTGGTTAAGATTGCACATTGCTACCGAGCTTTAGGTTGTTTCTAGGACATTTTAGTATATATAGCTGCATAAAGCCTTTTTTTTCCCCCTAAGAAAAAACACTATTTGTATTATCATTTTCCATTCATACGCAGGATTTGAGAATTTTACATAATATATTTGACTTTTAGCTTTTTTTCTTTACATTGATAATCTTGGTTCTTTTTTTTCTAATTTTTATTTTTAATGAGAAATGTAATCCCTATGTAATATATTATCTTTATAAACATATTTTCTCTAGAATACTCAAGAAATAAAACATTGAATTTTATGTCAATTATATCTATTGATTTTCTATCAATATATTTATAAAACATACACAATTTTCTATCAATATTTTATCAAACATTTATAGAAAATCTTGGTTCTTAATATGTTTATATGATTACTTTTTTGCTTGCACTACTTATCATAGTTTCAAAATAAAAATACTGATACTATTATTAACATTAGGATTACTGAAAACAGTTTATCTTCAGTTCTTTTTGAATTTAGGATATTGCCTACAAAATAAGTTGGTGCATATAGAGCATTCTGGCTTTTTAACCTTTCCTCCCTGCCTTTATAGGTTATGATTTTTATTAATTTTCAGTTTATCTTTTTATATATATATATTTTTTAATATAAGCACAGATGTGTGTTCATATTCTTCAGGGACAGAGGGGCTGGATGTGGCACTGTTCTGTAGCTTGCTTCTATCTGCTCGACGGGCTGTGCTGGGGAGCATCCTGCAGATAGCAGCATGTGGAGATCCACCTCCTTCCCTTGTCTTCTGCAGAGTGCTCCCTTATATGGATTTGTATTCAACTAACTGCCTGTTGATGAACACTGGATGTTTCTACTCTTTTGCTGTTACAGATGCAGCTACCATGAATAACCTTGTGCATATGCTGTTTGGTATTTTTGCCAGTGTATCTTTGGGGCAGATTCCTAGAAGTATGGGATTATTGGGACAAAGGCTAAATTCATATTTTTGCCTGATAGTGCCAAACACTTCTCCTTCAAAAATCTTGTTTGAATGTTGTGCAAACTCGGCAGCAGCAGATGAAAAGATCTGTTTCTCTACTTGGTTGTTAGAGTTACTAAAATTTTTTATTTTTCCTCAATTTTAAGGTGGGAAATAGTATCTCACAAGTTTTCATTGAATGTCCCTTCTTAGGAGTAAGTGTAAAAGTATTTTATGTTTACCAGAAATTTTTATTTCCTTTTCTTTGAACCTCTTGTCTTGCTTATTTTTTTAGATTCATTGGTCTTTTTTATTTTTAGGGACCTTTTATGCTATATGGATATTAACTCCTTGGGACATATATCTGACTATTTTTTTGGTCAATTCGTAAACTATTTTTTGACTTTGTTTTTTTGCCATGCAGATTTTATTAAATTATATTGTCAAATTTATTAATCTTTTTCCTTATTGATGTTGAATTTTGAATCATTGTTAGAAAAGTTTCTCCTGCTCTGAGATTAGAGTTTTTCCTCTGTCATTACATGTTCTATTTTCTTACCTCTCATCTATTTGTAATTTGTCCTGAATACAGTATGAAGAGTAGGTCCCATTTTATCTTTTTCCACATGTCTTGTAGATTTTTAATACGTGTTACTTTCCAATTATTACTGTTGACTTTTTGCTGATGGTACTGATTAACTTCCTAAACTCACCTTATTTTATGTCAAATGCTTCTTGAAATCCATGAAGCAGTGGAGGAAATCTAAAATTCCATGATCTTTGATATATTTAAAAAGTAAAATCCTTCAGCCAAATTGAACAGGTTCTTAGATCTGACTCTTACTGGGGCTGGAAAAAGCATCAGTGGCCATCATCTTTTCAGAGCACGTTGCTAGTGGCCACATTTCCCATCCAAGGGCTTTGTGTGATTTTTTTTTTTTCTTTCTCATTTTCTTTTGGTCTTATTTGCTTCTGTCATTTTTCCCCTTAGAATAATGAAATCAATCCCTTGGATTTCAACACCTGTTTTGGAGTCTGTTTTGTTCCCTTCTTGCTTAATTAAACCAAAGATATAGTTTGGTTTAGTAATTCCTGTTGCTTATAAGCTAATAACTCATTATTAGTTCACACTTTATCTAAGAAGTTAGAAGTTTGTTAAAAATCATTTTTTGATGTTTCTGGTATTTCTTTTTAATGAGCTAGATTCTAGAAACCTTTAATAACTAATGCTTACTCTGATTTTTAATAATATATTGATACATAATCTGCTTTGCTTAAAAATTAAAATGTATTAAAATATACATATGTGGACTTTTGGGGTGGAGGGTCTGCAGAAAATTAAACATTCAGGTATCTGTCTTCTCCAGAGTTGCTTTGATCTACAGCATGTTTCTTCTCCTTTCCCCATATATTCTTTGGAGAGACTCCTTTCTCTCTCCCTCTCTCTCTCTTTCTGTGTGTGTGTGTGTGTGTGTGTTTATGCTCATTCTAGCTTAAATTGCTCTATTACGTCATTGCAGGAATGTAACAGGTTGACATTCAAAGTATTACCCATACAGCTTTTATATAAAATGATAGGCTGGCTGGGCACAGTGGCACGCACCTTTAATTCCAGCGGCTAGGAAGGCTGAGGCAGGAGGATCAGCCTCAGCAATTTAGCAAGGCCCTAAGCAATTTACTGAAACCCATATTAAAAATAAATAAATGAATGAATGAATGAAAAGGGCTGGGAATGTAGCTCAGTGAGTGGTGAAGCACCTGAATTAAATCCTTAGTTCTGGGGGGTGGGGGAGGGATAAGACTTAACTTCATTGAAGTCTCAGTTCTAATTTCGATGAGTTATTTTACTTTACAATGATGTTGAATATCTGTGGCCTAACTTGATCCATTTGAGAAGTGAATGCTGTCCTTCATTAAGTGACTCAGGTGACTTGGGGAGCCTCTCACCCCTCTCAGAAATAATTCTGAGCACCTGCTGGCCCATGTGGGCCTTGGGTAAGGAATGGGATCTTTCTGCTGGGAGTATTTAGGGCAATTGTGGGGTTGGCAGCTTGTCTTTGGATCCCCTAGTCATCTTCTCTTGTGGCTTTGTGTCTTGATTGAATTTTCTTATACTCTTCCCTCCCTAGGACTCTAATTTCCCCCCTTCTGTGTCACTGTACTTTAACATTCACCTTCCAAAAGAGAAAGGTTTCTAGTCACTCTTCTTCATCCTTAAAGGCTCCTAGTCGGTCTGAATTGCATTCTCTGAACAAAGCTTTCTTCCTGGGATTATGTCCCTAGGCTGTTTTGAGTCATTTTCTCCCACCAGTGGGATTTTTTGAAAGGTAGTTGTTGGTACTCTGTGGGAGAAAGCTTTTTATCCTCTTTGTACAAGATGAGATCAGTATAGTCTGTGGTTTATTGCTACTGCCACTGCTAGAAGTCCATTATTTAACATTTTTGGTAGATAATGAGTTATACAGTGGTTCATTTTGGTTTTGTCTTTTTGTGTAGCACTACTTTTGGAAAAGGGAAATAATCCAAGAAGAGCAAAAAGTAGTATATGTTGATAGAAACTTTACTTGTAGTAGTGAATAACTGAAAACAACTCTAAGATAAAATTAAAGAGTAATTTGGCAAACCATGATATATAAATATAATGAAATGTCTTTAAATATGTAAATATAAATTAAGTTGAAAAAGCAGATCCCAAGGTGTCATAGATGCTAATTGTAATGATAGGAAAGAATACACTGTTAAACTAGAACATATAATAAGTCAACTGTTGCTGCAAATCCTCTTTCATTTTAACCATGTGATTAAGGACTTTTCATGTCAATTTCTTCCACTGTAAAATGGGAATGAATACCTGTCCTGTGTGCACCATTGGGTTCTTGGGAGAGGCAGAGATAAGAATTTGGGAAAGCATTTTGGAATCGGTAAATCACTCCTCAGAGGAAACTTGTAATGTTGAGTTTGCCCTTAGAAAAGCAGCACTGGGCAAAAAAGCTGTGGACTGAATTCAAGAAGACCTGGGTTCTTACCTTAACTCTTCTGTAACCTGGCTGTGTATTTTTCTTTAACCTGATTTGTCTGAGTTTTCTCCTTTGTCAACTAAGGGAATGAACATGATTGCCTACAAGGTCCTTTCTACTTATAAGATACTGCAGAGGTTTGAATTCAGAAACAGACTCTGCCACAGGTTCTAACATGTCCACTCTCTTTTTTTGCTTGTTTATTTACTTTTGGTACTGGGGATTAAACTCAGGGATGCTTTGCCACTGAGCTGCGTACCCAGTCCTTTCTATTTTATTTTTTTTTATTTTGAGACAGCATCTTACTAAATTGCCCAGACTGGCCTCTCAAACTTGTGATTCTTTTGCCTCAGCTTCCCAATTCCCTGGGATTATAGGCATATGCTACCACACCCAGCTCTTTGCCCTTTTAGATGGTGTCACCTTGGTGTTTATGCTGAAATAATTCTAGCCTTGTTTTAGAAATCCAGAATTTATTCATTAAGGCCACTGTTATATGGGATTTTTAAAACAATTTTGTTCTGGGCAGGGCGTAGTGGCACACGCCTATAATCCCAGTGGCTCTGGAGGATGAGACAGAGGATCAAAGCCAGACTCAGCAAAAGTGAGGGCTCAGCAACTCGGTGAGACCCTGTCTCTAAACAAAATATAAAATTTTGGGGGAATGTGGCTTAGTGGTCGAGTGTCCCTGAGTTCAATCCCTGGTTACCCCAGTGTAGTTCTGTTTTCATGAGAAGACTCTAGGTGTTGTCAGTATTATGCTAAATTAGTAATATTGCAGAGCATACCTGGGAATGTCCTAAGGTTAGAGGTAAGGAACTATCAGTTGGTCTTTTTTTCCCCCTCTCTTCTGTTTATTTATTTAATTTTAGGGCACAAGTTTGCAAACATCAAATGGATAGCTTCACCAGAAGCTTAAAAGCATTATGCTATGGGCCTGCTGTGCCTGGAGGCCACATGAGGAGGGCTGATTCAGTGGCCCTTCTTCACCTTTAGCTTGTTTTCCTGCCTATACTATTGCTTGCCTTGGGCAAGGCTTCTAATCTCCTTGTGCTTCACTTTTCCCATCTGTATCTTGCCTGTTCCACAAAGGATTTGGCCAGGCTGCCTTGGGACTGGTTCACTGCTTTTACTGGAGATGGAAGATGAGTAGAAACAGGCTACCATATTTTTACAATTTCTTTATTGTCCTGTTCTTTTTCTTTTACATGCCTTACTTATCAACTGAATCTAATTCTAAAACTAAAATACATCTATTATAATTACGTGTTTGAAGTTATGTTTGCTACAAGTTAGCCAAAGGTCTCAATTGAATTTACTAATTGTGAAATTATGGACACAATCTCCAATTCTTTCCTAATTAGCCCTACTACATTCTTATTATTTCACTGGAATTATGGAGGAAGGTAGTACATTGTTAATGTTTGATTTGAGAGACAGTGAATGCCCTTAAACTTTTTGTCAGGTGAAAGAACTATTTGTTGGCTTGAAAAAGTAGGACAATTTGTACCTTTTATCTTTGAAGTTATTACTCTAAATATCTCCTCGGAGTACTTAAGAAACATGAAAATTTGGCAGAAAATGAGTGGCAGACAGATGTAGGATGACGGCTATTTTTAGGGATAGGAATTTTCAAAACTGACAGTCCGAGTGGACTTTTTAACCTAGAGTTAAGTCCTTTGGTGGTTACACAAGTTAATTTGAGTCTGATTTAAAATTGGAATTAGCGGGCCAGGCATGGTGACACATGGTTGAAATTCCAGCGTCTTGGGAGGCTAAGGCAGGAGGATCGCAAGTTCAAGACCAGCCTGAGCACTTTTTGCAACATTCCTGCCCTCTTTCAGGTTTTCAAATATGACTGTGTATGTGTATGTGAGAAACACTAGTATAAGATTGGACTTTAAAATAAATCTGTTTCCCTAGCATTTTCTTTTTAATCATTTAGTGTTTGCACTGCTACTTTACTAAAGAAATTTTAGAAAGTGATACCATTGGGCTGAAGATGTGGCTCAGTGGTAGCATGCTTATAGAGAATAAGGTCCCCAGGACTCTGGCCTATTTGTAATAGATTTCACTAGCCCCTTTCTTGGTAGAATGCTGCTATAACAGGGGCTTCCTCTCTCCGTTCTGTGCTCTGGGGTTAAGTAGGGACCAGTTCTTCTCTCTCATCCAGTTGCCTTCACTTTAAGAGTTAATGATGTCTGCAGGTGTGTTGGGATTAGCACTGGAAAGTGGTGTAAGGGGTTTTCTTTCTTTTGATCTTCAGAAAAGGATGAAAGATAGCCATTAAACTCAAAGGATTAGGTCCCCTTTCTTTACAGACTTTAGGTACCATAAATATTTCACTTCAAATGCAAAGTGAGAATTGTATACATCTGGGGGAACATGGGTGTTTTATATTACCAGTTGGAAATTATTTAGTCTCCACTTACAAATTAAATGGTCTTTACAGAGACTTTTCTCCTGAGTGTACTGGGATCTGAAAAAATGTTTTGTGTTTATGTCAGTGGAGATATTTTGGCTCCTCATATTCCTAAGGCTTTTTTTTTTTTTTAAGTTAATGTCTTGCCTTCCTTGTACCCTTTCCCCTCTTGTTTTCCCCTTCTTTCTGTAATTCCATTGGTGTCCTCAAAAACCTGCTGGTTCTAAAATTTTGAGAACTACCACCCCTAAGAATGATGGCGTGCTCCCGTGTGTGGTGTGTGTGTTCAGTTCATAAGCCCTAAAAATTATCTAGAAGAGGAAGGTGAGGCTGACGTAACTGGCAGCAGTTAATTTATATTCTCAGAAAACTGGTGAGAAAGTAGGAAACAGCCCTGCGTAGGAAATCATGGCCTTAGCCGCCCTCTGCGCTTTGCCCTGTCTCCCACGTTGTTGGTTTCACTCCAGAGTGGAATATGAGGGTTTTTTGTTTTTTTTTTTTTTTTTTGGTCTTTGTGGGGAGGGAAAGGTTTGCATAGGTGCCAGCTCTAGACAAGTCAGCCTGTTAAATGATTCTTTCTTTCTTCACCATATTACATTAACCAGTCACTTAGATCAGACTTAAACTACATTCATTAAATATATTCAGTGGCTTACAGTTTCTGTATAATTCTGTATTTTCTACTTCATTCCTGAATTTGGGGACTTAATATATGGGTAAAGCTCGCAAAGACTGTTCTTTTTCTATTAGTTGTGTCAAATGATTTGTGGACATTTTTTTTTGCAGTATTTCCTGTCCCCCTTTTTATTTTGTTCTTATTCTTTCAGAAAATTTAGGTGATAAAATGCCAGATTGCAGGCAGTTAATCATGTGAGAGTTTGGATCTCAAAACATGTATTGGTAATACAAAGACAGGGAAGAGTTATATGAGTAGATGATTTTTAGAGATGGGCCAAGTAAAGTGCCAAATCAACATGTTGTCATAGCCAGTGGGACCTGAAGTAAGGAGTAGGAACCCAGTGCTGGGTGATGCCCCGGATGCCTCCAGATCAAGAGTCCGCCCCATGACCGCCTTAAGCTTCTGTTTCTGATGCTTCATAAAATTAAAGGAATGGCTGGACGCGTAAAGCTTATCCAAAATTTAGGACTGAACTATTACTCTAAAAAAAAAAAAAAAAAAAAGATGAGGCAAAAAGAAACTGTGAAAGGTGTTTGGCAACGAGCAAGAGAGGTGCTCACAGACTCTTTGATGGTCAATTAGCCAGAAAATGTGCTAAAGACTGGGTGCTGTGCTGGATTATGGGCCCAGGAATGACCCTGAGGTCCTGAGTAGCCCTGCCGTTAGAGTAGAGACGATTATAGACCTTGAAGAGAATCCACAAAGGCTTTAATTAAGGGGCTTACTCACACCCCACTAAGTTTGGGAAATTAAACTCTTATTTGTGCTTAACTGGTGTTTTTTTTTGGTCTGGGCTTCCACATGTATTTCAACAAGAGCAGTATTTCCCCCAGATCTATTTTGTGCTGAAGCCATTTTTCCATGACGGATATCAGCAAGCTGAGAGTTTAAACAGGGACCTTGGTGCAGAGGTGGGCTTGAGAGGTCTTTTGCTTGGAGTGGGGAACTTAGGACATAAGTGGGAAACTGTACTATTTATACATTTTGATACACCAGGAAATCAGGAACCCTGTTTGGACTTAAATACACAAATAGAAGAAAACTAATTAATGCACTCTTCAGAATTTGAATTTTAGAGTTCCCATTCAGGAAGAGATCATGATTCTCCTTGAATTGGCAACTTTGTGTCTCTAGATAAAGGATGTGCTCTTTCCAAAACTGTTTTCATTTGTCAGTGAGATAAAAGTAGCCTTTGGAAGTTGGCTACCATCCAAGCCTGAGTTTTCCTAAGCCTGGACCCATATTTAGTTCCATTCTGATAACTTTTACTTCTGGACAGACTACTGTTTAAGATGCATCAGTCCTAGCTAGCACATGATGATCACATCGGCTAAACTGAGCTAAACTGTCTTCCTTCTGTTAGCAGTGGGGACTTTCTTATCTTGAACTTTCAAGGCCAATTGATGTTTAGTGGGGTGTTTCCCCTTTGTTAGTGAAGCAATTCTGCCTGTAAGTTAGAAAAACCAAATTAAAACCATAATAGTTTTGAAAGTGCTAAGAGATGCTTATGTTTTAGTCATTTTAAATTTTCTTTCAGCATTTCTAGTTCACCTGTAACATCAGTCAGGTAGCACATCTTTTAGGATCTGTCTGTTCCCCTTGATAACTTGAACCCTTTTGTACGCTGCTCAGTTTGTATATGTATAGGACAACCTCAGCCTTGCTCTAACTGAACAGGCAAAATGCAAAAATCGTAAGTATTTGTATCATAATCTGACCTTGTTAGAATTGAAAAAAGGACAAGGAAAGTTAAAGTTATCACAGGTTTAAGTGCAGTTTTCAGCGAAGTGAAGTTCAAACAGAAATCCCAGTATTGGGCTTAATTTTTATATTATAAGTGGGTAGGGTGACTGTTTCAGGCCTGGCACCTGCTCCACTGAGATTCAGTGAAGACCTTGTGGCTCGGAAACAGTTTAGAATACCCTTGTGACTCAGATGGGTTCATGTGCTAGGGTGAAAACTTTTTTTTTTTCCCATTTTGGTACTAAGGATTGAACCCAGGGTCACTTAACTACTGAGTCACATCCCTTAGCCATTTTTATTTTTTATTTTGAGACAGGGTCTCGCTAAGTTGCTGAGGTCGGCTTTGAACTTGCAATTCTTCTGCCTCAGCCTATCTAGTTGCTGGGATAATAGGCATGTGTCACCATGCCCAGCTCTAGGGTGAAAACTTTTGGCATTTGCCATTTAGAATACTGTCATACTTCGCTGTATCTTAAGGCATTATGCAAATTTTAGTTCTCTTTGCTTTTCTTTGGAAAGAGAGAAAATTGTAGTTAGTAATATAAATATTTTGTTTGACCATATACCTGGCTAGTTAATGAGCTAAAGCAAAGTTTGATCCAAATGTCTAGAGAGAGAGAGAGTACAAGCTGGCAACTGAAGAAGGTATCTGTATTTTGCTAAAAAGTGCTGATTCAGAGGTTATATGAAGTAAAAATTCTGAGTTCTTATCTCTTAGGCTTTATTTTGCTAAATTGTCAGAACGAACACATCTGGCTTAGATTCGAAAATAGTTTGGTTTTATGCTTCAGTAAAAATGAATCCAATCAAATTGGAATTGGAGATAGACAAAAGGAAAGATTCCGGCGCAGCAAGGTTATCAGGGAAGGTCTTCGATATTTCCTTTCTGAGTGGCCTTTTAACATAGGCCAGTGTTTTTCTCAGAGGGTGTGTGTGTTCAGCTCTAGTGTATAAAGGGGTGCTGGGTTGGGCTGGGGATAAAGCTCAGTTGGTACAGTGCTTGCCTTGCATGTACAAGGCCCTGGGTTCAATCCCCAGCATAACAAAAAAGATAAAAAAAAAGATGTACTTTATTAGCCGGGTGCAGTGGTGTAGGCCTGTAATCCCAGCACTTAGGGAGGCTGAGACAGGAGAATCATGAGTCCAAAGCCAGCCTCAGCAACCCCGAGGTGCTAAACAACTCAGTGAGACCTTGTCTCTACATAAAACACAGAATAGGGCTGGGGATGTGGCTCAGTGGTCGAGTACCCCTGAGTTCAATCCCTGGTACCAAAAAAGGGGGGCGGGGTTGCTGGGTGATGGGAGAAGGGAGCCCCAGCAGACTCTTTGGGTTTATGATTTTTTTTTATCAGTTTGGACTTGTTCAGTCATACTGCTGACCATTGACACTTTACACAAACTTATTTGGTTTATCATTTGAAAATTTAGTTTGCTTTCTGGTTGAGGAGATAATCATTAGATTTTCATTTTAATAGAATTAAAACATACCATCTTTGTCAGATTAGCAGTAATTCATCTCCCAGAACTCTACATTATACATCCAGTTTGGTTTCTGAATTATTTCATTTGATTCCCTTCCTTACCCCTTTTCCTAAGTGTGGATTACTGCAGAGTCAGATGCAGTACTTAAATGCAGTTCATTGGAATTTTTGCTTTGACCATGAAGCAGAATTGTTTAGCTTAGGCAGATGTGAGAAACAGGCCACCTTATATTTCATCCAGGTTGCCTTAGGGTTAAGAAGACAATTAAAAATATTTTTCAGGTCTTTCCCCAGAAATACAAACAAACATCTTTCTATACTGATTGGAAAATAAGTATAATTCTGTGTATCTCTGGTATTAACTTGCCAGTAGCAGATTTTCCCTCCCCTCCAAACTGATTTTGTATTTCCTAATTATGCTGACCTTGAAGCCATTTGGAGATTCAGCAGCTTGCTCTTCAATAAATAATGCACTCACGGAGTGGCAGTCTCTACTAGGTATTTATAGTTTATGCCAGTAACCGTGAGTTGAATCAGTCAGGAGCTGTGGGCCTGATCCCCTTTCAAGTGGGTGGCGAGGGAAATGAGTCAGCATTATTTTAAACTTCAGTAGAGTCCAGGGCCTGAGTACACTCCTGTGGCACTGGTGATTTAGTGACTGGTGAATGGGTCTATGTGTTTGGTGGTTTTAGCCAGTTAATTCTTGAGGACCATTACTGGTTGGCGAGCTTTGTCAGTGCATTGGATCTCAGATGAGGAGAGAACTTTCTTCCTGGCCTAAAGTAAAGCAGGAATCAGCTTGGACTTGTTCAGGTTTGGCTTTGCTGTGGTTTTGCAGAAGATGCTCCAGAACTGCTTAGGAAGCTCTTTACAGACAGGAACGTGGGTTGCCTTCTAGCAGCACAACCTGTAATTAGCCAGTGCGGTTCCCTGTGGCCTGTGAGGACACTGCAGCTTGGGTTTGTCCATGTAATCAGGTAGAAAAGAGTGATGTCGTTGGAGTGAATTAATCCGCTGTGGACTTGATGTCAGCAAGGACCATACGGAAACCTGTTTCGCAGCTTGTTCCTCCCACGCAGCATCCGTTTCACATTTCACTTTTTCCCTTTGTTCTTTGTAGGACAAGTTCCAGGTGTGAGCACAGGTACCTGAAGCTCTCCTGACTGTGTCCTCAGCCTCCTTTATTTCGTACTTCCTGCTTAGATCCCTGTGATAAAAATACAGGGCCTTTATTAAAGAATAGTTATTTTTAAAGTAGACTTGTGGGCTTTGAGTGTTAAATGTCTGTTGACATTTTGCCAGAAGAAACATTGATTTTTCTCTCTTTTTCAGGCCCTGCTTTCTTCCCTGGGCGATGCGCTGAGATCTTTGCCAGGGGTCAAAGCATTGGGAAGCTCGGAGTCCTCCATCCTGATGTTATCACCAAATTTGAGTTGACCATGCCCTGCTCCTCCCTGGAAATCAATATTGAGCCTTTTTTGTGAAGATGGGTCTCAGTTGTATGGTTCTGTCCCCTGGTGTCCCTTTCTCCTCCCCTAGTGCCCTCTCCTCCTCCACAGGGAGCATCCATTTGTGCTTTAATGTTTAATAAAGTAAAAGTCACTGCCTGGCTCTGGGTAGCTGCATCGGGCTGGTGTGTGCAGTGTGGAATGGCCTGTGTGCGATGCTACTTCGTTGAGTGAGCGCCGGAGGAGAGCACCGGGGTGCAGGGTCCGTCTGGAAGCAGAAGTGCTTAGGCAGACAGCAGGTTCTCCTTGTCACCGGGGGCTCCTGCATAACGGATCCCCTTTTTCCTTATGGGTGAAACAGGAAAATTGATTAGAACACACACCACACAAATGTGAGATAATAAGTGTTTAGCTTGTATTTTTCTTAGTTGGCATGTGTTTGCCATTGGGAGCAACAGAATAACAATATTTTCAGAAACTTCTAAGGCTCAACTATGGTCAAGCAGTGACTACTTCTGAAGTCTTTAAAGTGAAAGAAAAACCTAAAACAAATATTTAAAACACATGAGAACACAAAGGTGTTTTTCTACTCTCTCTGTGATACTCTGAGAGTACACGCACCGTAGATCTGTTCTGCTGCAAGAGTTAAATGGGCAAGTGTTGATCCCAGTGCACTGTGAACAGTAGGGCAATGCAAAACTGATTTTTGCACCAAGCCATATGTTACTATAATAAGTCAGTTATCAAATTATGGTTTTAAATGCTTAATTGAGCTACTAGGTTCTGCTTATTTTATAGAGAAGTACAATTGCTCTCCTCTGAAGCTAAACCTCTGCCAGTCCTCCTTGTCTTACATCTTAACTTTCCTACTTTGATGTAGAATCCATCTAAAGTACCAATGCTTTCTCTTGAAAACAATCTGGATCTAATGTTTGGGAGGATTTCACATTTACTCTTGAGATGATAAGAAATGTGATAGGAGCTGGGGGTGTAGCTCAGTGGTAGTGTTTGACTACCACGTGTGAGGCCCTGGGTTCGATACCCAGCACTGCAGAAAAAGAAGAAGGAGAAGAAGAAAAGACATGATGCATGATGATCAAATGTAAAAGTTTGGGTACCAGTAAAAATAACTGAAAAGATGGTGGAACAAAAATTATGTTTGAGGAGCTTCTGCTCAGCCTATTAAGAAAAAACCCCTCACCATATTACAGCCTTAACAGGGCAGCATTGTCTAACGTAGTCAAATTTTTGCACACAGGACTTGCACCTTAACTTCCCAGTTCTGTTGTAAGTAGATCTTTACATTGTAAAAATGAAGTGAGGTACAAGTCAGAGGGCTTAGATCCAGCATTCATAAAGAATTTTTACAACTTAATTATAAGACAAACAATCCTATTTTTAAAAAATTAATAAAAGAGTTGAAAAAAAAATTTCCCAAAAGAAGGTATATGAGGGGCTGGGATTGTAGCTCAGCGGTAGAGCGCTTGCCTCGCATGCGTGAGGCCCTAGGTTCGATCCTCAGCACCACATACAAAGCAATAAAATAAAGACATTGTGTCCATCAACAACTAAAAAATATTAAAAAGAAAAGGTATATGAATGACCAATAAACACATGAAAAGACACACAACATCATTAATCATCAGAGAAATGCAAATGAAAACCACACTAATAAAATGCTACATACTCATTAAAATGTCTAGATTTTAAAAGACTGATCAGAGTGAGACAAGTGGAACTATGATGCCTGCTGTTGAGAATGTGAAATGGTAACCATTTTAGAAAATAATTTGGCAGTTTCTTAAAATATGAAACCCCTACCATCTAGCCATCACTCCTAGGTTTACCCATAAGGCCATCTGTACAAAAATTTGTGCAGACATTCAGTGTTATTGTAGCTACAAATTGTAGTATTTTCATTTTATTGAGTATTTCTCAGCAACACACAGGAACTACTGATACTCAAAACAACACAAATGAATCTCAAAGCATTATGTTAAGTGAAAGAAGCCGGACACACAAGACCACATACAGGTAATTCCATTTATATGAAATTCTAGAAGTCAAAAGCAAATTAGTTGGTGGGATCTTAGAATGGAATTGACTGCAAAGAGTTAAGAGGACACTTGGGGTGATGGAGATTTTGTATATTTAAGAGGTAGTAGTTGAGGTGTAGGTTATGCCTCAGTAAAGTTGAGAGGAAAAAGAATGTAATGAAACATACTTAAATAGTTCTCACTGTACAACGCCAGCTGATAAATATAGTGCACAGGGCAAAGTGGCATGCAGTTTAGATCTGGCATTTCTGTTCAAGATGGCTTACTGGACTGCAATTACCACTGAGGTATTCTCCCTTAATTTCAAGTTCACTGTGGTTAAAATAGTGCATTGTGGATCACATGATAGACATAGTTCAGCTAGGTGGAGCCATTGTTCTTATATCAGCCAGCCACCTGGATATTTTTTGAATGGTCAGAAATTACTTGTAATGAAAATTTATAGCATGAAGGGGGAAAGATCAACTCCATGCATCATGTAGATGTCTCTGCCCTCTGAAGCAGGAAACTGAGAAGAAAAACCAAACTGAACCCCTTAGAAGTTAGCTTATGAGTGGAGGCTTTATAGCCAGATCATCTTAAACTTGTCCTGGATAAAGCGCGTGAATTGGAGCCAAGGCAGGCTGCCAAGAGCCTTTATTGGAGGAGACAGACCTTAGTAAAAGCTGGGAGCTCTGGTATTATAATTGATTTTTGTTCTAGCTTACAGATAACTTCATGTCTATGGCCTGACATTCCTGCATCACTCTTCTGGTTTTGTGTGTGTGTGTGTGAACACACTTGCATGTGTATACATACATATATAGCTAGATAGAGATATGGCTTAACAGTCATAGGAGATAGAATGAAATTTTCTTGCCCGGAAAAAGTTGAGTCTTGGAGAGAGAATGATGAGCTCAAAGGTCAAATAGCAATATATGCGATCGAGACACCTAATAACAACTTGGAGTCTACCACTCACTCAGTGGTTTGCATCCTTTACCTCTTTATCCGTCATGTTGAGACTTAACTAATTTCTTTTAAATATAACCAACCCTGAAAAACAAAATGGTAAGACTGCTACTTTAAAAAATTGTACTGCCAGGCATGGTAGCACATGCACAGCTGACTGGGAGGCTGAGGCAGGAGGATCACAAGTTCAAGGCCAGCCTCAGCAACTTAGTGAGACTCTGTCTCAAAAAATAAAAAGGGCTGAGAATGTGTCTCAGTGGTTAAGCACCCTGGGTTCAATCCCTAGTACAAAAAAAAAAAAAAAAGTACAAAGTAAGGCTTTCCCAAACTAACCTACACTTTCCCCCCTAATTCCCTAAATTAATTTCACTGTTAATTTCAGCTTCCACTGTTTCTAACATCTTCTTGTGTTTAAAAAGCCACACAAATGCTCACATTCTTTTGGGTCATGCTCTACTTACTGGTTTGCCACAAGTTTTATTGTATCTCATGTTTCATTTAATATGGACCATTTGCCCAGGTTACCTCATTCTTTTAGTTGACGCAGTATTCTTTTGTATGGATGTCCATAAATTGGTTCAGTTATTTCTCTGTTGATGGTCATTTTGGTTATTTCCAACCCTTTGCAATTGCAAACAATGTTCCAATGAACTCAAATAGCACTGGCTTAGGGCCCAAGAAAAACCGTCTTTATGGATGCAACTGTATAAACATTCACATTTGGTATGTGATAGACACACTTAGAGATGCATGGGGTTAATTAGATATTTCTTAGATGTGACTATTATACTTGAACACCATAATATTCCCTAAGCTTACATTCCTAGATGTAAATGTTGCCAGGTCAAAGGATGCATTTTGAATTTAAAACATATTGAATGACTGTTTTTACATTTTAAACAGGAGGAGCCTAAGTAGAAACCAGCCAAACTGCTGTTCCTGCTCTCAGCAACTTGAGGCTCATTGGATTAGTAAGAAAGGACATTACTCAAAATCTTGCTTCTTAATCTTAGCCTCTGTGTTTGGTGTTTTGTGTAAACATCGATAACAACACTTGGATAGTAGCTTGGGCTCTTAGCCAGATATGCCCTCTTAGGGACTGAAGCATTTGACCCCATCTGACATCTCCAAGTTTTGGTTTATTTTGTTATTAGGACCTTAATGTATATTGCAATGGACTGAATGTGTCTCCCCAAATCCGTATGTTGAAGCCCTGACCCCACAATGTGATGGCATTTAGAGAGGAGGCTTTTGAAGGTAATGAGGCCAGATGAGGTCATAAGGGAGAACTTGTGATGGGATTAGTGCCCTTGGAGATGACACAGAGAGCTGGCTCTGTCTCTTCTCACTGAGCACAGAGAAAAGCTCCCGTGAGTGTGCAGACAGTGGCCATTGACTGTGGCCTAAAGAATGGAATCTACCTTGCTGGCATCTTGATCTTGAACTTCCAGAATTCAGGACTGAAAATAAATTTCCGTCATTTAAGCCACCCAGCCCGTGGGATTTTGTTATGGCAGTCTGAGCAGACAAAAACACATTGAACATTACATTTTAAAAAAGTAGAGACTGGCATGTGTAATAAAACTGAAAGCAGCGGTGCACCTCTGGGACAGCCTGTGAGCAGCTCCCTAAGACCCTCGAACAGAGTCAGTGTGGGGAATGTGACCTCTGTGGACAAAAGTAGGGGAGTCAAATGACCTTGCTTGTCAAGAAGGGCAAAGCTGATGCAAAGCAGTCTTAGTCTCCATTACAGTCTGCTTTGGTTTTCTAGTGGACAGAAAGGACAACCAAACATCGTAGCCAGGCTGTGGGATGAAGAAATAGCTCCAGCAGAGGGTTTCCTGGAATTGTGTCTGGCCAAAAGCCCTGAGTTTTTTCTACCCACCATGTGATGAATGCAAGAACATATTCAATCGTCGGGCACAGTGGTGCATGCCTAGAATCCCAGCCACTCGGGAGGCTAAGGCAGGAGGATCTCAAGTTCAAAGCCAGCCTCAACCTCTTAGTGAGACCCTGTCTCAAACTAAAAAATGAAAAGGGCTGGAAATGTGGCTCAGTGGTTAAGCACCCCTGCATTCAATCCCTACTACCAAAAAATAAAGAAAGAGAGAGAGAGAGAGAGAGAGAGAAAAGAAAGAAAGAAAAAGAAAGAAAGAAAAGAAAAAAAAAAGAAAGAAAGGAAAGAGTGTTCAAGGACCACACTCAAGTTTTTCACATCTCATTCATAAGGTCCGGCCTTCATTGTTGATTAAGAAAGCCAGGAACATGGCATGATTCTGCATTAGAAAACATTTTGAAACAGCGTATCAATGCTAGGAGGCTAAGAAAGCAGCTGCAGCACTGGGATAGTAGGACTGGTGAGTGCCAAGTAAATTAGGCCATAAAAGAACATAAAGATGTGGGGAAAATGTGACTTTTTAAAAAAAATTTGTTTTGTAGTTGTAGATGAACAGCATGCTTTTATTTTATTTATTTCTACGCAGTGCTAAGGATCGAAACCAGTGCCTCACATATGCTAGGTGAGTGCGCTTCCACTGAGCTATAGCCCCAGCCCCAAAATGTGACTTTTTGCGGGGGGGGGGGTGTACTGGGGATTGAACTCAGGGGCACCCAACCACTGAGCCACATCCCCAGCCCTATTTTGTGTTTTATGTAGAGACAGGGTCTCACTGAGTTGCTTAGCGCCTCGCCGTTGCTGAGGCTGGCTTTGAATTTGTGATTCTCCTGCCTCAGCCTCCCAAAGTGCTGGGATTACAGGCTTGCGCCATCACGCCCAGCTAAAATGTGACTTTTTGATAGTGAAAGAAAGTTTCTACTTTCCACAAGCCTCACTTTCTGTAGTGAGGAACGGAACTATGCCTGCCCCTAAAATAAGTACCTCCTGAGGGCTGACAGAAAACCTGGCATGAAAGCAACCCTGTGTGAACATCCTCATTTGGTGCTGGGCAGATACTGCGTCAAATCCCAGCCAGAGATGGGCGGGGCTAATCAGAGATCTCTTGGCTGTGAGTCTTGGGCAGAACATTTAAACAAGGAGCACTTGGGGTGGCTTTGAGGCAGGTGGAGCAAGATGAGCCAGATGGAGAAGCACCCCATGAACAAACTGTGCTGTAGGAAGATCATTTAGGCGGGATGACATGGAAAGCACTGGGCCCAGCTGTCACAGGGAGGGCCTGGGCCGGGGTTTGTATTGGGGCATAATGGAAACCCTGCTTTGATCTTCAAGATACTTCAATATCTTTTTTTATCAGTACTTAATTAAGATGTCTAAAATGGCCTGGTTTAGTGTACCCTGTGCATAACTTGTCCCGCTCATAGCAACACCCATCTGGCTCCCGTGTGACTGAGGGATGCTGCACCCTGGGAGCCCAGGAGACCTCAGTCCTCGAGGCTCTTGCATACAGGTAGATATAATGACTCGTACAATGTAGGCATTAAGGCAGCACTCAGTGCCAACCTGCTCCCTCATCAAGGACCTCAGGCCAGTGCTGTGTATATTACAGAGGTATTGACATTCTTTGAACACCTGCATTAGGAAGACTGACTTGTGCGGCAACCAAGGGGACCCTGATGTCACAGCAAGAGAGAAGGCCAGGCCTGCAGATGTGTCGAGTGTGTGCGTTAAAGCTGCATTCCCGCCAGCACTCCAGCTACATCCCTGCTTTTCTTGTTTGTTTTTGCATGCCATATAGACAGGCGTGAAAAAGGAAGAAGAATTTGGGGCCTCATATAGCTCCCTTGTCTCATGTGGCTACAGTTTTAAGAATTTAACATTCTATGCATGGCCCACATTCAACTTTCATTCTTAATATGCATCTGTAAATATTCCAGTCTGTCCTACAGGTGTGCCCCACTTTAAGAAAACAACGGAACCATGGTACACCCCAAGTAATTTATTAAAGCCTTATGTTTATAGGATCTCTATATGAGTTTTAAACAGCAAACCCTTCAGTGCACTTAAAGTTTGAAAAACACAAGCCACTTTGAGGAAAACATCTATTGTGTAAAATAAGGCAAGCAAATACCACTCTGTTCTGCCTCTTAATGAAGAACCAGGCCTTCCCTCATAACCATCAGAGAGAGGCAGCATGCACTGAGTTCCCCGCGAGAGGCAGGACCACGGCAATATATTCTACAAGTTACGTTTCACAGAACTAGTTCGGGGAACTGGGCAAAGACAAGACTGAGGAACACAGTGGGCACAAAGGACACAGACTGAGTCCTCAGATGCTGGGCATCTCCTCCCAGGGCTCTCTGGGGACAAGGTTATGTGTGAGTCACTCAGAGGTGCAGAAGGGGAGTCTGTGAAATCACTTCTAGACGTCACCTCATTTTTAACACAATATCCCCACAAGTTTGCTTTGGTCTTTCCTGGTAAGCACTGGAGGTATCTGGGGAAGCGCCTCTGGCCAGAGCTGATCCTATGTGTTCTTCCAGCCTGGCTCATCCATTACTTCTACAAAGCCTTCCTGAGTTGCTGTGGTCCTCAACCTGGAATTAATCTTCCCCTCCCCCCACATCCCATGGGAACAATTAGGACACAGGTAACTTTTCCCTACAGTCTTAACACTTCAGATCTTAAGTTGTAATTCTCTGAGCCTGTGTCTTCTCCCCTGGGAGAACTCCACAGGATAGGTTGGAGTTTCCCATTCCCATGGTGCCTGGCATATTAGGTAATAAATGCATCCTGCTCACAGTACAAACAGAGTCCTAGACTGCTCTTGCAAATGTGAGTGTCAGCTTCTCATACCATTTCAAATAGGCAAACCGGGCTGCTTGCAGGCAGAGCACATCACTGCAGTAGTCATTTGGCTTAACAGATAGTGCACTCACCTATGAGAACCTTCTAGTTGCCTTACCAGCAGCAGCTCTAATATACCTTCTAACACAGAGTGAAATTTATCTCCATGTTCAGTAAAAGAACACTCCTTCATTTCAGGGAGTTAGAAGTAGGGACTTAGGCATGCCAGTGTGATATTTCCTGCTTATCACCCATGGCCATTATGGGGCTTACTGGTATTTGCATGTGATTGAATTATGATAACAACAGAATTGTGCAACTTGTCACTTATTTTTGTCTCCTTTTTCTAACTCAGGTCTGGTGAACTCAGAATGAAAGATCCAGGTTAATGGAGGAAAAATCCAAGGGAACAGAACATTGGCTTTGGAAGCATTTAATAAGAAGTCATAATCAAACAAAAATGACTTATTTTAAAAATAATAAATTTACATAGACAGTACATAAGCAAGACAGCTGAAGTCTTCCAAAATAGAAACCTGGAACACATGGCCCTGAAACACCACACGCTTTGATTGCATTTGGGGAGCATGAGTTGTGTATTTGGACAAGAAAATCCCATGTTTCAGTGAACAATTGGGCATATGGTGGAGCAGTTTCATCCTCCACCATTTAAGGGGTCTAGTCCAGGGGTCTCTTCTGTCTCCCCCCCCCCACACACACACAGTGTATTGTTATGGTGCATGTTTGAGCAAAACTGTCAGGAAATGACAGTTACTCAGAATGAAGGTTAAAGGATGAACACCATGGACCATAGTGCCAGTGAGCTGGAGGCAGCTTGGGGACAATTAGGAAAAGGGTGTGTCATTCTGCCTGGCTCCTAAAAGAGCCAATAACCTTGGGGGCTTGGTGTCAAGGTTGGCTGGGCCACCAGTCATAGGCTTACATTGGACAAATAGTGGTGAGCTTGAGTTA
Organism: Geosciurus inauris; assembly: GCA_004024805.1. Taxonomy (NCBI): domain Eukaryota; kingdom Metazoa; phylum Chordata; class Mammalia; order Rodentia; family Sciuridae; genus Geosciurus; species Geosciurus inauris. The sequence goes on along the minus strand of PVHX01000336.1, from coordinate 48,136 downwards.
AATTCTTAATCTCTGAAATTCCAGATCAAGAGAGGGGCTTTGGACCAAGACTAAAGCCAGACCAGCAGGGGGCAGTCTTTCCCCAGAGAGAAAATCCAAACATCTTGAAAGGAGACCCTGGGCCAACTCTTTGAAGGAGAATACTTTGTGTTTGTGGGAGGGGTGGTGGTGATGGTGTAAATGGCGTGAAGGTCTGTACGAGTGATGCATGGAAGAGGGCTAGCAAGGTAGCATTTGATTAGAGAAATGACATTTTTTTAAATCAGTTTCTACCTGATTCTAGGCCATAGACCAGAAGTGCCCCAAAACGATGCTTGACCTCACCAATATACACTTATTCTCCAGTTGCTGTTATAAGCAACATGATTGGTTACTTCTTAACCAATCATGACTTCCTTCTTTAATGTTCTGTGGCTCATACATTCATCCTCAACCCAAATTGTGTAAATATAGCTTTAAATACATCCATATAGCTGCTCGACCTTCCTATGGATGGGACTTAAAAGGGAGAGCGGTAAAAATATTTTATATGTGAATTTTCACACCTCCTGCTGTGACACTAGTTACAGCCTCTCCCAGAATTACAAGTGGACAAAGCTGATTCTTTTGTCACGTGACTTCAGACAAAGCGACTAAAATCATTTTGTGTGAATAATATCCAGCATTGCAAACTCTGGGGTGGGGGGACAGAAGTATGGAAAAGTGCTTTATCAAACCAACAGCCACTGCACTGAAGAAGCACCTCTAGGCAGGAGGGCCTGCAGCTAAGGGTCCCCCCGACACCCTAATCATGTGCTATGAAATTAATCACATGATAGATCATTTTGATCCCTGCCTTCTAACTATAATAAGTATGAAAAGAATTTTCAGTAAAAATGGGATGTTTTGCTACAAATTATTCTTGAGAAATTAAAGCACTAAGTCAAATACCAAAGATCACCCCAATATTAAGGCCATGGAACATATTTGAAATCAGGAGAAACGTGGGTTTCGGTTTTAACACAACATACAGAGGTCTGAGCCTCTGCAACTTTTAAGAAAGATAATTTCTCCCCAAAAGCGTACATAGTAATGATGCCTTAGGAAGCATTAAACATTGACTTCTGTGGTTAGGCACTATTCCTCAAAAGATAGTTTGTTAACTACGTATTTATACTAATATTTGAGAAAGGTACCTATTCTTTATTCTTAAGAACTGAAGAGGGAACTCTGGTGTTTGAATAAGGATCACCCTCCTGAGGCTAGGTGCTCACCCTAGGTTTAATGGATGTTGTATTTGATTTGCTTGTTTTCTGAAGAGAAGCTGAAGTTGTTCTTGCCATTAATGACCTTAAAATTGCCAAAAGTTAAGAAGTAGGAAGATGGAGAGATTCTGTCTAGTGGAAGAGAAAATAGAATTACAGAAAGTGAGCAAGAAATGGAGGAGAAATGTCAGGAGGCTTTGCTACCATCAGGCAATGTCAGGGAAACCTATGCCCTCAGAGTCAGGCCCCAAAAGGATTAAGTTCATCCATTCTTCTGTTGATCCACTTTCGTAGGTAGATGCCAGTGACTTCCAAGTTTATATGAAAGCCCAAACTGCTGACGACATCAAAGGCTGAGGCTGGAGAGAGCAGGAGCCTCAGCATGTCTCAGTCATGTCAACATGTGATGAGGTGGCAGCAGCCAGTCATTTTGTGGGTCAGAAGAGTGTAGTACGAGAAGCTGGGATCTCGCAAAATGTATGGTCAAGGAAGAGCAGATCCCCATTTCCACATGAACTTGGAGGAGACCAGGGCTCATGAGGAAAGCAGGCTCTTCACATGGCCTCCTATCTCTGCCAGTGCATTTAATCTCCTCCCGGGAAGCTGTATTCCCGTGGTCTTCCTACCCTGCAGGCATAATCTAACCTGCCCATAACACAAGGAAGTTGCCTCGTCTGAGGTATGTAGTTGTGCGTGGCGCCAGCCTTTCTCCAAGACCAAAGCTCCAAATTTGGAAATGAGATTCAGTGCTGGGCAAGGTCATAGCTGAAAAGAAATGTTCTACCTGCACATCCCCCAACTCTGTTGGCTCTCCAGAACCCACTGGGACTCACAGGCATTCCTCAGCCAGGCCACACTCCTGCCCACCCAGGACCAGGTCCAAAGTCCATGTAACAGAAAGGGGGGGATGTTCTCGAAGAATTCAGTTATAGTTTTCAGCTTGGGTTGGCTGTAGCACAATCCTTACAGGCTAATGGGAGCATGAGTTCCACGGCAGCAGCATCTACCTGGAATCAGCAACACAGATATATGACTTACAGTATAATAAAGAAAAATAAGTAGTCTACATTGCCCGCCCAACAACTTCCTCAAGTCTTGGCTTTCATGTCCAGTGGGCTGGTTTTCAACTGTTTGAGGCTCAGAGCAATCCCAAAAACCTGTGCAGCATTGGCACAAAGGTTGTAGCACAGATGCCAACCGACGTGTAGGTGACAAACTTGTAAGGCACTTCAATCTCCAGTCTCCGTCTGGCCTCCTTGTTCCTGGTGACCACCTTGAACCACGAGTATAATACTTGCAGGGAGAGATTTTGTACAAGTTGACGAACCAAGAGGATCAATACAATTCCCACAATAAATTTGGTCAGACCCAAAACTAACATGTCCGTGGTGAGCGGCGGAATGTTCTGAATAACAGGGAGTGATTCCGCGGGCTTGGACACGAGCTGGAAGAAATGATTGATCCAGAACCCTATGGCCACTCCAGCCCCTGCAGCCAGAATGGTGGTGGTGTCCGCCCTGGTTGGGCTGTAGTAATCCGACACAGGGTAATTGTAACACAAGAAAAAGGGAACCACGAGGACACATACGGGGAAGAGGGGGCTGGCCGAGTCCAGGCAGTCGATCAGAGTCCAGGCAGGGTAGGTGAGGACTATGAGGAGCGCGGTGATCAGGACGCCACCCAGCACATCCTGTGAGGAGAGAAAACAGCGGGAGACAGTGAGTCCTTGTGCACAACTCTGATTTTGAGTCAAAGATGATTGATTTGCTATTGAAAACACGATTTCTGCATGGTCATATTTCACAGCACACACTCAAAGAAAGTGTAAAGTTGTAAAGACTCAGAATGCAAATAGGATGAAGTGCACTTAATCATATTACTCATGTTACAGATTTTCTGGTTTTTCTGGATTTTAGAACAAATTTTGTCGTTCTTCATAAATGCCTATGATCTCACTGTTCTTTCAGTCTTGCTTATTATGTAAAATCTTATATAAGTATTCCAAAACTATGTCACAAATATTGTCATGGTCTTCAAGAGTCTGCCATCCTTTGGGGTAGGCGGGATTGGAGCTGCAGGCTGGCTGGAGGGGACAGTTAGCTTCTGGGGGAGCCACACTGACAGCAAGCACAACATTGCATTTTCGAGCATAGGCAGCAGACAGGTGGTGTGTCACATGTGCAGGTGGATTGAAAAGACACTCTGGACATGGTGGTGTCCAAGCTCACCTTGCTGGACTTGGACCACTGCTCTGTCTTCAGAGACCTGGTTTCCAACAGCATGCATACAATTTCACTGAGCAGATGCACCCTGCTCTCATTAATCCCATTCTTTAGAACATTTTAGATTGTGGTTTTCTTTCTTTCCTGTCCTCCTCCCTTCCTCCCCCGCTTAAAATATCATGAACTCCTTGATGTCACACATTTTCTTCTTCCTTTAGTATTCTCGTGGCAAAATTTATTGGAAGATGAAGTCTTCATATAATTAATAGACCAACACAGCTAAGTCAGGAACTAACAGCCCTCTATGGTTTTGTCACAATGTTTCATGTGGATTATTTTAGAAGTTTACAACTGAAACATTTCAAACACGTTCCCTAACACACTGGAAAATCTGGAAAACAAAGAGCAATACACATGCATTGTAAAAAATCTGGAAACCTTTGAAAAGCATAAGAAAAATAGATCCATGGTTGTGCCACTGAAATTAAGCACTGTCTATGCTTTGGCATGTTTCCTTCAACTTTTTTTTTCATAGATATGGGTTAGATGGATTGATATAGATGTATTAGTATTAGAATCCTAAGACTTGGTTTTTTTTGCTATTAAAAAGTTTATTTAACAAAAAGTTTAATATCAAAATGTACATGGCCTGATTTTTACGTCTTAGTTAAACAGGCCCTCTGGAGTGGGAACATGGATTTCTCTGCTGAATAACTCATTATTTATACTCATTAGGCTTTAAACATGACAAGACATTTCCCTGCCTTACCACCACTGTTCTGTTGCCCACGAGTTGCCATCTGCAGAGGTTCATCTATCACAAGATTCATAAAGGGGTGAAATCCCTGCAATACTTCTTGGACATCTCTGCCACCATTTAATTTCAATGATAAGCTCTTGATCATGATTTTTTCAACTTGGGAGGGTGAGCTTGGTTCATGTCTCTCTACTCTTAAAGCTCAGAGATGCTTTGAAATGGCAGGCTTGTTATTTTTTCTAATAACTTCATTCTCTGTGTGTATGTGTGTGTGTGTGTGTGTGTGTGTTATTGGGGATTGCACCCAGGGGGAGCTCTACCACTGAGTTACATCTTAATCCTTTTTCATTTTTTATTTTGAGGCAGGGTCTTGCTAAGTTGCCCAGGCGGACCTGGAACTTGTCTCAGCCTGCCTCAGCGTCTTGAATTGGATTACAGGTGGGCACCATCTTGCCTGGCTTAACATTTTGTTTCTTGCATTTCTGATGGCTGGGAAACCTGAAATCAAAGTGCCTGGTATTTAGTGCCTGGTGAGGACCTCACAGCCGTGCACTTATACTATAAAATGCAACCCGATGTGGGTAAACACTGGGAGAGAATTAGATCTTAGAAATAGTCACTGAGGCTGCAGCACATTTCACAGATGAGCGAGCATCCATCCATTCTTTCAAAGCCACATGAGTGCCTACCGTATGCCAGACAGGACACTAGAGAATGCAGTGTGAATTGAGTAAATACGATCCTCACCCACGCAGCTTGCACACTAGCGCACAATCACTTGTTATCTAGGAGGGCAACGAGACAGCCTATGGATCGTGCTGGCTTCTTGGGGAAGGACAGGAGAGTAAGTATGGGCAGAAGCCACTTCATATGGAGCCTGCGGTAGGATCCACTTCACAAGGACCACATCTTAGGAGCCCTGTGCAGCTCTCAGTGGGTGATGACAGGACTAGATTTTCACTTTTAAAAGACCGTCCAGGCTGCAGAGAGGACAGATGGGACGGCCGCCTGCTGGGTGTGGGTGTGGGTCTCGCGCCTCCGCGCATGCCCACCATGGCAGCCCTTCCCGCTGCAGTCAAAGTGCAGGGCTTTCTGCTGGGATTCGTGGACAGCAGTATTCTCTCCTCCTCTGAATGCTGTGCCCTATGCATTACAATCGTTTACTTCGACATTTATGTTACACTTGCACTCTCCTGGCTCTGCTCTGACCTCTGAAGTCTCACTGTGGGTTTCCTCCTTAACTCTTCCTCTGCACACCCTAAACATGGGCACTTTCACAGATTCTATCTTCGAGCCTCCTGTGTTTTCTCTCTTGAAGAGTTTGTGCAGGCCCGTGGCTTCATCTCTCCATTCTTTATCACTGTGACTCTCAAGTCTGTCTTTGGGTGTCTCCAACTCTAGTCCTGCCTTTTATTTTATTTTATTTTATTGTATTTTATTTTATTTTTGATACCAGGGATGCTTAACCACTGAGCCACATCCGCAGCCCCGCCTTTTAAAATTTTTTTTTATTTTGGGACAGAGTCAAACAAGGTGCTGAGGCTGGCTTGAACTTGAGATGCTCCCACTTCAGCCTCCTGAGTCGCTGGGCTTATTGGTGTGCACCATCGTGCCCAGCTTAGTCCTGCATTTTTAAATTGAATGCTAAATATGTCCACATGGATGAACTGTCGGCTCCCCAAACCAACTTGTCAAATATAAAAATCACCTAAATCCTCTTCCCATAAAAAATGATAGCAGAAAGGAGCAGTTTATGAAAAAGGAAATATAAATGTCTCTCAAATATTGAAAAATATCCCTACACTTATTCATAAAACACATGACAATTGAACTATACTGAGGAGAAATTAAAGTTTATGTTCAAAGTTAATAAATGCATGTTTATAGTGGTTCTGTTAAAAATCACTCCAAAATGGAAACAGCCCCATGCCATTCTGTGGGTGAGTGGGTAGATAAGCTGTTGTACATTCATGCAGTGGAATACTTCTTAGCAATAAAAAATAACCAACTATTAGTGTGTGCAACAGCTCAGATGAAGTTTCAAGTAAGGTAGGCTGAGTGGCAAAAGCCAAGGCCCAGGGGTCACATACTATGCAGTTCTATTTATATGACCGTCTCTAAAAGACAAAACCATAGTGACAAAGAATTGATCAGGGGTTGCTCAGGGGGTCTAGATGGTCTTGAATGTGGCTGCAAAGGAGTGGTATGAAGCAGCTTTGGGGTGACGTAACTGTTGTGTACTGTGGTGCTGACAACAATAATCTATACATGTGTTAAAATTCATAGACCTTTATGCCAATATTACTTTTAATTTTAGAATAAGATGAAAAAACCCATTTCAAACAAATAAGTGAAAATGACAAAGCTGATGGGCTCTTTCGCTGCACTGAATAACACGATCGAGTCCCCACTGCTATATTTGGTCAAGCACTCTGGACACCTAAAGAAGCTCCCAGCATGCCCGCGTCCTTCCACACAAACTATGCTGAGAACACCTGTCCCTGCTGACCACCCAGAAGCTTAGCATTCTGCTAATGAAAATGTACGTTCATTAATCACATGTCTATAAAATGGTGCATGCTTTATGGGGAAGAACTTGTTGATAGCTTTAAAAATTACATGTTTATCCTCTGACCCTCAACATTACTGTGAGTCTTGACCTTAGAGATACAACTGCCCATGGCTGAAATGGGATATTTTCCAGTCATCCACTGTAATGCTGAATACTGTTTGTAATAAGAAGACAGCATATATAACAAGTATTATAACAATCCTGTTTGTAGTAACAAGTTACATCTATAGAGGGACAGTTAAATTTAATGGTGGTGTAGTCACACCACAGAGTACTATCCTATAAAAAGAACAAGAACACTCTGATGATTTTAAAAAGGCAAGACACAGGAAGTGTGTATAGTACATTATCATTTTCATTGACGAAAGCTGAGGGAAGTTATAGACACATTTGCACTTGAATACACAAAGAGGTATATACTTGGATGGCTGGGAAGGAGGCTTTTCACAAGATACTTCCAACCTTTTCGAATTTTGTATCACGTGGCTGTATTACCTTCTTTAAAAACATAGGTGAAGCCAGGCGCAGCAGTGCACATCTGACATCATAGGGACTCAGGAGGCTGAGGCAAGTTCAAGGCCAGCCTGGAAAGATATCCTGTCTCAAAATAAAAAATTTAAAAAGGCTGGGGATGAAGCTCAGTGGTAGAGTACCCTGGGTTCAATTCCTAGTACCAAGGAAAACAAAACAAAACAAAAGCTATGTAAACACTTTAACAATATGGTATATTAGTAATAAGTTAGAAAACAAAAACCTTGTCACCCTATGAAATGAATCTAAAAAATAGAATTTTAATACTCCTGAAGTAGCAATCATAAACTTTATAAAACGAAAATCAATGGGCAAAGTGGTACATACCTGTAATCTCAGCTAAGGCAGGAGGACTGCAAGTTCAAGGCCAGCCTTGGCAACTTATTGACACCCTGTCTCACAATAAAAAGGGGTAGAGGGCACACCTCAGGGGTAAAGTGTCCCTGGTTTCAATGTCCAGTACCAAAAAAAAAAAAAAGAAGAAAATAAAACATAAGTGAAATAAAATTCTACCTCTCTTTCTCCAAACAGGACTACCGTTCATACCCTACATAAGTGGGGATCTCAGGAGCCTAGCTGCATCCTCTGCATGGCAGGGCCTGATAAAATGTCACCTGCTGGGGACTGAGAGCACTTTGCGTATGTTTGAAGGGATACTGATTTTGAAGGAGGGAGAGCCAGGCATAATGAGCTCAACACTGCAAACGAGCCTCTCTCCACCCACGGGGGAAAGAAGATTCTGCCAGTCAGATGGTCCCATGCACTCAATTCATGTCTGAGACCTGAGGAATTCAGAGAGGATCAAAGAGTTATTTTGACTAGTCTATAAAACACAGAGCTGAAGAATGCTATTTTGGGACTCCTGTGGTAGAGGGACCTCCAAACATAAGAATCCATCCTTCCTCATACTTCTAGGCCACAGTGCCCCATGTGTGCACAGTGGCGATTCCAGACATTATGGAACCTCCTGACAGGGAAAAGGCAGAATATCTGTATCCCTCATGATGTGCATGAGGTAGAGTTAGTCACGGGACACAACTTCTTGGCCTAATGGGCAGCAGATAATGGTGACATGGGGATCAGCAGGGAAGGGCTCAGGTGCCTGGCAGGGGCCCAGACTATAGAGCAGCAGCCACATCCCCTACAGCTTCTGGAAGGTCAATTTCGCTCATATCAGGTTGTTTCAGGGACACCTACGGGACAGTGGGCAATACCAAGGTGCTGGAGGTCACAGCCCCAGCAGAGAGCAAGGGACCCAGAAAACCATCCCAACACCATGATATCAGAGTACAGATGGGACCAGCTGGTTCATGAACATGTGTGCAACTCACTTGGAAAACTCCAGAAATTTTTTTTTTAAATAATGTGCTATTATTTTTTTATATCTTTATTAATTTTATGTGGTGCTGAGGATCGAACCCAGTGCCTCACGTATGCGAGGCAAGTGCTCAACCACTGAGCCATAAGCCAAGCCCGTTCAGAAATATTTTGTGTGGGAATTTCTGAGATCTCTAGAGCTCAGGGTGATTCTGTGGGTGCTCAGACAATTCATTGTAACTTTTCTGGAGGGAGAAAGAGAGTTGGGGATGGCACTGGGGGCTTTGGGCATGCTAGGCAAGCTCTTTCCCACTAAGCCACAGCTCCAGCCCCTCATCGTACATGCTTCTGATGATGTCCCTCAGTTTGACTGATGGCAGAGGCTCAGACCTCAGAGTGCTATCAGACTGCTCCTGCTTCTCACCCCTCAACCATTGGTCACTGATTTCCACAGATCCTTGCTTCATTCTGAAGCTTCCCCAATCTGCTCTCACCCCTGAATGCACACTGCTACTCCCCAGAGTCTGGCCCTTCTTTTCGGCTCCGACTGCCTTTCCCCTGGCCCAGAGCACTCACAGCTGTCTCCACAGCCCACGTTCTCAGCCGTCCTGCATTTTGGAATCACCTGGGAAAATCACTGAAGTGCGGAGTCAAGACATTGCTGCCAATTCTGACCCAAAGTGTGACCAAGGCTCAGCAATGTAACACCCCAAGGTAATTCAGATTCAGTGAGTCTAAACAGAAAACCCAAAAATACGAGTCCTGAGATTGATAGAGTCCTTGAGGCTAAGGGTTTAGTTAACCTGTCATCACGGGATTTTCTCTTATTGCTTTCCCATTAGAACTTTCTGCTCCACTCAGACAGGTCTGCTTGTTTTCCCAGACGGGCCTGGTAGGATGTTCCCATCAAACCTTCACATTCTCCTTAGGTATAACACACTTCCACCATCTCCACCTGGTAGGTTCCCCTAAGGCTCAGCCCAAAAGCTACTTCTTCCTAAGACATCTTCAGTATCCTTACTGTTGGAATCTCTCCTTCTCCCTCCCCTTCCCTGAACTGCTTAATATCACTCAGCAAGGTGGCTTCATCTTGCCCCTTGAAGCTGAGATTCAGGAGGAGAGAAGGGAATTATATTCCCCCAGTCACTATAACCAAATATCTACTACACCTTTGAGGAATAAATGGAGATATAAGGGACCCTGGCCTGCATATTGGGCTCGATTTATCCTCAACTCGGAGGAGAGTGTGGGAACTCGTAACTGTTTCTCCTGAATCTCTGTAATATTTGATACCCATTCTTTCAATATATAAAAATAATTTTGCCCTCCTTTCCTTGGTCTTCTTTTGTAATAGTGGTTACCAAATTCCCTCACATCTGGTTGGAATATTCTTCATGAACTAATTCTGTTCATCTTCAACCCTCCAAGAGGCTGGACTGTTTCGGTCCACAGCCCCAGCACGGGAGGAAAAAATAATTTACGCAACATGGCTGCTAGAGTAGGCTTTTTTTCTTTTTCTTTTTCTGTCTTCTAACTACACATTTGGATTTTCAGCCATAAAAGGTGATATTGTAATAATAATATTTAGGTATTTTTTTGTAAGGAAAATACTTGAACTACGCTAATGAGATTTCTAAGTAGAAGGCTCTAAATTTTTTAAATAAAATTATTCTAAACCACTTCTAAATATAGACTGCAAATGGCTCAAAAAATTAAAAACAACTTTTCACATTAGTTTTTCTTTTTTTTTAAGTTACTAAATTCACAGAAACTATAAAAACTCTCCAAATGCCAATCTCTACATTGGATCTGCTATTTTGATTTTTACAAACTCAAAATCAGGAGGTGATTTCTCTGGAACTGCACCATATTTGGCACAGTATGTGGGGCCACAGGGAGAAGCCGCTCACAGTTCTAAAGACTCACAAAGGCAAGCTGGAGGGCAGATGACAGGGACAGAGAACAAAGACAGAATGGGGGGGAAGCCAGCCAGCACGGGGATGCTTCTGTACCAACAGGTGGATCCAGAGGTGGACAGAAGAGAAAGGCCACATGGTTTAGAGGGAGAAATGAAATATCCAGAAGAAAAGATAAAAAAAAAAAGTTAAAAGATAATGGTGTAGAATGGGAAAGACAGTAGAATGAATCGGACACAACTTTCCTGTGTTCACGTATGAATACACAATCAGTGTCACCGCACATCATGTGCAACCACAAGAACGGGAAGTTGGACTTCATGTATGTATGATATGTCAAAATACATTCTACTGTCATGTATAACTAAAAAGAACAAAAGAAATTTCGAAAAAATGAAAAAGAAAAGGTCATGGTGCAAAAAAGCTTTATAAGAAGACAGGCAGGCATGAGGGGCAAAATAAATATTCTTTGCTTTGGAAAAAAAACAACTTTAAATTCCTTTCCATGGAGGAAGATAACTAAACTACAAAATATCCTATTATTATATCCTGTGGTTTCAGTCCTAGGAATTTATTCTAAGAAAATAATTCAAGAAGATAATAAAACTGCTCACAAAGTTTTATATATAGGGATGATTCTTGTTGGGTTATTTCAACTTATGACTATTAAATCGAAAAAGTAACATATGCTCCATTACAGAAAAATCAAAGCAAGCAAAAACAGGAAAGAACAGAGCATATGTAATAATATGACAAATCCAAAAAGAAAGAAATCAACCATATTATGTTGCTTACACCAAAAGCAAGATAAAAATGCATACTGCTTTCCTATTTAATACTGTAGCAGGAACATTTTCCATTTGAAAAGATATATTTTTGCAACCTCATTTTTTAACGGGTTCAAAGTAGCCCTAAGTGAGATGTATCAAGCAGAACACAAAGACTGATTCCAATTTTATATAAATAAATACCTGTATGCATAGATAAAATATCAGAAGAAAATGAGCAAAAAAAGAATAATTTTTGCTCCATGGGAATATCACAGGTGACCATTACCTTCTTTATGCTCTATTACATGCAGCATTTCCCAGACGTCCTACAGTCAGTGCTTGCTATTTTTATTACAATAAAAATGCCATCAAGGAGAAAAAAAATCAGGATGTTGAAATTAAATGTTTCAAAATAGACTAAAGTAGAAATAATTAACTAATACTTACAACTTTCACATCGTGCGAAAAAAGAAAAAGAAATGTGTCCCATAAAAATCTATATGAAAATCAACATACTACCCCTCCTGATCTAAGTAACATTAAAAATAAAGGCACTGCCAGTGCTATCCTGTGGATCTCATGGTTTGAAATACAATCAACCTTTGATTCCATCTACCATCCAAAGTTTAAAAGCAGCCTGTTTAAGTCTTTGAGACAAAAAAAAATCATTGCATGAAACCAACATTTTCCAAAATTAAAATGCGAACGGACTTAAATCCCTTTGATTGTTGTACCTATTCTTTCAGTATTTAGATGGAAACTTGAGCTTTATTATATTTCATTATAGATAACAATAATAGGGACAAGCAATCTCAAGTATTTAGAAGAGAACGCTAAGAGCTAGCCCAGTGTCAAAACACATTTTAGTGAACGCTTATAAAAACATATGAAATAGAATGTTTTTATCCCTAGCCAAATAAAACACTCTTCCTTTTGGTAAACGTCTCTAGAAATTTCAAGAGGAAGCCCCAGCCCTGAAAACTCTCCATGTTTGCGAATTCTGATCCAATGTCACATTCCCATATGTAGTTTACTGCGACAAATTTACATTCTATCTCCAAACATCTTCACTGAAGAATGCTATTGAGCAGGCTAACGGAGCAAGGTTAGCTGGCGAGAAAGAAGGGGACAGAACAAACCCTTTCATTCAATTGTTAGGAAAGAATGCATTCAGATCTTAGAACTATTTATGCTGAGAACTCTATGATTCTGGCATCTTCCCCTCAGCCAGGTCCCCTGCTGCGAATGTGAAGGGCCTTCTCTGCCCTTGGCTGCTCACAGAGTGAGCTGAAGCCAGCAGCCAGTAAAAGCCAAGACCTACTTCTTTGCAGATACGGTGAAGCTTTGAATGCAGACAGACACTGATTAAAACAAGCTAAGGCAAACCCAAACCCAAACCCTGCTGTTATTAAAAAAAAAAAATATCATTTCAGTTGTAGATCCATGTTTCCTAGTTAACAGACTCAGAATATTTATTCTTTCTATGTTAGCTAACATTAATTCCATTTCTGAGAATAATGCTGATGATATTCAATAGAAGCCAAATAGCAGGAGAGAGGCAACATTGTTCATGAATATGAATATAAATGATTACAGGGAGAAACCTACAAGTTCTGCAATTAGCATTTGTATAGGGGATAAAAAGTGAATGCATAAGTTCAAAAATATTAATTTCCTATTGAAGCGCATCGACCTCCATAGAAATCACTCAAAAGCAGGAAGCTGAGTCCAGGCCACGTGGTATGAGGGCAAGCGACAGATTCTGATATTAATGGGTCTTTGAGTGGACACTGTCATTGAAGCTCTTCCTTTGAATGTCACGACTGTCTTCAGAGGCACCTTAGATGTCCTAGGATTGTTACAAACCCAAGACTAGGGGTCACTAGGCATGCAACTTTATGGTGCCAAGACAGAAGACTTAGAAAAAAAAATACTTCTAAAAATTCACTGAAATTTGGAGTAACTACACAAGGTAGAGAAAGTAGGCCAGCTTTCACTTCCTGCAGTTATAGGATAAATGCCCTCCTGGAAAGTGAGTGTATTTAAAGCTTCAATAGAAATCATGTTGACATTTTGGATAGAAAATAATTTTTTAAAATGTGTTAAGAAAAAATTATATAAAACAAAGACATGAGGAAAAAACTCATTTCAATGTCATATGGGAGCAAAGGCCACCTAAGAATTACAGAAGGGACAGAACTTGACTTATCACCGTTTACTATTGATTCAAGTTCTCAGACTTGGTGAAGTGACAGGCTAATCAGTTGGGTTTTGTCTGGTAGAGAGGCAAAAACTTTTCATTCAGTCATAATGATACTTCCAAATACATTTTGCTCTGTAGGATGTTAATCCTTGGGCATAAAGCTCATTTTGCATATAATTCAGCAATCGTAATGTAATATTTTTTACTAAATTGTCCATACAATCCAGGCCCAGTGGCACACACCTGTCTGGAGGCTGAGGCCAGAATATCACAAGTTCAAGCTCAGCTATAGCAACTTAGCAAGACCCTGTCTTAAAATAAAAAAATAAAAAGGACTGGGGATGTAGCTCAGTAGTAAAGCAGCCCTGGGTTCAATCCCCACTACTAGAAAATACATATATATTCTGTTTATAAAGACTTAATTGTTCCTTCATTAAATCTTACTGGCACCTTCAATAATTAATGTTCTGAATAAATGGTTTTGTTTCTTTGTTTTGTTTTTGCAGCACTAGGGATCAAACCCAGAGCCTTGCACATGCCAGGCAAGCTCTCTGTCATTGAACTACATCCACAGAACTTTTTATTTTTTGTTTTGAGATAGGGTCTTGCTAAGTTGCTCAGGCGGAACTTGAACTTGTGATCCTCCTGCTTTAGCCTCCTGAGTAGCCAGGATTTCAGGCTTGTACCACCACACCTAGGTTAAATAAAACCGTTGACACATATTTATTTTATATTTGGAAGAGAGCTGTAATTTTACCATTCAAAAATTACACACTAAGCTAGGCCTGGTGGTGCCAGCCTGTAATCATGGCTACTCAGGAGGCTGAGGCAGAAAGACTAGTTGAAGGCCACCCTAGGCAACTTAGCAACTCCTCTCTCCAAAACAAAATAAAAAGGGGTGGGGATGTAGTTCAGTGGTAAAGTGCTTGCCTAGCATGTATGAGCCCTGAGTTCCATTGATCCCTAGCACTGCAAAAACATTAAAATAATAATAATAATAATTCTTATGCTCCTGCAAGTATATAACTATTTAATGTTTATTCAGGTAACTAAATATATGTAAAGGAAAGAAAATTATCTTAGATGATTGAATATGCATATCCCATGTAAAATCCATTGCAATTTTAATCTTATTTCCTTATTTTTGTATATTCTCTTTAAATGGCATTGGTGTGATAAAAAAGTAGAGGGCAGGTGGCAGGTATTATGTTTAAGGTGATGATATTATAAGGTATTATTGTACGCTTTTCATAATATCAATATTAACTGGAAAGATATGTGGGTATACTGTGTATTTCTAGACTCTGTTCCATATACAGCATGATGTAGGAAAGGATCACTTGTTTATCTTGCCTTCACAGAATCTAACAAGTCCAAACGGTAGATCTTTATGAAACAAATGAAATTATCCCACCCCTAATTCACATTAAAACAAACAGTGGTAATGAGGGTGAGTCACAGGGTTTGGCAGGTCAGTAGGATTATGACATTAGATCAAACAAGCTCTAAGGCAAGTTATAACATCGTTTTTGACAACTGTTAAGCAGAAGTACCAGTATAGGGAAGGGCGATGCCTAGGAGACACAAAAGACCCTGTCAAACATGGCAGTGATTTTTCTCAAGTCTGGATGGGCAGAGGGGCCTCAGAGCCACTAGAGAACAGAAGACAGTCATGTTCAGTGTAATATAATTGTTAAACAGGCCCATGCAGGTGGAAATTTAATTGGCAGCATCACTGTATTTTCTGGGAGATGTGGACAATTTCAGGAGACTATTAAACTATTCAGACTATTAGTAGACTATTTCAATGCTTTTCAAACAACTATATTGCATTCAGATTCTCCAGGAAGCACTTGAGAATGAAGATTCTGATTTGACTGTAGGTCTGGGTGGGACCTGAGATTCTGCATTTCTAACAAATTCTCAAGTAACTCTGAGGCTGCCAGGTCACACCAGCGAGCAGTACAGTCTATCCTGCCTTGCTAAATCGCAGAAGCCAGTGTAGGGTCTTCATGCTAAGTGGCATGTCTGAGCTGTCAGTGTGCTTTTTGTAATACATATAAAAGAATGCAAGCCCCTAGGTTATATTAATGCTGCACTTGACAGTGATATTGAAGTCTTTGAAAGTCCTAGACTGATATTCTGACATAGAAATATTTGTGCACAGAGAGGTGCAAAAGGAAGATTTGGAGAGGCATTGTAGACCTGGTGACCTGGATGCTCACATTTAGAGGAAAAGCAAATCTACCTGTCCTTTGTGGCTGCGCCTGGGGAATACTGGCTGGCACCTTGGAAGCCTGGATCTCTGGGTGAACTCGAGCTCCCTGAGGGAGCACATACAGCCTTTCTCCACCCTAAAAACTGGAGATTTAAAAATACTGGTTTTGCTTTGAAGGCTGATCTGGAGAAATCAAATATGGACACGTTTTCTGATGAGGCTGGGCTATCTCAGTTATAGAGATAGTCACTTCCCCGTCTTGAAGCATGCGTCAAGGGCCAAGAAGGTAAAGGCATTGAGTTTTATGATAGTGGAGAAGCAGATCCACAGTGCAGGAGGTGCTTGGGTGTTTTCACAAATGTGGACAGAGCTCCGGTGTGTGACGTGGAAACCAAACCATGCCATAGATCTATGCATGTGAAATGACTTTATGTAGGTGTCAAGGCTTTAAAAACATCAAGTCACAGAGTTCACAGGAAACCCAATATGCATTTAAACATGTGGTACATAAAATGTTTATTAACTTGCCCAAGTGAGCAGGTTTAAGGAGCATTCCCACAGAGATGGAAATATAGACCTCAGTAGTGTTTTGCCATTAAAATTAGGTTCTAGACCTTAAGCTGATTTTCAGATCATAGACACAAGCCAGCTATTTCCTCTTCTTCACGTCTGCTGTACCCCAACATGTTTTCCTGAGATCAACAACAGGATATATTTTGGTAACACGGCCAGTTCTCAGGCACTTGATGCTATGATGGGTAAACCCTCCATTTGCCCTTTGGTGGCTGGCTGGATACTGCAATTTTTTTCCACAGTCAACTTGACCCAGATCATCTTCTCCACACATTTAAGATAAATTTCTCATCTTGAAACAGCACCACAGAGAAGGGTGGGATGGATATTAATTCTGTTGAAAACTTGGCTGCCTTTTTTCAATCAGATTTGGGAGATGCAGTTACAATGACAAGAGGAATTTTTAAATCAATGGTTTGCAAGTTTTAAAATTGATCTCAAACAATAAAAGGACAAAGAGATAAGCTCTTTGGAACCCATGTATTTGTTTGATTGCCAAAAACCACATTAAGTATTGTGTGATGTAAAAGAAAGAGAGACAGACAGACAGACAGACAGAACAAGGAAATAATCTAAGAAATGGGAAAAGAGTTATTTTTCATCAAAATATAAACTCTTCCTTCTCTTCCAGGAAACCCACATGTAAATAATAATAGCTCTCATGCTTTTATTTTTCAATTGGCTCTTACTTATCAGGAATATACTTGGATAGAGGGAGAATAAAGCATACTCTGTCTATTGAACAAAAATGGCTTTGTTATTTTTATTATAATGTCAGGCTCACCATTAAAATGCATTTCAGTATCAATTTAGAAATAAATTTAATTTAAATTAAGAAAACACTATGACACTGAAGAAAATAAACATTGTATTAGAAAAAAAATATACCTCCAGGCCCCCAGCCTATGCACATACTGCTATAACCACTGGCACCACACTGTACTAAGTGTTCTGAAACTTGTTTTTTATCATTAATAATATATCATAGACATCTTTTCATTTTTTATGTGTGTGTGTGTGTGTGTGTGTGTGTGTGTGTATTTGTGCTAGGGATTAATTGAATTCAGGCCCTGGCACATGCTAAGCTAGTGCTCTCCCAACTGAGCTACATCCCCAGCTGCAGAGGTGAATTCTGTAAGGGCTGCATAATATGGAACTACAAAACTTCCTTTAACTAGATCTGATTGGTGGACATGGAGTGTGTGTTCACTGTTTGCTACTGAAAGTGTCTGTGAACAAGATGGAAGCATAGTGTGAATGGTCAGGAGAAGCAGGGAGAAAGTGAGGCACAGTGGCAGGTCCCTACAGTCCAGTTACTTGGGAGGCTGAGGCAGGAGGATCACTTGAGCCCAAGAGTTCAAGACCACCTGGCAATATACCAGGACCCCATCTCAAACAAAATAAAATGAAGCCTGGATTCCTTTATTAATTTTAACTGATTTTTAAAAAAAATTTAGTTGTAAATGGACTCAATACCTTTATTTTATTTAGTTATTTTTATGTGGTGCTGAGGATCGAACCCAGTGCCTCACATGTGCCAAGCGAGCACTCTACCCCTGAGCCACAACCCCAGCCCTGAAGCCGGGATTCTGAAATCAGATTGCTTTGTTTCAAGTCTGAGTTCAACCTCTCATCAACGACATAATCTCGGTTAGTTTGCTTCACCTCTCTAGGCCTCATCTGTACAAATAGAGTAAAAACAAGACCTTCCTCATGGGTTGCTGTTAACTTAGAAAGGCACCTACTACACCAAATATATACAATAGCACATGGTATGCAAGATCTCTACACAGCAGACTGAGAAAATCCAAAGATATAAAGAAAGGAATGCCCTACACTCAGGCACTGGAATATTCAATATTGCAAAAGCTGCCAATTCTCCATGATGATCTGCAGATTCAATTTAATCCATAGCACTCTAGCATTGGGGAAAATAACAAGATGATTCCAAAATTTATATGAAGTACAGAAGGCCAAGAATAGCAAAGGTAATTTTGAAGAACGAAGTTGGAGATCTTCACTACCTGACATCAATACTTGTTATGAGGTTCCAGTAAAGAGGACAATAGTATTGGCATGAAGATAGGTAAATAGATCAACAGAGGAGAGTACCGAAGGTCTAGAGAGAGGATAAACAGACATCTGACATATGACCATGTTAATGCTTCAGTAAGTAGATAAAGGATGATCCTTTCAGTGATGGTACCTTGTAAATTGGGTATTCATGCAGAACAAAAATGAATTACAAAACCAATTCCAAGGAGACTACAGATATAAGTAAGAAAAGAAAAATATTTAAATTCTGAAATATAAAATAAAAGAATATCTTCATGAACTTGTGGTAAGTAAAAAATCTCTTAAACAGAACACAGAAAGTTGCGACCATAAGGTAAAGATTGATAAATTAGGTTACATTAAAGTTAAAAATACATGTTTACCAAAATATGCTACCAAAAGACAGGTTTGGTGGTAACATGTCTGTAATTTAGTGACTCAGGGGGCTGAGGCAGGAGGATTGCAAGTTTGAGGTCAGCCTTAGCAACTTAGTGAGAAGCTGTCTCAAAATGAAGAAGAAATAAAAAGATCTGGGGAGGTAGCTCAGTGACTGAGCTACACCTGGGTTGAATCCCCAGTACCACCAAAAAGAAAAAGAAAAAAGATACTTCAAAAGAATGAAAAGGAAAGCCACAGAATGAGAAAAGAAACTCACAATGCATGTATCAAACCAACGACTGACCAAGGAATCAGTAAGAAAAAGATAGTAAAAAAATTCATAAAAGACAAATAAGTACCCCCAAAAGAGGACATCCAAATGGCCAATAAACACACAAAAAGGGACTGAATGTCATTTTTCAGAGAGATCAAAACCAAATGCAATACTGACCTACCCACTGGAATGGCTAAAATGAGTGACATTAAGAGGTACCGACAAGGATGTGGAGAGCTGGCAATTCTCGCCTGTGTAAAATGGCACAATTCTTGGAAAACACAATGGTGGGCACAAAAGCTGAACATCTCCAAGCCTTATGGCGTGGTCTGTGTTTACACTCAAGAGCACAACATACATATTTGCTCTAAAAGGCATAAAAAACACAGTTTAGAGTGTCACTGCTTATCAACCAGAAACGCCACAAACCTTGCACCAGTGATGGAAAGAACACAGGCTGGGATAGTCACGTAATTGCATATTATACAGTAAAGGTTAATTAAGTTGTATACACCAGACTGGTTGAATTTCATAAACTTAACAGGAAGCCAAAGAAACCCAGTGCAGAAGAAAGCACACCATAGGATTCTGTTCACCTGAAATCCAACTAATCAATGGTGCCAGGGATCTGGGGAGTGGATACCATTAGGGAGATGCGGGGTAGAGGGCATGGGAGGGCTTCTGAGGTGTGAAGATGCTCTATTTCCTAGCATGGGTGCTGCTTACTGTATGCACTCACTTTCTTGAAAATTAATGGAGCTGCACATTTATAATTTGTATACATTTTCTACATGTGCTATACATCAATACAATCTTTCTAGATTTTTAAAATTTTTCTTATTTTGAACCCAAAACCAGGGACCCTAGGATTGAACCCCACATTTCTTGTCCTCTAATAACAAAAACAAGAGTCCTCTAGTAAAATATTCTCTTACACACCCAGATCCAAGAACCAGGTAGCAGAGTCTGTGTTCATGACATTCTCAAGTCTACTGGGGATTGTGGAACTTCCTTCTCCATCTCTGGCCACAATATGATCCCATTACTTAAAGGGAAAGCATGGAGTAGCATGTCTTGGGAAACTCTCACCAGGAGTCC
The DNA here is from genome assembly GCA_004024805.1 of Geosciurus inauris. NCBI lineage: Eukaryota > Metazoa > Chordata > Mammalia > Rodentia > Sciuridae > Geosciurus > Geosciurus inauris. The sequence goes on along the minus strand of PVHX01000336.1, from coordinate 28,008 downwards.
CCTCTCCCCTAGGAACGCCAAAGTCCCATGCTGCTGACTCCCGGTGCCAAGATCACTTCTTACTCACTAGCTGCCACACTCTGCTCTTGGAGTCTTAGCAGCACAAGTGAGTTTCCAATGCATTGGATGACACTTCCTGTTACATGTTTTACAAGTTAAAATTTATTCTTACTGGTAAAAAAAAATTGTGTTGAAAAAAATATTAGGCATATGATCTCTCTTGGTATCCCATGGCAAGTGTGATATTCAGACTAGAGGCTAAATGTTGTCAAAACTGACTTAATAAAGTGCAAAGAAATGAGAGGGGAAAATAGATTGATCAACAGAGGACAGACAATATTGATTGTAATCCACTCAACATTTATTGTGCACTTACAGCCAAGCAACCTGCTGGGAACTGGGGAGTGCAGGTGGGTATAGAAAGGTAAAAAAATAAAATAAGATTTGTACTCTCAAATGGCACACAATCTCCTGAGACAAACAGACATAAATATAACCAATCATTTACCTATGTCATAGCTTGCACTAAAATGCAATATGACCTAAGGGAATTTGTAAATCTCTTCAGTGTTCTTCAACGTACTGACTGAAACAGAAATATTTGTATTTAACATTAAAAGAAACAAAGACCAGCCAGGCACAGTAGTGCACACCTGCAATCCCAGCAACTCTGGAGGCTGAGGCCGGAGGATCACAAGCTCAAGGCCAGTCTCAGCAACTTAGCAAAGCCCTGTCTCAAAAACAAAACAAAGCAAAATAAACCTTTAAAAACCTTTGAAAGGCTGGGGATGTGGCTCAGTAGTAGAATACTGGCCTACTGTGTGCAAGGTCTTGAGTTCCATCCCCAGCACCAAAAATGAAAAAAAAAAAACAAAAACAAACCACAAGTGCATGCCAATATTTTCCTGAATTGAGCACTAGGGCAGAAATGTGTTTATATAGTTTTGCAAGGAGTCAAAGAAGTGAATCTTTTTAGAAATGATGTAAATATTATGTTTTGGCTAAGACTGAGTACAGTATTCTGTTCTTAGCATTTTAATTAAATATAATACAAACCAATGAAAGGTCAGATTCATTTTACAAAAATTAAATTCACTAATTTTGAAGACAGTGCTTCTTCCATCAAGAGAAGCATAGGAGTGTAGGTTTTATAGAAACATTTCATCCTTCGATGAAGCTGCCACACATTGTGCAATCCAAAAAGCGAGTGCTTTAATAAAAGAAAGAAACACTCGAGAAGGAAAAGTGGGAGGAAGGAAGGAAACAGAGGTTTCTATGAAAGGTTTAACCAATCCCTTATTCTCAATTATTTTACCACTAACCGGGCCTCACCTAGGAATAGAAGTATAAAACACAGCTGTGCCAGACTTCAGATCTGTGCTTTCTCCTTGAATGTGGTGATTTAAAAAAAAAAAAAATTTTTGTTGCCAATGGACACCTTTATTTTAATTATATGTGGTGCTGAGAATCAAACCCATCACCTCACACATGCCAGGCAAGCACTCCACCATGGAGCCACAACCTTAACCTGAATGTGGTGACTTTTTATTTGGGAAAATTTGATGCAGTTTCAACACAACCCATACTTTAAGCATATGCCCAAGCTCCCTCTGCCAATCTGGATCTCAAGTGGGTCATTCACACGGAGATAAGCTACCTGCTTCCTAACAGCCACCTGCCTGTCTGTCTCAGCCTCTCTCTCTGCAGCTGGAGGCCTCAGCTGCTGGCAGCCCAGCCTGAGGCCTACTACCCAGGTACCTTTCAACCCTCCTGGGTTCAGGGCCCATTTGGGATCCTGTGCATCCTATGCTTTCAGAACAGAAGGAAATCGTGCCCCACTTGTGGCTTTTTGTACAATGTTGGGACAGGAGATTAAAAATTAATTTGTCAGCCGGGCGTGGAGGCACATGCCTATAATCCCAGTGGCTCTGGAGGCTGAGACAGGAGGATCTGGAGTTCAAATCCAGCCTTAGCAATGGGGAGGCACTAAGCAAATCAGTGAGACCTTGTCTCTAAATAAAATATAAAATAGGGCTGGGGATGTGACTCAGTGGTTGAGTATCCCTGAGTTCAATCCTTGGTACTCTAAAAATAATAATAATAATAATTTGTCTGTTTGTTGCTGAGAATACATATCACAGATAGTTTTTGTGGGAAATTATACTAAGCCCTAATTTTGATTTGGTTAATATGGAAGCATAAAATGCCTTCAACTTCCCTTCACATCATCCCTGACAATGGCCATCTCTACTTCTCCTATAGTGGTTAACTAATAATGATTTTATTTTGTCTTAAAAAAATAAAAAACCCAAACCAAACAAAAACTAAAAACAAGAGAGGTTGAATGTTTTGCCACGAATGAGTACTTATTACTTTAGAAACCAGAAATAATTCTCTATTTTTACACCTCTCCAGGGTAAAGAGAAGCAATGGCATCCTAATAACATGGTGACTGATGTTCTGAAGTCCCTTTTTATTCTCGGTAAGGAACTCATCCAACAGGGGAAAGCAGAAAGTACAACCTCAAAGGGTGTGATTCATTTCACAAAAGCCCCTTTCCTCTTATGAAGTAAGGCATTTGAAAGTAAATTCTTTTTTTTTTTTTTAAAGTGGTTCCAAACAACTTGAAGAACACAACAAAAACACTGTCGTCCAAAGCCAGAATGGAGTTTTGTATAGTTTGCAGATAATTTAATATTTGAGAAGCTTTTTCAACGTTCTCCAACTCCAACCAAAGCTAAAGAGATACATAGGGGGAAAAAATACAAATGAGTAAGCAAATAAAACCTAATATCTACATAATTATCCACAGATCAAACGATGTAGGGACCATGAAACGGGGCCATCGCTGCCGGTTCAAGTCAAAACAATGGAAGAAACACCATTTGTTCCTGTTTCTCATATCCAATGACCTAACAATAGAAATGCTTGTGAATTTCACTATCAAGATATTTAGAATGATTGCTTTATCAGTCACAGGATTTAAAGTTGGTTCTGTGTAGTCAAATAGGGTATTGCAATTATAGTGTGGACTACATTTTTGAGTTCCTGTCATCCTTCTTCTCCCACAAACACAAACACAGACATAATACCATGCCCAGCTTTTGAGCCTTAAATGCCCTGACGTAGAAGCAGAAAGTATATCCGTGGGGCTTTGCCCGCCCTCTTCTTCTGATAACTGGAGGTACTTTATTTTGTGGAACTTCTCATCCTGTATGCCAACCCCAACCCTACCCTTTGCTGGTAATCACAGCCCCTGACCCAACATATTGGCTCCTGACCCTGTGGCCTAATCACAGCCCTGGGAGCCCTTGGTCAGCCATTGTGCAGCAATAGAGTCCTTATGCAATTAGAGATCTTTCCTGAAGCTCCCTTGACTGGAGTCCTTTCAGATGTGAAAGAGAAAGAATTTAAGCTCAGGGCTCCTTGGGTCTAGCCTCAAGGAGAAGAGGAGCCCCAGAGCATGACCCACCTGTGGAGATGTAGTGATAAGTTTTGTGCAAGAGGGAGTGGTGGGTCCAGTGGGACCCTGGGACCACTCTCCCAGTGGACTCCTGAACCTCTGACCTTCTTACACTGTGGTTATAAAGACCAATAAATTTACTTTTAGGCTGAAAATAGTTTGAGTTGGTATCTGCTATTGGCATTCAAACAGCCCTGATTCGTGCAGATGGTGATGACTTGATGTTTGTACATTTATGGGGCTCTTTGCCATCCCTGTTCTCAGGACACTCACTGCCTTTGCACCCCACAAGGTGGTTCCCAGGGTCCCTTTTATGCTCTGTGACCCTGTGTGCCTAACAAGGCTAACTGGTCCAAAGGGTAGTGACAGATAATCCAAAGTCTCACCTCCGTACATTAGAGAGAAGAATCGGCAGCCAGGATATGTGACTGGTGGTACTACGGAGGGAAGACAGGACAGTCCTCAGAGCTACCTTGCTTCTCCTCCTTCCTGAGGCAGAGTGCTTTGATCTAGCTGCCTTGAATTCCCTGAGCTCACCAAAAGAACAGGAAGCTGTACACCAAAAAAAATTGATTCTGCAAATCAGAGGATCACTGCAATGCCGTTTCCCTGCAGGGAATAGGAGGCTTCACTGCAAACTGACTTAAGTAACCAGGAAACGTTGCTTCACCTTGCATGGTGAGCCCAGAAGAGGGGTGGCCCAGGGTGGCCCAGTTAGCAGCTGGGGATGTCCTCACAGCCCTGTGCCTTACACTGCATGTGTTGCCATAACAGGGCTGAATTCTTTCAAAGGCCGATTTCCCAAAGGGCCCCAAATGGCTGCCAGTCACACAGAGCTGTTTCATCACACACAGCCAGCAGGAGACAGAGACGCTTCTGCTCCACGATCAAACAGCACAGTCAGATTTGGAAACAATATCTTGGCAGTGGTGTGCGACCAGCTTTGAGGCGTATTTGGGAGTTGGACTGGACAACTTGGTGACTAGTAGGTTGCAGAAGTGTGGGAAGGGAGGGGTCTTGCCCATGTTTCTTTCTTTCCTTTCCCGTTTTTTTATTTTGTTGTTTTGTTTCGGAACCCGGGATTGACCCCAGGGATGCTTTGCCACTGAGCCACATCTTCAGCCGTTTTAATTTTTTTTTGTTGCTTTGTTTTGAGGCAGGGTCTCACTGAGTTGCTTAGGACCTCGTTAAGTTGCTGAGGCTGGTCTAGAACTTGCAAAACTCCTGCCTCAGCCTCCTGAGACCCTGGGGTTACAGGTGTGTGTCACCGCACCCAGCTTGCCCATCTTTCTGTCATGGGAACCTCAGTTGACAGAGATGCCCTCCCCTTCAGTGGGGCCAGAGCTAGTCAGAGGAGGTTGGTGACCAAAAGCCTTGAGGTTGACAGTAAAGTGTTTGCATCTCACAAGGAGTAGTCATACTGGGTGAGATAAGCAAATTGCTTCTCTCAATGAACTGCTGTTTTTGTTTACACACAGAAGACCACGTATACAAAGCAAGTAGCCACTTCATGACACTTCAGGGCCCCAAGCAGCAGAGCCTGGTGTGATCAGGGGTCAGTGGAGTTCCTGACATAGACTCCGTGGGTAGGTGCCACACAGCTGCCTCTACCTTCCAACCCACTTTGGCTCAGGTGCGCGCCCACGCCTGGTGCTACAGGATTCTTCATGAGTCCAGTCAATGGCTGTCAATCGACCAGCTGTCAATTGACACGTCAAGATCGACCAGGGAGATGTAAAAAAAAACACCATAGTTCAGGACCTACTTCCTGAGCTTAAGTTTTAAATGAAGAAGAGACATTTTACTCTAAATAAAAATATACATGACTGGTTGATTTCGCTTAGTGTAGAGGATGTCTCCAAGGTTTATCCATGTTGCAGCACATGTCAGAATTTCCGTCCTTTTTAAGACCGAATAATATCCCACTGGACATATGCACCACATTTTGTTTCTTGAGTTTCTTCCCCTTTGGGGCTATTGTAAATAATACTACTGTGAATGTGGGTTTACAAATAATGCCAGAGACAACGAGTTACCAAGCCAGAAGAAAGACAATCAAATGTCGCCGGAGGTATTTTGGAGAGCTTTCGGTGGGCTCTGAACAGACAGCGAGGGTTGAGGGCATTAGATGTGGCAGTTTCTGGAAACTTGAAGAAGCCCAGGGAAGAGGCGTGTTACCTTAGCTGACTCAAGCCAGCTGTTCTGTGCTCAGGACAGCACCTGTCATGTCAAGTTAGCAGTAGTTTGCACATCTGCCTCCACCCAGAGACTTGGCAATGAGGGAGGGTGGGGTGGCTTTGTGGACCTCAGCATCTCTTGGATGTAGCCCCACGCCTCCCGTGGCGCCCATAGGAGATTAGGTTGCTGCTGGATAAAGTAGACTACGAGTCTCTAATCCACCTCTGTAGCACTATTAAAACCTAACATTCCCTTCCTCTGCCTGGCATCATGTCCCACGGTTCCCTGAGCCACACGCTTGTCCTGTAGCCTGACTACTGGCCCAAGGCTCAGTCAAGATTCAAGATCTTTATAAAACAAAATTATGAATGGTAAAGGAGCCGTGGACCCCCACAGCGGGACAGGATAGGGGTGGGGTGCCACGACCCCTTGTGCCAGTCTCCTCTGGGAGAGATCCCCCAGCGTGTCTGTACCCATTCCTGCATGTCCTTCACCCCGCAAATATCTGCGTCTCCATCTCCACAACCCACTTTAAAAAGAAAACAACAAAGCTGCATTTTCATGGAGGTGGGTTTTGTGTGTCCTTTATTCCCTTCTGTGGCTCCACACGCTTCTGTTGACTTTGGTTTTCATTTTCAACTGAGTGTCCAAGATCACTTTTTAGGAAAACCTATGGAAATTCAAAAGCAGACATGCAGATAAACGCCAATCACTTAGAGAGTTCTCCTTATTTCCACACTGAAGTCCACAAACGTGTTTGGAGAGAACCTCTATGTAATGCAGAGCAGTAGTGTAGCAAGTTAAGAATGCTCTGCTCCCTCCTCCCCTTGTCTCAGAAGCCACCATATACAGTGGGATAGGGACAGCAAGGGCGTGCCTCGGCGAGGAGAATAATAAGACTCTCCCTTGGTTGCTCCCTGAGTTTCCAGGAGTTGAGCTTCCCTTTCACCTAAGTGGTAAGCTAGCAGGGGCCTCGATGGGGGAGGCCAGGGAGGCTGGAGCATGAGGACGCAGGTCAGATCTTGAAGATCTTGTCTTTACTCCTGGTTTGAATATTTTGCTCATACATATTTTTGGTATTCAATTCGATTTTTTAAAAATACTGGATTAAAATCATTTATGTTGATCGCTGAGTCGTCGGCACACATTCACCTTTCCTTCCTCACTTGCCTCCTTGGAGGCCTGGCCCTGACTCCAGCTGCTGTCACCGCCTCCCTCTGCACTTTCCCATGCTACCCCACCCCCACCCTGCGTTTCCCATGATCACCCACACCTGGCACAGGGGAGGGAAGCAGGGAAGCCAGGCACGTGGCCTTCCCCTCCCAGATCTTTCGGTAATGTCATCTTGAGGCTTCTCATTGAGATATGCATGAGAAGCAAGGGCCCATTTCTTTTAAAAGAATTTTTCCTGTGCCGAGGATGTTGACAAACAGTGCCCCTGAGATAAACCATGACCCGCTTTATGCTGTGGAACTTCCAAGCAGCTGGCTGGTGCATGAGACATTTGAATTCTCAAGTAATTTAACTGTGCTGACCGTAGCAGCCCTGGGAAAATTCCTAAGAGAGTGAAAAGGTGGGCAATCTTTTCAATGCAGATGTGTCTCCCTGCTCCCACCCCCACTTCCCAGCCTAAAACTATGGAAAGACGTGAGGTTCTAGCCTCCTCTGCCTGCTGCTCACCCTGCAAAGAGCAGCAGAGACTCCTGTATTTCAGGCACACATCATGAGTACCTAAGTGGGAACTGTACTGCTCCCTCACATCCTTGACTCTGGATGTCTGATCTGCGTAGCTGGTGCATCAGCAGTAAAGCAATGTGGAAAAATGACCCCGGTCCCCCTTGCCACCCTAGCCATCCTAGCCGGTCTTCAAAGTCTTGAAGATCTAGTCCACCTTTGTCTCATTGATGTTATCTTAATATGCCATTACTATTATTAGGCATGCACGCACCCTGATGTACGATCAAGTCATTGATCTGATGAGAAATATAATTACATAGCAAATGCTTGTCTATATAAGCAGTGTCAGAACACAGTAACATACTGAAACAGTCAGGGCAAGACCTGACCGTGCAGCCTTACCAGGACCGTGTGCATCCCAGTGTAGAGCCTGCTAAGACACACCAAGCCGGAGAACACCACAGCCATTGACAGTCCCAAAGCAAAAGGATACTGTGGGGGGTGGAGCAGAAAAGGAAATTAGATCATGCTCAGACGTGGGATTTGATGTTGTAGGTGGCAATAGGATTCACTATGCCACAACTGCTGGTCAGAATCATATATTGCCTAGACCAGCAATCCAACTATCTTAAGGCATTTTAAAAACAGGGAAACAGAAGGGAGAGAAGAGTTAGGAAGTTTCTCAACATATAAACATGCGAATAATGCAGACTAGGACTTGGTTTTAAGACTCATGGCCACAACTACTGTGCTGGCATTTTAACTGGAGTGAATAACTATCTATCTATCTATCTATCTATCTATCTATCTATCTATCTATCTATCTATCTATCTATCTTTCTATGTATTTGTTTATCCATCTATTTATTTTTGGTACTAGGGACTGAACTCAGAGGCACTTTACTACTGAACTACATCCCCAGCCCTTTTTATTTTTTATTTTGAAGCAGTATCTCACTAAGTTGCTTAGAGCCTTGCTAATTTGCTGAGGCTTGCATGATCTTCCTGCCTTAGCCTCCCTAGTTGCTGTGATTAAAGGCGTGCACCACCATACCGGGCTGGAGTAAATAACTTTTATTTTTAACTACTCTGAAATGAAAACTTGAGCAATATACAATTTGACCATGACCCAAGGCAAATATAGTCTGAAAGGCCCAGCCAGGCAGCCAGAAATCAGAGCAGTAGTCCAGATTCTGTTAAACCTCAGCATTTGCTGGTGGGCAGTCAGAGAAATCTAGCTAACACTGGATCATATGAGGGAGACTCAGACCCTTATAATATATTAATCTTTGAAAATTAAATAGAAGCCAGGCATGGGTTGTAATCCCAGCGGCTTGGGAGGCTGAGGCAGCAGGATCACGAATTCAAAGCCAGTCTCAGCAACAGTGAGGTGCTAAGCAACTCAGTGAGACCCTGTCTCTATATAAAATACAAAATAGGGCTGGGGATGTGGCTCAGTGGTTGGGTGCCCCTGAGTTCAATCCCTGGTAACCCCCCCCCCAAAAAAAAATTAAATAGAAAGGAAATGCACAATCCATGGGTTTTCAGGCCTTATGAAAACCAGTACATCATGTGAGCTGAAAAGAACTTTTAAGAAGGACTAGGTGGCTTTAAACATGAGTGTTTAAGCCATTGGTTGTTGCTGTTTTGTCATTCTTCTGTCCCTGCAGCCAGCCTCTCCTCGCTGCTTTTTTCCCCAAGTAACATGAGCATGTTCACAGACCTCTCTGGATTCCGTGCAGCCCCAGGGAGGCTGGTGCTGGGCTCACCACATCCTCCTGGGACAGCTGACATTGGGTACAATGTAGATCAGAAGTCTGAATAAGCTAATTCAGACAGTATTGGGGAGCTCAGACATCTTTTGATCCTGGCATGACCTTGGAGTAAGTTATGACAAATGATTATATGACGGTCCCTTTCCCCTTTAGAAACCAAGTTCTAAACCCAGGTGGCCTGATAGAAGCTGTAGGGTCAGTGGGGGATCCTAACTTCTGTTTCTGCATAACCCCCAGTGTGGAATATCTCTGATTCTCAGAGGTAAAGGGAGGAGGGTGAAACAATAGTGCTATTTACCTATAAGACTGCTAGATTGAATGAAATCTAAAATTTCCAATAGCTAAAAGGTAAAATTTATTAAACACAAAATTAAAGCAGTATATCTCAAGCAGAAGACAAAATAAACCACCTTCATTAGAGTTTTAATATAATTGTTAAAAGGTCTTGTTATAATTGGGATCTAAGCAGATATTAAGTGAAATTCTCCTGTTTTCAAGATTTATCAATCTCCTGTCATTTAGACAGTTCTAAAATAATCAGAGTCATTCCTTCTAGTGGCTGAGCCCTAAGCAGAGGCAGAAGCATCCTCAGAGGGTAATTTGAGCACAGACTCTTTTCAGCCCCAGGCCCTGGGGAGTCTGGCAGAGGGATTTGGTGGAATCATCTCTGCCCTGGAGGATGGTTTACAAGGATCATAAACTCTTTGTGTCTGAGGTGAACGGAGAATGAGAACACTGACTGATTCAAGTCTGCCCAGGCAGGCAAGCTGGGGTAACAGTTCCTGGGAGAAGATGAAGCATGCTAGTTGCCTGGATGGCCGTGTTATGCCTGTTGTTTGGGTGTGGTTATTAACGGTGCCTACTTGCACTCTTGGGCACAAACTGATATGTGTGCTAAATTATATGATCACTTTATTTATGAGAAAACTATTACCAATAGCTCAACAGGTTTCAGTTCCCATTGGTCTTTATCCCATAAACCTTAAAGTTCTTTAAAGCAACTTTAAGAGAAAATTTTGAAGTACACCTCTGTTTGCTGCCTCATTATATGGGTGTCATTGGACTGGGATAAGGTGTGGGAAGGGGAATCAGGCCTCCTTACCTGGTATCTATCCATGGTGGAGATAAGGAGTGTGAAGGAGATGGCGGTGGCTGCCATGGCGTGGGTGGATGGCATTCCAAATTCTGCAATCACTCTCTTCTCCAGTTTCACAACAGGAGGCGAGGAGGGTCGGGGCCACTTCAAGATATCCTTGGTCACCTGACCAACATACATCACCAACTGTAAAACCAAAGGACTGACGTAAGTCCAATCAAATACAGAAAATAAATGAATTTCTTAATGGTATAGTTTTATTTGGGGGTTCCCAGTTGGTTGGCTTAAGTCTCCCTTCTCCCTTGACCGGTCTTATTGGGCAAGTCTTATAGGATAACATTTTAGCTGCTAAAAAGGGATAGGCCTTCTGGATTCCACAAGACCACTGAGCAACCCAATAGGACATTAAAGCAAAGATTATTTATTTTAATCACATATCTAACAAATACTTTCATAGCTTGGATATATGTTTGACACTGTTCTAAGAATTGTAACTGTGTTAGTTAACTTATTCCAATAATACCAGTAGCCCAATATTACAGATGAATAAACCATTGCATGATTGTTCACAGGCACAAAGTCCATGCAGGAACAGGAATCTGAATCCAGAAGTCTGCCTTTAGAGTGTGCTTTAAACTACCACATGATGGTACCTCCACCCCCAGGTTGGTCCTAGGTTAAAGACAGTCTAATGCACAGATTGGGCACCCTGCTTTCAAGCTTTAGCAACAAAAGTGATAGATCTTATGGAACACTTAATACATTTTTTGAATGCCACTGTTCCTCCCAATGAATGTAGCTGACATACTGGATTTAACTTCATTCAGAAATCAGAATCACCAACTGAGCGCAGTGGCCCACACCTGTAATCCCAGCACTTTGGGAGGCTGAGACTGGAGAATCGCGAGTTCAAAGCCAGCTTCAGCAAAGGTGAGGCACTAAGCAACTCAGTGAGATCCTGTCTCTAAATAAAACACAAAATGGGGCTGGGGATGTGGCTTAGTGGTTGAGTACCCCTGAGTTCAATCCCTGGTATCAAGAAAAAAGAAAAAAGAAATCAGAAGCACCAGTGAAATAAATGGCATGAGATTTCAAACCTAGAGTAAAGACAAGTCAATCTGGAGTTTGTTCAAATGCTTTTTTTACATGAGGCCATTATTGAAGAAATCTGTCTTCCTCCATTATTTTTTTTTAAAGTGGAAGATAGCTGGACACTGTAGCGCATACCAGAGGCCAAGACAGAAGGATTGCAAGTTTGAGGCCAGCCTGGGCAACTTAGAGAGATCCTAACTTGAAACTTAAAAGATAAAAAATAAATGCAAAGGTGTGGACATGTAGCTCAGTAGTAGAACGTCCCTGGGTTCCATCCCCAGCACTGGAAAAATAATAAATAAATAGAGTGAGCAGAAGATAAAAATCTGGATTTGACAGTTAGACTCTCCAAAAACGAATGGGACTATTATAACAACAGACGCGTTTGTCTAAGAATTTTCAGGACAATTTCCCCACGGAGAGAGGAGAGCAGCGCCGTTCTGGATCTACCTTGACAATTCCATGCATGGACTGAGGGCACCCCTACCCCGGGGGTCTGTCTTAAATGCAGACTCTCAGGGCCGTCTCCAGACCATCTCCACAGGCTCCCAGGGGATCTGCGTGCACAGAACATGAGTGGCGCTCTCCCTAGTGCTCCAGCTCAGGTCACAGTTGTGGCTTTAATCGTAAACCTTCTCCACTTACTGTGACTGCACTGATACCACGAAGACGTGATTTAGCTTGTGATGGATGGAATTACCTTGCTAACAAAACCACTACGGAGAACCATTTCGAAACAGCTTGGACTGCTCAGCCAGATTGCTCAAGAAGTTCTCACCCCTGCTTTCTTCCAATTCCTCGGTTGTCAGTTCATTCCTCGCATCACTCCAGCGGTGCAGGATGCCCCTAGGGGGCGCTGCTGTGTGTCCGTGCTCCCTCCTCCTGGACCCGGGTTACCAAACCCCAGCCACTGCCCGGACACAACAGGCCAGATCCATCGACTTTCCAGCCACAGCGACAACTATGCATTCCATCGCTGTGATTTCCAATCGGACTTTGAAACTTAACCTCTTTACTGTCCCTCATTACCAGGCAGGGCTGCCTGGAGACCAGCTCTCTGGGTTTCCACCTCCCTCCTGCGAACCTGTAAAACCACCTCCAACTGCCTATCGTCTGGGGAATGGAAAATCGTGCACGGATTTCTGACGCGCAAGAACTTCTCAGAAGCTGCTTGAAATGTATTTCTCAACTCTTCCCCTTCCTCGCCACCAATATAAACAGCGTATTATAGGCGTAGTGACTAATTCTGGTTCACTGGAAAATACTGAAAACCTTTAGAGACAGGAAACCTTAAAACCAAAAGGGAAGACTGATCAGGTAAACTTTATTCAGACCAACTTTCATTTTTTCGAAGTTCACGAGTTCCTTTGACTTCATTTATATTTTGCCTTCTGTGTTCGAAGGATGTTTTAAAAAATTAGGACAGTAGTTCATTTTAAAACATTGCTATGACTCACATATTGTTTCTGATTGGTAAATTTCAAATAACAATGACTGTAAGAACAGCTCTGTTCATGTTATTTATTTTCTTATTTAACACTTTTGGGGATGGAACCTGGGGTGCTCTACCACTGAGCTAAATCTTCAGCTCCTTTTTAAAAATTATTTTTTATTTTGAGACAAGGTCTCACTAAATTGCCCGGGCTGGCCTCAAACTGACAATCCTCCTGCTTCACCCTCCCCAGTGGCTGGGATTACAGGTGTGTACCACTATGCATGGCCAGTTTTCTTCAAATAAGAGAAAATGGAGCTACATTTTTTAAGTGTCAGGGAAATAGCACTACTCCTGAGATATTCAGTCTGTCTCTGAACGTGGCCATTGGTGACAGTGAACCTATCATGTGCCAAACCCTGTGTTACATCCCCATCCTTCCATAGGGAAAACAGCCGCACAGAGGACTTCGTCAAAATGCAAAAAAGTTTTGAAAAAAATTATCCACAGAATTTTCTGGGTACATGCTGTACTTTGGATTTGGAATGTCCTCCAAAGGCCCGTGTGTTGAAGGCTTGGTCCTCAACCTGTGGCTCTAGTGGGAGATGATGGAACCTTTATGAGGTGGGGCTTGGTGGGAGGAAATTAGGTCACTGGGGGCATGCCCTAGAAAGGGATATCTGGACCCTGGCCCTTTCCTCTTTGCTTCCTGGTCACCATGAGGTGAGCAGCTTCCTCTATCATATACACTCAACATGATGTTCTGCTTCACCACTGGCCCAAAAGTAATGGAGCCAACTGACCACAGATCGAAACCTCCAGAAGCACAAGCCAGAATAAACCTTTTGTCTTTTTAAGGTGACTATCTTAGGGTTTTTTTTGTTGTTGTTATAGTAACACAAAGAGAACACAGTATGTATATACTGAGAGAGATTTTGGTTCAACCAGGAGGGCCAGGGGCTCTGGGGCTAAGTGTTAAGGGAAGGTTGTTTGACTAAGATGAAGGACAGATAGGGAGGCATCTGAATTGCAAGAACAGCATGAGAGAAGTAATGGTGGGGACAGGTAGTGTTAATTCCCAGCAGGTTAGAAGTGCTAAGGTGGAGCAGGGGCGCACATCACCACGCACCTACTGGAATGACTGAACCGAGCAAGACTGGCCATATCAGAATGGGCTGCGGATGTGGAGCACCGCCACTCCCCTGTGCCACTGGAGGAAATGCAGAATGGTACATCCACCCTGGAGAACAGTTGGGCAGTTTCTTAAAAAGTTAAGCACACACACATCATATGATCCAGGAAGGCTGTTTCTAGATGTTTACCTATGAGCAATGGAAACATATGTCACGTAGACTTGCACTTGAATCTTCCTAGCAGTTTTTCTGTAATAGTCCCAAACTGGAAACAACTTAATTTCCATCAATGGATGAGTGGAATGCTACTTGCAACAAGAAAAGAATGGGCTAGGGCTGGGGTTGTGGCTCAGTGGCAGAGCGCTTGCCTAGCATGTGTGAGGCACTGGGTTCGATTCTCAGCACCACATATAAATAAATAAAGGTCCATCGACAACTAAAAAAATATTAAAAAAAAAAAAAAAAGAATGGGCTACTGACATGTGTTTACAACATAAATGAATTTTCAAAATAATTACATTGAAGGAAGAAGCCAGACTAAAACAGAAAAACAAACAGTACAGACTCAATAATTCCATTTCTATAAAAATCTTGAAAATGCTAACTACCTTCTAGTCACAGAAATCAGAATAACTGTTGCTATGGAGAGGAGACGAAATTACAAACTAGCATGAGGAGGCTTTGGGGTGACATATCTTGATTATGAAAATAATCTCAGGGTAGATACACAAACCAAAATATGCCAAATTGGACATTTTAAATATGAACAAACCTTGTGAATGCACCGAGAATGACAGAATCATATGCTTTAAATGGGTGAATTATATAGTATGTGAATTATACCTCACTAAAGTTATTTATTATGTCTCATTTACATCTCAAAAAATGGTTCAAAGTTTTCCTGAAATGTAAGGAACACATCTGGATGGGGCCTGGTGATAAGAACCATGTTGTGGAAAGGGGACTCTGGCAGAGGCCTGGCCTGCCCTGCCCTGGGTATCTAATAGATCCCTTTGATGCCAGTGGGAGTGTTGGGAGGGAGTCAGTTAAGAAAATATTGCAAAATCAAAGTGTAACACAGGTCAGCTGAAAAAGATTTGAAAAGCATTTTGCTTTTTGTTTTAAGATGGAAGAATGTTGAAGCCAAGTGCGGTGGTGCACATCTGTAATCCCAGCCACTCAGGAGGCTGAGGCAGGAGGACTGTAAGTCTGAGGCAAGCCTCAGCCATTTAGCAAGACCCTCTCTCAAAATAAAAAAAAAATTAAAAAGGGCTGGGGATGTACCTCGGTAGTAGAGCGCCCTGAGTTCAATTCCTAGTAACAACAACAACAAAAAAAGGAAGAATGCTAAACAGCTTTATAAATATATGGAGAATGTGAACTAGGAAGAAATTACATAAATAAGAGAGAGGGAAAAAAAAGAAAGAAACTGATGGCCTGTGGCACCAGGGGTGGTCAGGGGTGCGGAAGTGCCTTTTAGATTGAGAAGAGCTGAGTCACTGGTCCCCACAAGGACCGACCATGTCCTGGGCTCAGGGATCAGAGGCCCCACTGGCATCGAGAGGGGAGGAGGCAGGTGAAGTTTCATCACCTGCCTTTTGATGACGGGACAGTGCTGCTCTATGAAAATGGGTTTTTGTGTGACTCTTGAGTGGTGGGCCAGACATTCACACAGGTGAAAACCCACCTGCAGTCAATCCTGTGAAGTGAGAATCTAACTTTCTTGATGAGTAAAATAGAATGTTGTTCTTAACACGGTTTGAACATACCCTGGAATTTCCAAAACCGTCACCACTGGTGCAAACCGAGGGAAGATTCAGCACTGGTTTATTTGGGACTTTATCAAGAGTTATTCACCATTAGGGACAGTCAGGTCACCAATGCAAACACTGCTGCTGTGTGTCCCCACTCCTGATACAGACAGGCGGGAAGGCTCAAAAGTTCTTCCACCCTGTGAAATGTTCCAGTGTAGACATGCCCCCAAATTACTTACTTTAAAGTGAATTTTATTATAAGACACATTATTTTCTAAAGATTATATATGTAGTTAGGCCACATTACCTATGATGTTGATTTCAAGAGAGGAAAAGGAATATTGCAACAAATTCAGAATATACAGGGAACTCCTTTATAATAAATACTCATCTTCCTTTTTCTAAGTTTAGAAATCCAGACACAAAAGACCACACGTTGTATGATTCCATTTATATGAATGTCCAGAGCAGGCAGCTCCACGGAGACGTGAAACAGAGAAGTTGCCTCCGGCTTGGAGGCCAGAAGTTTGAATCAAGGGGTCAGCAGGACCACACACATTCTGGAGGCCTCCTTTCTTGCCTCTTTCAGGTTCTAGGGGCTATAGGTACTCTTGGACATGTGGCTGTCTCTGCCTGTGGTCACACAGCTGCCTCCTCTCCAGTCTGTCTCAACCTCCTTCTGCCTTTCTCTGTAAGGATGCTTGTCCTTGGATTGGACCCACCTAGATCATCCAGGATGATCTCCAAATCTCAAGATCCTTCATTACATCTGCAAGGACCATTTTAAAAAATGTAGAATGAGGACATATCCTTTGGGAGGCCACCACTCCACTCAGTCCATATTTAGTGAAGGAAGGGCTATGGACCAGGCACTGTGCTAGTTTGGGGAAACACTACGAAGAGCAAGGTAAACAAGAATTTTGTTCTCACAAAGGATATGAATTAGAACATTAGCTAAAGGTAAGCTGGTTTCTTTGAATTTTATTGATTCAGTAAAAGAGCATCATCATGCCTTATTTAAAAAAAAAAAAAACAGAGATTCTGGGTCTGATAGAATTGAAAAGTTTGGCCTAAGAGATTAAAAACCTTACTATAGACGTTCAACACCACATGCCATTAGGAAATTGCAAATTAAAATAACATTTAGATACTGCCACACACTTACGGGAATGTTCAAAATTCATAACACTGGCACCACCAAATGCTGGTGAGGATGCAGAGCAAAGGAACCCTCACTCATCCTGGTCGAAAGCAAAATGGTAAAGACACTTTGGAAGAGATTTGTCAGCATTTTATAAAACCAAACATAAGCTCACCATGTATTCTAGCAATTACACTTCTTGGTATTTATCCGAATGAGTTGCAAGTTTATGTGAGAAAGAAGTGGAGAGAGAGAGAGAGAAACAGGTTGCATGTGAATGTTTATAGCAGTTTTATTCACAGAAGCAACCAAGTTCTTCAGCAGGTGAAAAGATGCGGACGCTGGGACACATTCAAGCAGTGGAACATTATTTGGGCTGAGGTGGAGTGAGCGGCAAGCCATAGAAAGTCATGAAGGGGACTTAAATGCATGTTACTAAGTGAAAGAGTCCAGTCTGAAAGCTACGTGCTGTATGAATCCAACTCCAGCGACCTTCTGGGAAAGGTGAAACTCTGGAGACTGTAGACACATCAGTAGTTGCCAGGGGTCAGGGAGTAGGGATGAATATGAAGCTGTTCTGTATGGGGCTGTGATGATGGACACATGTCATCACACATTTGTCAATACCCGGGGAACATACAACACCGAAAGCGAACCACAATGAAAACCGTGGACTCTGGGTGACCACGTGTCGTGTAGGGTCATCGATCATAACAAATGTACGACTGTGGTGTGGAATGTGGATGGAGGGGAGGTTAAGGGAGCAGAGGGTATACGGGAACTCTACTTTTCACTTTATTTTGTTGTGAACCTAAAACTGTTCTAAAAAATAGTCTATTAAAAAAATTACTGTGACAGAAGAGAACTATTTCTCCTTTTAGTGCTCAGTTCAAGAGCATAATGATTAACTCAGTGTGGCGTGCCCTGGGTGGAGGACTTTGCACCGCATTGTTGATGGGCCCTCCTGCCTAAAGGACCCAATTAAGTTCCATCATCCATCATGTTCCTTTGGGCTCAGGTCCCAAAGGCCTGGCCATAAAAGCAAAAACCCACGAGGAGGCAACACAGGAAGTAATTATAGATCATTAATGCCTCCAGCCAACTGACTGGGTCCCCCTGGTGATGCTGAGGGATGGCAGGGGGGCCTGGTAGATCTTTGTGAAAAGGTGATAACCTATTTTCCTACTTCTACCCTGATTGCAGGATAAATGAAATGCATAGGTGGACAGAAAATCTGGTTCTTTGGAAAGTCTGCGTTGATCTCAGGCAGACAAAGTCTCCCTAGGGAACCAGCTCTGTCACTAGGAAATGCATCTTGATGTCTTGTAGAGGAGTTTCTAGCTCAGGGCTGTCCTGGATGCCTGGGCTCCTAAGGCAGAGAAATAGCACATCTCTCAGCGTGGTGGCCTTTTTCTAGTTATTACGATCTAAAAATGACAACTGTACTGTGTCTAACACATCTCCAAGTAGCAAGGACTTTACTTGTCACATTAGTATAAATAAAATTTTCAAAGTTTAGAAAACAGAAGATCCTTGAAATAACATTATTACTAGTAAAGCCACTGCAGGATTTTTTTTAAAGCAAAGCCACTCGTTCGTTGTTGAGTATGCTGCGGATTGCTGGCCGGCCGGTTTGTCTTCCTTCCCCCATAGAGTTCCCATCCTCCACGGAGTGACACTAAATCCTCTGCAGGACTGGAGGCAGCACCAAGAGGCTCCTTTCAAAGTACATCTATTGCTGCCCCCAACACAGGTTGAAAAACTGACATCACTCTTCCCTCTCCTGACTATACCCGTGGCCTCTCCACCATGGGGGAATCAGCCTGAGATCCACTGTTCACTAGCATGTTATCCCTCATGCCTAATTGGTGGAAAAAAATGTGAACCACTGGAATTTGTAGTCTACCCATGGATTTATTTTTAAAAAGTCAGAAACTAGTTATATCATTCTTTACCCATTGGAGACTATAAAACAATAAAATTTAACCTGAAGACCACAGCTTCCCCATTAGTTTTCCCCATCCTGTTTCTTAATCTATCTAAATTAAACTCTGTCTCCTTCCCAGCTGCTAATATGATGTGTTAACGAGACACCAGATCAGCAACCCTTTCGTTGCCAGGTACACTATACTCAAGAGAATTACAGAAATTGTGCACAAAAGTTCTTAGCATCCTTCTTCTCGGTAGCCAAAAAGTTTCAACAATCCTAATAGCCATCAGCTGATGAATGGATACACAAAATGTGGTCTATCCTTACAACACAATATTATTTGACCATGAAGAGCAATGAAGTACTTGTGCATGTTATAACACGGGTGAACTTCGAAAATAGTATCCTAAGTGAAAGAAGTTAAATACCAAAGGACATATATAGTATAATTCCATTAACAGGAAATGGTGAAGCATAGGTAAATCCAGAGGGACAGAAAGTGAATGAGTGGTCGCTTAACACGGGGAGAGGAGAAATGAGTACTAATGGATATAAGGGTTTCTTGTGCGGGTGAAAAAAATGTTCTAGAATTAAAAAGTCCAGCTTCAAAAATAGACTGAATCACACACTTTAAAAGGGTGGCAGTCATTATAGGTGAATTATATATCCATGAGAAAAACAGAAACTAAACATTGATGGGTCCTGCACTACTCAAAAGAAGAAATACAAATGACCAAGAAATATATGAAAAAACATTCAACATCTTTAGCCACCAGGGAAATGCAAATCAAAACTACACTGAGATTTCATTTCACTCCAGTAAAAATGGCAATCATCAGGAACACAAATAACAATAAATTCTGGCAAAGATGCATTAAAAAAAGGAATGCTTATATACTATGGGTAGAAATATAAATTAGTATAGCCACTATGGAAATCAGTATGGGGATTCTTAAAAAGACTAGAAATGTAACCACTCTAAGACCCAGCTATACCACTCTTTGGAATTTGTCCTAAAGAACTAAAGTCAGCATACTACAGTGGTAGATGCATACCCATGTTGATAGCACAATTTACTATAGGCCAATTTTGGAATCAGCCTAGGTGTCTGTCAACAGATAAATGGATATAGAAAATATAGTATCTATAAACAATGGAGTTTCATTCAGCCATAAAGAAGAGTGAAATTATGCCATTTGTGGGAAAATGGATGGAACTGGAGAACATCATGTTAAGCAAATGAAGTCAGATTCAAAGTCAAATGTTCTCTCTTACATGTGGAAGCTAAGGGGATCTCCTGAAAAGAGAAGGTAGACCAGCAGGATAAAGGAAGGGGAGAGAGAAGGAAGGAGAGCAGGTACTGGGGAATGAAATTGATTACATCATGTGCTTATGTGAATATACCACAAAACCCACTATTCTGCATAATTATTATGCACTAATAATTTTTTTAAACAGATGGGTCGTGATGTACCTCTTCTGTGTTCTCAAAGTCCCTTGTTCTGAAATGTTATTGACCATGCCTGGAAATATGGATTCCAATAGAAGCAAGTTGTAGGAGTATCAGTGTTCATTTCTTTGCAGTCCTGTCTAACTCTTCCTGTACCCCAGGCCTGCAGGGCATCAAGAAGGTGAGCTTATGGGCCCCGGGGAGTGCTGGAGATTGGCCTACCCAGAACCAGGAGGGTGGGAGTTGTTTGAAGAGGACTTGTCCCTGCAGAGGCTTTTCAGACTGGCTGTGCTTGCTGCTCCTTGTCCTTACTCAGTGTTCAGTCTTTTTTTCTCCCAGTAAGTTACACTGCTCTGTGCTCTCCTATTTGGCCTTAGGGAATGAATTCAAAGCCGGTCTTTGTGATGGTTATTTGGGATCATTCTAGAGAGTACAGTTTTCCACCTACTGTGAAAAGTTATTGTCCTTTTTTTTTTTTTTTTTTTTTTTTTTGTGGTACTGGGGATTGAACTCAGGACCCTGGCTCAAGCCTGTAATCCCAGCACTTAGGGAGGCTGAGACAGGAGAATCGCAAGTTCAAAGCCAGCCTCAGCAATGGCGAGGCGCTAAGCAACTCAGTGAGACCCTGTCTCTACATAAAACACAAAATAGGGCTGCGGATGTGGCTCAGTGGTCGCGTCCTGAGTTCAAGTTATTGTCCTTTAATGGTGAATGTAGGTTCATACTTCTGGCACTATTTCACTTTTACTTTTTTAAATTCAAAGCCCCTTTGCTGTGTGTGTGATGTGGATTTGTATGGATGGGTATAGGTTTGTGTATTTGTGAATCCCTGGGAGAAGCAATTGTCATTTCTTTGTTGTTGTTGTTATTTTGTTTTTTGTTTTTTGTTTTTTTTTGTACTAGGGATTGAGCCAGGAATGCTTTAACACTGAGCTACATTCCCAGTCCTTTTTATTTTTTATTTTGAGACGGGATCTCATTAAGTTGTGATCCTCCTGCCTCAGCCTTCTGAGTTGCTGGGATTACGGGCATGTGCCACGGAGCCCAACTTGATCGTCATTTCAAACTAATACAACTTTACTCATGCCTGAGGCACCAAAGTGAAAAAAATTACAGAGCAAACCCTTTACATCACAGAAGGCTATCAGAAGAGTAGGCTTTATATATGCACATTTTATAAAAACGGGTAAAATAACTTAAGCAGAAATGGTGAGTTAATAAAATAAAATAAAATAAAATAAAAGTCACAACATTTTCCTTTTCTTTCCAATGCTTGATTCTATCAAGTTCAGATCTGTTTTGAAAATGTTAAGACAAACACTAAAGGTACAAATTGTATAGACTAGCTAGTTACTAGGCTGCTTCCAAAGTGCTTAATGTAGCATTTAATGACTCCTTCCTTGACTTCAATAATGGACGACATGTTTAAAAATGATTCAGCACATGGTGAGTTCAATGGCACCATCAAGGCTGATAAAAGAAAATATAGTCGGTAGGAATCGGAACACCATTTTCCAGGAGCAAGAGTCTTCCAACGTCGATGGCAGGATTTGGTACTGAACATATCATAGAGCCCACCGTGATTCTCAGCATCTTAGACGAGGAGAGCATGAACTTGAAAGATGGAGCCAATGGATTGTCATTCCTACCACCCGTGTCCACGCCAGTATGTTTGGAATGGGAGAGAACTGGGAGAATGACAACTCCTTCAGGATTGCCAGCAATATCACCTACACACCATGTGGTTGGCCTCCTGGTTGAAGTCATCCACGACAACTTGATAATGTGGAGGAATCTAAGACTAAGGTCTACGCTGTCACTGCCTCCCAGAAATTACAATGAATGACTCCACGCTGATTCCCCGACCCTGCCAAGGCTGTGTACAAGGTTATCCCTGAGCTGAATAGGGGGTTCACGGATTTGGCCCTCCACATCCTCACCCCAGGGGTGGAAAAGTTGTTGTGGATTTGATTTGTCACAGGTTTAATTTTAATTTAATCTGATTTGTCATCTGAAGAATGGTGTCAAATGTAATGATATCATCAAGACAATGAAGTGAGCTGGGCCCAGTGGCATATGCCTATAATCCCAATATGCCTATGATCCCAGTGACTCGGTGACATAATCCCTTGCTGAGACAGGAGGATCGAGGTCAGGAGATCGAGGAGGAACATAGCATACTTCCACTTTTAATCTCCTCCTCCTCTTCCTTCAGCAATTTAGTGAGTTCCTGTTTCAAAATAAAAAATAAAAAGGACTGAGGATGTAACACAGTGTTAAAGTGTCCCTGGATTCAGTACCTAGTAACAGAAAGAGAGAGAAAGAGAGAGAGAGAGAGAGAAAAGAAGTAATTGTTGAGGACCCCTTGAAGGGCCTCCTGGGGTATACACCAGACCAACTGGTTACCTTTTTTGACAACCACTATCCTTTTCTTGATCTGTGCTGGGTATTGCCCTTAATGACTACTTCATCTCACTTATTTCTAGAATAATTATAAATCTGGCTCTCACATTTTTAAAGAGAATCTCATGGGATGAGTCCTGTATCACCTACATGAGAGGAAGAGAGAGGCCCTGAGCTCCTGAGGAATCCTTGCCACAGTGCCCTGGGCATCTTTCATCCACTTTGTATTGGCTCCATTTGGCCCAAGAGGAAGGAAGGACTTAGACTCTTCTCTTGTCATGTACACTGAGCAGGTAAGGAAATAAAACCCCCAGAGGCACAGCAAATAGGCATTACCATCACTGACATTATAATCACACACATTACACTGAAAAAGACCCTGATGGTCGGTAATTCATATACTGATCTAAAGCCATATGCCAAGGACTTGGGACCTTTGTCATCTCACAATAGGGACAACCCTATGACAGCTGGGCCTCACATCTTTCCTTGAATGTACACTTGAATACTGAAGGTAAGTGAATCCATATGAATAAATTCATGCTCTTAATATTTAAAATAAAACAGCAAGAATTTGCCATGTTCTTTCCCCTCTTTTTATATTATCTTAGCCCTAATAGGTTTGAAATATTTCATAACATATTTAATTAAATTTATGAGTCTTCATCATTTCAGTAAATAGCTTTTACTATAACCGGACTCTGTCTAACTCTCATTGTACTTAGCAATGAAGTTCTTGGTTCTTCTCCTTTGATGGCCTATTTCTTGGTTATTTTTGTGGAATGGGTTACATAATCTGAACAGAGATTGTTCACCAGGACCATACAGTTCCAATATTTCCCTAGGTTTCCCATAGCACAATAGTCCATAGCAGGGGATTAAGGCACAGGGGTGTTCTAGGGATACCTATACAATACGCAGCTTTACTTCACCTAGAAATAAACTGGTTACATATCATTTAATGGCAAGCTTGAAAGTAAGGTGTAGGTGCAGTGGTACACACCTGTAATCCCAGCAGCTTAGCGGAAGATTGCATGTTTGAGGATAGCCTAGGTAATGTAGCAAGACCCTGTCTCACAATAAAAAAATAAATACGACTGGGGATGTAGCTCAGTGTTAGAGTTCCCCTGGGTTCAGTTTCCAGTACTAGGGGCGGGTGGGGGGGAGGAATATAGCATACTTCCACTTTTAATCTCCTCCTCCTCTTCCTTCTCCTTCTTTCCTGCTGAGGTACTGGGGATTCAACCCAGGTCCTTGGGTACGCTAGGCAAATACTCTACCACCAAGCTACATTCCTGGCCCTTTTTAAAATTTTATCTTGAAACGGGGTCTAAGTTGCCCAGGCTGGTCTCAATCTTGCAGTTCTCCTAACCCAACCTCCCAATTCGGGCATACGCCATCAAGCCTGGCTTCATTCAATATTTTTAAAAAGGCAATACAACTCTAATCAAATAAGTGTCTAAAGACAGAACAGGCCAGGCACAGGGGTGCCTAGGTATTCAGGAGCTTAGACAGGAGGATTGTGAGTTTGAGACCAGCAGGAGCAACATAGGAGACCCTGTCTCAAAAGAAAAAGCACAGATATGATTAAATGGGATTCAGGTTCAGTATATTTTGGAATAGATCTAGCCTCAGAGGGTATCTAGTCTTGAAATCCACTGAGACAGCATCTGCTCATCAGGAAGTCCCCATCCTGGGGGAGCTGGGCCAGCCATTACTGACCTCACTAACCAAGAATGTGATTTTAGGCTAAAGATCATTAACACTAATCATCAGTTTTTCATGCAATCGACTTTTCTCCTTACACATTTGGTTGGAGGTGGGTCATTTATATTGGCCTCCTGTAAAGACATGGCTTTGAGATTTAAAGGCCTCTCCATGTTGTGAGCTATTGGAGCTGGAAGTCACCTCAGTGTGTCTGTCACAGGGCCACAATCCTAATGGGATTCAGAAAAGATTTGAAAAATGGTCACTCAAAAGAAGTTTTTAAAAAGATTTATTTCCGGAGGCAGTAGACTCCAACGAGCCAAGCAACACCAACCTCACCCCTCAAGTTTGGAGTTAAAGTAAGCAGGGTCTCAGTGGCTGGGCTTTCCCATGATCAGCAAACTGTATTATGTAGAAAGAAATCTGAATGGATGAGGACTCTGGTGATGCCTGCTGTAACCCTAAGGGATTACCCATTTCCAACAGTGAGCACAATGTTAAAGGAGTGCTGGTCCGAAGGGTCCTCGTTTGAGAAAGTGCAATGCTTGCTGTTTGGCTGGATTTGGTTCCCTTCACTAATGCCAGAATCTTCCCTCTTCCATGATGAGTAATTTAACATTGAACTTTTTGGTGATAAGAACAGTAGATGATTGTCCCCAGATTCCCAGGTCTGTGTGTCTTTTTGTCTGCAGAGGTGGATACTACCAGCTGTGCTTCCTGATGCTGGGACAACTGCACGTGCGTGGGGGAAGGACCACGGCACGAGGAGGTACTTTGCCAGCAGCAGCCCATGAACAAACTGAATTACCAGTTAAGATGCTAGAGGAAATGGAAAGCTAAGGAAATGCATAAGATTAAAAACTCAATATGTAGCCTAACAAAGTTAGGAGAACCATAATCGCAGGATGCAGGGAAGAAAATTCACTTAAAGCAGATGATGCTGGTGTTCAGTTGAGGGCACCCTGAGCACGTATCTGCTTAGCCAATCTGGGGACGCAGCCAAGCAGACTCTTCCACACAACATATATTCCCTTTCTCAGCTTGATGTCATGGGCTATGCTATCAATACTGAGAAGAGTCAATTTCATACTTGTTTCAAATAACTGTCAAGATGATGACCATGATCAGGGGTGGCTACCAACTGTGTCTGCAAAATCATCCTGAAGTCAATGGAAATGAGTCCATGATCTTCTCAGATGCCCTCAAGCCGGCTGTGTGTTTATCAACGCCCCCATTTGCTTCTGACTGCAGGCATCCCCTTCTCTGCTTCCCTTGACTTCTTGCCAGATGGCAAAATGGGGATGATCCAAGATCCATCATCCCTCTGCTGCTCCTCTCCAGGCTTCCTGCCTGGGTCCTACCCCTCAACCACCACCACAAGGAAAGGAATCATAGCTTCACATCACACTTGTGGAAGTACACTGGCTCCTGGTCTAAACTCAATCTCTCTCTAGGAAAACTCTAAACCTTGTGATAGTCTCCTCCATGTACAAGAGAGGACCTAGCCCTGAAGTTCAAGTGGAAGCTTATACCTCAAGGATGAACACCTCTCAGCTGAACTGAGAGAATAGTGCCCACGACCCTGGCATATAATTCTGCTTGCTGGCAATACCTTTCCACCAATTGAAGGATTCAGACATACTTCTAGTGGGACCCGAGGAAAAGAACTTCACATCGGAAGTTGTAGTTCAGAGCACTGGTGTACTGATGCTCCAGAATCTCTGCTCAGGGACCTCTGGTCTAGAAAGCTCTATGGAAGGACTTATTTGGAGTAAATAAAAAGACATCAACTTTGTAGAGCTTAACCAAGGGCGGGGAATCTAACTGACCATCTCTCTGATTGAAAAGATTCTAAAAACTACGATTGCAGGGAATTGAAGAAGGTACTGTAAATATGAACATATTCTATAGCCCATCATCTCTGAAAACTATTTCCTTTCACTTTGGCTGCAATGTCTTTCTGCAGAAAGATCCTCTTTTCTCCCTTCTTCCTGCTCTTTGGCATTGTAAGGCTTCTTCCAGGTAGAGAAGAAAGGGCTTCCCTTCCCTGGGGCTGTGAGACTCCCCCCCTGAAGAGCAGGAAGGGACAAGAGTCTCAGAGATCCCAGCCTGACGCCTGCTCACTGCAGGGGGCAAGGGAAGGAGGCTGCAGGAGCTGAAGCCAAGTGGAGGGGAGAGGGCAGGGCGCCATTGATTTCCAGTTGGCCAGTGAGTGATTAACTCCATGTTATTAGGAGGGACTGCTGATCACACCAGCAGCACCTCCCAAACAGGACTGTCACCAGGGATATAACCTCCCCATGACACTTTTTAATGAGAAAGGCTTGACCTGAGCCTGCCAGAATCTGCCTTTAGGCCCTACTCTTCCCTCTGCAATTTCCACATTCCACTATACGTCTAAGGTTTGTGTGATAGTTGTAAGGAAAATATTTTTGCAGAACTACTGCTTGATGCTATGTCTTACCAGATTTGAGTTACTGCACATATTTTATTATTATTATTATTATTATTATTTTATCTTATTTTTGGTACTGGGGTTGAATCCAGGGGTAATTTACCACTGAGCCATATCACCAGTCTTATTTTTTTAAATTTTGAGACAGGGTCTCATTAAGTTGCCGGGGGTCTCTCTAAGTTGCTGAGGCTGGCCTCGAACTTTCGATCCTCCTGCCTCAGCCTCCAGAGTGGCTGAAATTACAGGGTTGCACCATCACATCCAGCTCACATGTTTTGTTTTATTTTATTTTCTTTTTTATTTTTTTTTGGTACTGGGGATTGAACTCAAGGGCACTTGACCACTGAGCCACATCCTCAGCCTTATTTTGTATTTTATTAAGAGAGAGTCTCACTGAGTTGCTAAGTGCCTCGCTTTTGCTGAGGTTGGCTTTGAGCTTGCAATCCTCTTGTCTCAACTTCCCAAACCTCTGGGATTACAGTGTGTGCCACTGTGCCTGGCTCACATGTTTTATTTTAAAGATGGGGAAGATGAACTCAAAGATGGCTTATACTTTTTAAAATTTAGCTATCTTCTCAGAAGACTTGCTTACTGGGCTATTTAGGCTTCTTGGGACACTGGTTTCCAAACCAGTAAATAGAGAAATCAATCAGAACGGTTGCTGATAAATTTCAAACATTCTAGACTTGCCATAAGCAATTTCAATGTGAGTTACAAGTAAATTATAAGACAAGCCAGCCCTATTCCCAAATGCCACCTACTGGGAAGGAACTTCCCTGGCCACCTCATAAGAGCATGCCTCTGGCCACTGTCTCTCCTCAAGTCCTGCTATGTCTCTTCACAGAACTTTACCTGTCTGCATTTAGACTGTGTATTTTTATTTTCCATTATTTTTCTCTTTTGTGGTCCTAGGGTTCAAAACTCAGGTACCACTTGTACCAGGCAAGTGTGCCACTGAGCTACACTCCACCCCATTCCCACCCTGAGTGGATGCTCTGTATTGTTGGTGGCCCAGAGTCTGGCAGAGCTCCTGGCTCTATTTAGGCACTCATGTACTTTTGTTTGATGAATGAATGAATGATGCCTCCTGGGATTCAGTGATTTTTTTGTTTGTATTCAGACATTCATGTTAATAGCACTTGGTATAGGAGCAAGATCTAGGGTACGGGCGGCAGGTGCCATGTCCGGCCACGAAGGTGGCAAGAAGAAGCCCCTGAAACAGCCTAAGAAGCAGGCCAAGGAGATGGATGAGGAAGATAAGGCCTTCAAGCAGAAACAAAAAGAGGAGCAGAAGAAACTTGAGGAGCTCAAAGTGAAGGCTG